>JAWNOQ010000067.1:0-157782 GCA_035045865.1 Drosophila austrosaltans
TGTATTGCTATATCGAATTCGAATGGATTTCGATATCAAAATCCATTTCGATATCGAAATGGATTTCGAATTCGAAATCCATTTCGATATCGAAATCCATTTAGAACTCGAAGTCCATTTCGATATCGAAATCCATTTCGATTTCGAAAACCATATCGAAATCCATTTCGATATCGAATTCCATATAAATTTCGAAATCTATTACGACTTCGAAATCCATTTCGATATAGAAATCCATTTCGATATCGAAATCCATATCGAATTCGAAATGGATTTCGATATCAAAATCCATTTCGATATCGAAATCCATTTAGAATTCGAAATCCATTTCGAATTCGAAATCCATTTCGATTTCGAAAAACCATATCGAAATCTATTTCGATATTTTGAATTCCATATAAATTTCGAAATCCATTAACGAATTCGAAATCCATTTCGGTATCGAAATCCATTTCGATTTCGAAAATCATTTAGAAATCCATTTCGATATCGAATTCCATTTAAATTTCGAAAACCATCTCGAATTCGAAGTCCATATCGATATCGAAATCCATATCGAATTCGAAATCCATTCCGAATTCGAAATCCATTTCGAATTCGAAATCCATTTCGAATTCGAGTCCATATCATCTCGAAATCCACTTCGAATTCGAAATCCATTTCGGATTTCGAAATCCATTTCGGTATCGAAATCCATTTCGATATCGAAATCCATTTCGATATCGAAATCCATTTCGATTTCGAAATCCATTTCGATTTCGAAATCCATTTCGGTATCGAAATCCATATCGAATTCGAAATTCCATACCGAATTCGAAATCCATTTCGATATCAAAATCCATTTCGATTTCGAAATCCATTTCGGTATCGAAATCAAGTACCGAAATCCATTTCAATCCATCGAAATCCATTTCGATATCGAAATCCATAGATCGAATTCGAAATCCATTTCGATATCGAAATCCATTTCGATTTCGAAATCCATTCCGGCATCGAAATCCATACCGAAATCCATTTCGATTTCGAAAATCATATAAAAATCCATTTCGATATCGAATTCCATATAAATTTCGAAATCCATTTCGATTTCGAAATCCATATCGAATCTCGAAATCCATTTCGATATCGAATCCCATATCAATTTCGAAATCCATTTCGAATTTGAAATCCATTTCGATATCGAAATCCATTTCGATATCGAAATCCATTTCGGTACCGAAATCCATTTCGGTATCGAAATCCATACCGAAATCCATTTCGATATCGAATTCCATATCAGTTTCGAAATCCATTTCGAATTCGAAGTCCATATCGAACCCGAAATCCATATCGAATTCGAAATCCATTTCGATATTGAAATCCATTTTGATTTCGAAATCCATTTCGGTATCGAGGTCCATACCGAAATCCATTTCGATTTCGAAAAATCATATAGAAATCCATTTCGATATCGAATTCCATATAAATTGCCTGAAATCCATTCTCGAATTCGAAATCCATTTCGGTATCGAAATCCATACTGGAATCCACTTCGATTTCGAAAATCATAGTAGAAATCCATTTCGATATCGAATTCCATATAAAATTCGAAATTCATTACGAATTCGAAATCCATATCGATATCGTAATCCATATCGATTCTCGAAATGCATTTCATCGAAATCCATCTTCGGTATCGAAATCCATATCGAATTCGAAATCCATATCGAATCTCGAAATCCATTTTGATATCAAAATCCATTTCGATTTCAAAATCAATTTCGGTATCGAAGATCAATACCGAAATCCATTTTAATCCATCGAAATCCATCGAAATCCATTTCGATTTCGAAAATCATTTCGATTCGAATGGATTTCGATATCGAATGGATTTGATATCGAAATGGATTTCGAAATTGATATGGAATTCGATATCGAAATGTATTTCGATATGGATTTCGAAATCGAAATGGATTTGAATTCGAAATGGATTTCGATATCGAAATGGATTTCGAATTCGAAATGGATTTCGAATTCGATATGGATTTCGAATTCGAAATGGATTTCGAAATTGATATGGAATTCGAAATTGATATGGAATTCGATATCGAAATGGATTTCGGTATGGATTTTTGAAATCGAAATAGATTTCTGATATCGAAATGGATTTCGAAATTGATATGGAATTCGATATCGAAATGTATTTCGATATGGATTTCGAAATCGAATGGATTTCGATATCGAAATGGATTTCGATGGATTTCGATGGATTGGAAATGGATTTCTGCATTGATTTCGATACTGAAATGGATTTCGAAATCGAAATGGATTTTGATATCGAAATGGATTTCGACTTCGATAGCGGTTTCGAATTCGATATGGATTTCGATATCGAAATGGATTTCGAAATCGAAATGGATTTCGAAATCGAAATGGATTTCGATATCGAAATGGATTTCGATATCGAAATGGATTGTGGAATCGAAATGGATTTCGAATTCGAAGTGGATTTCGAAATTGATATGGATTTGGAATTCGAAATGGATTTCGAATTCTAAATGGATTTCGATATCGAATGGATTTTGATCATCGAAATCCATTTCGAATTGATATGGATTTCGATATCGAAATGGATTTTGAAATCGAAATGGATTTCGAAATCAAATGGATTTTCGAAACCGAAATGGATTGGGAATTCAAATGGATTTCGATAATCGAAATCCATTTCGATTTCGAAAACCATATCGAAATCCATTTCGATATCGAATTCCATATAAATCTTCGAAATCCGTTACGAATTCGAAATCCATTCTCGGTATCGAAATCCATACTGAAATCCATTTCGATTTCGAAGAATCATTTAGAAATCCATTTCGACATCGAATTCCATATAAATTTCGAAATCCAGTTCGAATTCGAAATCCAATATCGATATCGAAATCCATATCGAATTCGAAATCCGATTTCGATATGGAATTCGATATCGCAATGGATTTCGGTATGGATTTCGATACCAAATGGATTCGAATGGATCTAAATGGATTTCGATATCGAATGGATTTCGATATCGAATGGATTTCGATATGGATTTCTGAAATCGAAATGGTTTTCGAAATCTAAATGGATTTCGATATCGAATAGATTTCGATTTCGAAATCCATATCGAAATCCATTTCGATATCGAAATCCATTTCGATATCGAAATCCATTTCGATATCGAAATCCATTTCGATTTCGAAATCTATTTCGGTATCGAAATACATAATGAAATCCATTCTCGATATCGAATTCCATATCGAAATCGGATTTCGAATTCGATATGGATTTCGAATTGAAATGGATTTCGAAATTTATATGGAATTCGATATCGTAATGGATTTCTAAATGATTTTCGAAATCGAAATGGATTTCGGTATGGATTTCGATACCGAAATGGATTTCTGAATTCGTAACGGATTTCTGGAATTCATACGGAATTCGATATCGAAATGTATTTCATTATCGAAATGGATTTCGATTTCGATATGGATTTCGATATCGATATGGATTTCGAATTCGAAATGGATTTCGAAATTGATATGGAATTCGATATCGAAATGGATTTCGGTATGGATTTCGATACTGAAATGGATTTCGAAATCGAAATGGATTTCGATATCGAAATGGATTTCGAATTCGATATGGATTTCGATATCGATATGGATTTGGAATTCGTAATGGATTTTGAAATTTATATGGAATTCGATATCGAAATGGATTTCTATATGATTTTCGAAATCGAAATGGATTTCGATATGGATTTCGATACCGAAATGGATTTCAAAATCGAAATGGATTTCGATATCGAAATGGATTTCGAATTTGATATGGATTTCGATATCGATATGGATTTCGAAATTTATATGGAATTCGATATCGAAATGGATTTCTATATGATTTTCGAAATCGAAATGGATTTCGGTAAGGATTTCGATACTGAAATGGATTTCGAAATCGAAATGGATTTCTTGATATCGAAATGGATTTCGAATTCGATATGGATTTCGAATTCGATATGGATTTCGATATCGATATGGATTTCGAATTCGAAATGGATTTCGAAATTTATATGGAATTGGATATCGAAATGGATTTCGGTATGGATTTCGATACCGAAATGGATTTCGAAATCGAAATGGATTTCGAAATCGAAATGGATTTCGATATCGAAATGGATTTCTGAATTCGATATGGATTTCGAATTCGATATGGATTTCGATATCGAAATGGATTTTGATATCGAAATCCATTTCGAATTCGATATGGATTTCGATAGTCGTAATGGATTTGAAATCGAAATGGATTTCGAAATCGAAATGGATTTCGAAACCGAATGGATTTCGAATTCGAAATGGATTTCTGACATCGAAATCCATTTCGATTTCGGAAACCATATCGAAATCCATTTCGATATCGAATTCCATATAAATTTCGAAATCTGTTACGAATTCGAAATCCATTTCGGTATCGAAATCCATACCGAAATCCATTTCGATTTCGAAAATCATTTTGAAATCCATTTCGATATCGAATTCATATAAATTTCGAAATCCATTTCGAATTCGAAATCCATATCGATATCGAAATGCATATCGAATTCGAAATCCGATTTCGATATGGAATTCGATATCGAAATGGATTTCTGTATGGATTTCGATACCGAATGGATTTCGAAATCGAAATGGATTTCGATATCGAAATGGAATTCGATATCGAAATGGATTTCGATATGGAATTCGAAATAGAAATGGATTTCGATATCGAATTAGATTTCTTTATCGAAATGGATTTCGAATTCGATATGGATTTCGATATCGATATGGATTTCGAATTCGAAATGGATTTCGAATTCGAAATGGATTTCGAAATTGATATGGAATTAGACATCAAATGGATTTCTACATGGATTTCGAAATCTAAACGGATTTCGAATTCGATATGGAATTCGATATCGAAATGGATTTCGATTTTGAAATGGATTTCGAATTCGAAATGCATTTCGAAGCTGATATGGAATTCGATATCGAAATGTATTTCGATATGGATTTCGAAATCGAAATGGATTTCGATTTCGATATCGAAATGGATTTCGAATTCGATATGGATTTCGATATCGAAATGGATTTCGAATTCGATATGGATTTCGATATCGAAATGGATTTCGAAATTGATATGGAATTCGATATCGAAATGGATTTCGATATGGATTTCGAATTCGATATGGAATTCGATATGTTGCGAAATAGATTTCGATATCGAAATGGATTTCGAATTCGATATGGATTTGGATATCGATATGGATTGGGAATTCGTAATGGATTTCGAAATTGATATGGAATTAGATATCAAAATGGATTTCTACATGAATTTCGAAATTTAAATGGATTTTCGAATTCGATATGGAATTCGATATCGAAATGGATTTCGATTTTGAAATGGATTTCGAAATTGATATGGAATTCGAAATTGATATGGAATTCGATATCGAAATGTATTTCGATATGGATTTCGAATTCGATATGGATTTCGAATTTGATATGGATTTCGAATTCGTAATGGAATTCGAAATTTATATGGAATTCGATATCGAAATGGATTTCTATATGATTTTCGAAATCGAAATGGATTTCGAATTCGTAATGGATTTCAAAATTTATATGGAATTCGATATCGAAATGGATTTCGAAATGATTTTTGAAATCGAAATGGATTTCGATATGGATTTCGATACCGAAATGGATTTCGATATCGAAATGAATTTCGGTATGGATTTCGATACCGAAATGGATTTCGATATCGAAATGGATTTCGAAATCGAAATGGATTTCGATATCGAAATGGATTTCGATATCGAAATGGATTTCGAATTCGTTATGGATTTCGATATCGATATGGATTTCGAATTAGAAATGGATTTGAAAATTTAAATGGAATTCGATATCGAATGGATTTCTAAATGATTTTTTTTGAAATCGAAACGGATTTCGTGTATGGATTTCGATATTGAAATGAATTTCGAAATCGAAATGGATTTCGATATCGAAATGGATTTCGAATTGGATATGGATTTCGATATCGATATGGATTTTGAGTCTGATATGGATTTCGATATCGATATGGATTTCGATATCGAAATGGACTTCGAATCGAAATGGATTTCGAAATTGATATTTCGAATATGGAATCGAAATGGATTTCGATATCGAAATGGATTTCGAATTCGATATGGATTTCGAATTCGATATGGATTTTGAATTCGAAATGGATTTCGAAATTGATATGGAATTCGATATCGAATGGATTTCGAATGGATTTCGATACTGAAATGGATTTCGAAATCGAAATGTATTTCAATATCGAAATGGATTTCGAATTCGAAATGTATTTCGATATCGAAATGGATTTCGAATTCGAAATGTATTTCGATATCGTAATGGATTTCAAAGTCGAAATCCATTTCAAATTCGATATGGATTTCGAATTCGAAATGGATTTCGAAATTGATATGGAATTCGATATCGAAATGGATTGGGGTATGGATTTCCATGTTGAAATGGATTTCGATATCGAAATGGATTTAGAATTCGATATGGATTTCGAATTCGATATGGATTTGATTTGAAATGGATTTCGAAATTGATATGGAATTCGATATCGAAATGGATTTCGTGTATCGAAATGGATTTCGATATCGAAATGGATTTCGGTATCGAATTGAATTATGATATCGAAATGGATTTCGATATCGAAATGGATTTCGAATTCGATTTGATTTCGATATCGAATGGATTCGAAATTGATATGGAATTCGAATTCGAATTGGATTTCGAAATCGAAATGGATTTCGAAATCGAATGGATTTCGATATCGAATGGATTTCGATATCGAAATGGATTTCGATATGGATTTCGAAATCGCAATGGATTTCGAAATCGAAATGGATTTCGAAATGGAATGGATTTCGATATCGAAATGTATTTCGATATCGTAATGGATTTCGAATTCGAAATGGATTTCGAAATTTATATGGAATTCGATATCGAAATGGATTTCGGTATGGATTTCGATATCGAAATGGATTTCGAAATCGAAATGGATTTCGATATCGAAATGGATTTCGAATTCGATATGGATTTCGATATCGATATGGATTTCGAAATTTATATGGAATTCGATATCGAAATGGATTTCTATATGATTTTCGAAATCGAAATGGATTTCGAATTCGTAATGGATTTCGAAATTTATATGGAATTCGATATCGAAATGGATTTCTGCATGATTTTCGAAATCGAAATGGATTTCGATGGGTTATGGATTTCGATACCGAAATGGATTTCGAAGATCGAAATGGATTTCGATATCGAAATGGATTTCGATATCGAAATGGATTTCGAATTCGATATGGATTTCGAATTCGATATGGAATTCGGTACAGAAATGGATTTCGAAATTGATATGGAATTCGGGATACAGAATAGAAATGGATTTCGAAATCGAAATGGATTTCGATATCGAAATGGATTTCGAATTCGATATGGATTTCGATATCGATATGGATTTCGAATTCGAAATGGATCTCGAAATTTAAATGGAATTCGATATCGAATTTTAATTAATTTTTTTAATTTTTAATTAATTTTTTTTCTCTTCCGTCTTGAAAGCAGCTGCTGCACCTTAACCCTTGTGTGGGACTTTTGGTTCGTATACGCCCTATTTTTTTACATAAATCTTTTTTTTACTTCTGTTAGTTTATTTTTCTGTTATTAATATTTACTATTAATAAAATTGAGTATAATCTAACAATGTCGGTCTGCTCAAATAAGAAGTGCCCTCACCCTCTTAAAGTCCAGGAAGATTTTTTGCTTTGTTGGCTGTGTGACAACGTTATGCATTTTAAATGTGCTGGTTACACAGTCAAAGTAAAAGACAGCCTCGGAAATGGTGGGGGCCTCAAATGGAGTTGTGAAGCGTGTCGGGATGCCGAGAGAGAGATGCGTGTATTCATGAGGCGCACTCGTGAGGGATTTAAAAACCTGTCGGCTGGTCTTATGAAGCTTCGGGATGAGTTTTCATCACTGGAAACTCAGTTTAATAGTTTTAAACTATTAAACGAATCCCCGAAACGAAAGAGGACCATCCCTAGGAATTTGTCCCCCGGTCCGCCAGTGTCTCTTACTCTCGCTGTTCCGAACACGACTAATGACTCAAACACACCGAATTCACGGCACTCGATATCGTTTAAAAGTCCGATTTCATCCAATTGTGTGGATTCCATTGGAATTTCCCCCGGTAATGGAATCACGCAAGTTACCGCGATATCAGGTGTAGTCTCTGATTTGTCCGGGCGAATATCCGCGGTAGCTTCAGCGCCCAGTGCTGTGGCTGCTGTGCCTGCTGGTGTGTCGAGTTCACTTGTCGGTATACCACCCAAAAAACAGATATTTGTTTCGAGGCTTGACCCTAACACTACATCTGACGATGTCTTAGCCCATATCCGGACAAAAACTCAGGCCTCAAACATAGCGGTGGAAAAATTTAGGTTTTCATATACCCGGGACATCTCGTCATTTAAAGTAAGTGTTCCGCCTAATCTTTTGACCAAATTTGTAGAAAAGATTTTTGACCGGAACACCTTATTGTAAAGGAGTATACGACGAAAAAGAGAAATCGGCCTCCGATTCGATTGCCCTCTGCTATCACCCCGTCTTCTAATAATAAACTTCTACCTTCTTCTGGTACGTCATCATCTACTGACGGGCCAAAAAACTAACTTTGTCCCTTATTCTGGCCTATCAGAATGTTAGAGGACTTAAATCTAAACTATCTAGACTCTTTGTAGATAGTCTATCCTTTGATTTTCATGTTCTTGCTTTTACAGAGACGTGGCTCAAACTAGATATTGCTGACGCTTCGGTTTTATCCACTAAATTTTCAATTTATAGAAAAGATCGGATTATCCGCAATGGTGGTGGTGTGCTTATTGCTGTCGATTCAGCTTTTCCATCTGAAATTATTCAGTTAACTTCCGCTCATGAAATTGAGTTTATTAGTGTCAAAATTTCACTTAAATCTTTTTGCACTTATGTTACTTGCTCTTACATTCCACCTCTTTCCGACTTAATTACATATAATAATCACTTGGAAGCAATTCAATCAGTTTCTTCACTTCTTTCTGATAGAGATACTCTTATTGTTCTCGGTGACTTTAATTTACCAGATATTTCCTGGTCGCTTTCTGATGAGTCCTCAGTGTTGTTGCCCTCCTCGTCACATTGCTTCATTGATGGTCTGTTTGATTTATCCCTTACTCAAATTAATCCTGTACGCAATTCAATTGATAGATCACTGGATCTTGTATTTGTGTTGGACTCCTCCAACTGCGTCGTTTCCAGGATTGAACCTCTCGTTTTACCAGAAGACAAATTTCATCCAACCTTGGATGTAACTATTGACCTTTCTATCTGTGCGCCGACTTACAATACTCATCCGGTAACAAGAAGCCGCTGCTTTCGTAAGACTGACTTTGTCAGACTTAATAATATTATTTGGAACCTTGACTGGTCATATCTGTACAATTGTACAACCATGGACTCTGCTATTCATTATTTCTATAATATGCTTGATTCCGTTTTTAAAATTTGTGTTCCTCTCGGCAGATCAGTTCGGTCTAATAAACCCCCCTGGTTCACTCGGGAGCTGTCCAATTTAAGAAATGTTAAGTCGAGATATTATAAGAGTTATAAAAAGGCAGGTCGTCCATCAGATTTTTCTAAATATGCTATTGCTCGTTCAAATTTCATGAAGCTAAATACAAAATGCTACAAGGATTATCTTCGGCGATGTAAACTTCAGTTTTACAGTGATCCTAAGCAGTTTTACAACTTTGTGAACGCTAAACGCAAGACGAGCATAAGCCCATCATATTTAACTTTTGGAAATAAGACTGCGGACAGTGATCAGGCCATTGCCGATATGTTTGCTGATTTTTTCAAAACAACCTATTCCTTAACGGAATACCACTTAAACTCTCCGTATCCTTATGAGTTAAAAAAGTCAAATTGCATATTCAATCCTTTAATTGACGAAAGTTCGCTTCTCAGCGTGCTTAAGCAAGTCAAACCTGTGTACGCGCCAGGTCCCGATGGGATTCCTGGTTGTGTACTCAGATTTTGCGCTGAATCGTTATGTAAGCCTATTCTGAAATTATTCTCGTTGTCCGTTGAAACCTCCGCTTTCCCGTTGATTTGGAAGGAATCATTTATAATTCCTCTCCATAAAAAAGGGTAGTAAGTCTGATGTTTCTAACTATAGGGGTATTTCCAAGTTGTCCGCTATTCCAAAAAGCTTTTGAAAAAATTGTAACTTTTCAATTGCAGCATTTTTGTAGTTCTATAATTTCACCAGCCCAACACGGTTTCGTGAAACGTAGATCCACAACCGCTAACCTTTTAGAATTTACATCTAGGACGATCAAAGGATTTGAAAGTGCAAAGCAAACTGATGTCATATATACAGATTTCAGTAAGGCTTTTGACTCTGTTAACCATAAGTTATTGCTTATAAAGTTAAATGCAATTGGCTTCCCAAATATTCTACTCCGTTGGATTCGTGAGTATCTGACAAGTAGAACACAAAAGGTCTTATTTAAGTCTTCCTTTTCCAGATGCATCCATGTGACTTCGGGGGTGCCCCAGGGTAGTCATCTTGGTCCGTTGCTGTTCACCCTTTTCATAAATGATCTTCCTTCCGTCTTGCATCATTCACATGTGCTCATGTATGCTGACGATGTTAAGCTTTGCCTTAGCTATAGCAATATGGTTTCGTCCAGTAGATTGCAAGCTGATCTTAATAATTTTCAGTGTTGGTGTCAGCACAATCTTTTAAACTTAAACACCACTAAGTGCAAGGTAATGTCGTTCTATAGGACCTCTCCTCAGATGATGACATATTCCTTGAACAACACTCCATTAGAACGCCTTGATGAAATGAATGATTTAGGTGTACTCATGGATCGTAAATTAATCTTCAACTCCCATATCTCTACGATAATCGCTAAAAGCCACAGGCGTTCTTGGTTTTGTTAAAAGATGGTCGAAAGAATTCGACGATCCTTACACTACCAAAATTCTCTATACCTCTTTGGTCCGCCCTATTTTGGAGTACGGATCATGCATATGGTCTCCTCAATATGAGTCACACCAAATTAGAATTGAATCTATTCAAAAACAATTTCTGCTTTTTGCTCTTCGTGGTCTTAACTGGGATCGCAATGTCAACCTGCCATCGTACTCTAGTAGACTTCTTTTAATTAACCTTCCTTCTCTTACTAACCGTAGAATAATGCTTGGTGTTATCTTTATGCACAAGCTCCTAATTGGCGATATTGACTCGCCTGAGTTATTACACCAAGTAGATCCTTTTGTACCATCTAGACCTACTAGAAACTATATTCCCTTATCCCTTGCACACTGTACTACTAACTATGCATTGCATAATCCATTTCGAGTCCTGTCGGCTGATTATAATCGACTTTATCGTGTGATCAGCCCAGAGCTCTCTTTATCAGTACTAAAATCTTCTATAATTTCCTACTTAGCTCGTAAATAGCTGTAGCTTTCGTTATTTGTCTGTTTTTTGTCAACTGTTCCCCGCGACTCGTGCCGTACGTCATGCGGTTTGCGCCCCCTCGGTCGGTTGGGCGGGAGGTTGTGGGCACTTAGTGCACCTGATGGGATTTGCGCGAAATAAAAAAAAAAAAAAAAAAAAAAAAAAAAAAAAATGGATTTCTAAATGATTTTCGAAATCGAAATGGATTTCGGTATGGATTTGGATACCGAAATGGATTTCGAAATCGAAATGGATTTCGAGTTTCTGATATGGATTTCGATATCGATATGGATTTCGAGTTCGATATGGATTTCGATATCGATATGGATTCCGATATCGAAATGGACTTCGAATTCGAAATGGATTTCGAAATTGATATGGAATTCGATATCGAAATGGATTTCGAAATCGAAATGGATTTCGATATCGAAATGGATTTCGAATTCGAAATGGATTTCGATATCGAAATGGATTTGGAATTCGAAATGGATTTCGATATCGAAATGGATTTCGAATTAGATTATGGATTTCGAAATTCGATATGGATTTGGAATTCGAAATGAATTTCGAAATTGATATGGAATTCAATATCGAAATGGATTTCGATATGGATTTACAGACCGAAATGGATTTCGAATTCGAAATGGATTTCGATATCGAAATGGATTTCGAATTTGAACTCCATTTCGAATTCGATATGAATTTCGAATTCGAAATGGATTCGATATGGATTTCGATATCGAAATGGATTTCGAAATCGAAATGGATTTCTTTATGGATTTCGAAATCGAAATGGATTTTTTTATGGATTTCGAAATCGAAATGGATTTCGAATTCGATATGAATTTCGATATCGATATGGATTTCGAAATCGATATGGATTTCGAATTCGAAATGGATTTCGAAGTTGATATGGAATTCGATATCGCAATGGATTTAGATATGGATTTCGAAATCGAAATGGATTTCTGGAATCGAAATGGTTTTCGATTTCGATATCGAAATGAATTTCGAATTTCGATATGGATTTCGATATCGATATCGAAATGGATTTCGAATTCGATATGGATTTCGATAGAGACATGGATTTCGACATTCGAAATGGATTTCGAAATTGGATATGGAATTAGATATCAAAATGGATTTCGGTGGACATGGATTTCGGAATCTAAACGGATTTCGAATTCGATATGGAATTGGATATCGAAATGGATTTCGATTTTGAAATGGATTTCGAATTCGAAATGGATTTCGAAGGTTGATATGGAATTCGATATCGAAATGTATTTCGATATGGATTTCGAAATCGAAATGGATTTCAAAATCGAAATGGATTTCGATTTCGATATCGAAATGGATTTCGAATTCGATATGGATTTCGGGATTCGAAATGGATTTCGAATTCGATATGGATTTCGATATCGAAATGGATTTCGAAATTGATATGGAATTGGATATCGAAATGGATTTCGATATGGATTTCGAATTCGATATGGAATTCGATATCGAAATAGATTTCGATATCGAAATGGATTTCGATATCGAAAAAGATTTCGATATCGAAATGGATTTCGAATTCGATATGGATTTCGATATCGATATGGATTTGGAATTCGAAATGGATTTCGAAATTGATATGGAATTAGATATCTAAATGGATTTCTACATGAATTTCGAAATTTAAACGGATTTCGAATTCGATATGGAATTCGATATCGAAATGGATTTCGATTTTGAAATGGATTTCATTGAAATTGGGATACCCCTGGAATTCGATATCTCAAATGGATTTCGAATATTGATAATGGATTTCGATATCGAAATGTATGGATTTCAATATCGAAATGGATTTCGAATTCGATATGGATTTCGATATCGATATGGATTTCAATATCGATATGGATTTCGAATTCGAAATGGATTTCGAAATTGATATGGAATTAGATATCAAAATGGATTTCTACATGAATTTCGGAATCTAAACGGATTTCGAATTTGATATGGAATTCGATATCGAAATGGATTTCGATTTTGAAATGGATTTCGAATTCGAAATGGATTTCGAAGTTGATATGGAATTGGATATCGAAATGTATTGTCGATATGGATTTCGAAATCGAAATGAATTTCGATTTCGATATCGAAATGGATTTCGAATTCGATATGGATTTCGATATCGAAATGGATTTCGAATTCGATATGGATTTCGATATCGAAATGGATTTCGAAATTGATATGGAATTCGATATCGAAATGGATTTCGAATTCGATATGGAATTCGATGTCGAAATAGATTTCGATATCGAAATGGATTTCGATATCGAAATAGATTTCGATATCGAAATGGATTTCGAATTCGATATGGAATTCGATATCGATATGGATTTCGATATTCGAAATGGATTTCGAAATTGATATGGAATTAGATATCAAAATGGATTTCTAGCATGGATTTCGAATCTAAACGGATTTCGAATTCGATATGGAATTCGATATCGAAATGGATTTGGATTTTGAAATGGATTTCGAATTCGAAATGGATTTCGAAGTTGATATGGAATTCGATATCGAAATGTATTTCGATATGGATTTCGAAATCGAAATGGATTTCGAAATCGAAATGGATTTAGATTTCGATATCGAAATGGATTTCGAATTCGATATGGATTTCGGATCTCGAAATGGATTTCGAATTCGATATGGATTTCGATATCGAAATGGATTTCGAAATTGGATATGGAATTCGATATCGAAATGGATTTCGATATGGATTTCGAATTCGATATGGAATTCGATATCGAAATAGATTTCGATATCGAATATGGATTTCGATATCGAAAAAGATTTCGATATCGAAATGGATTTCGAATTCGATATGGATTTCTAATTTCGATATGGATTTGGAATTCGAAATGGATTTCGAAATTGATATGGAATTAGATATCAAAATGGATTTCTTACATGGATTTCGAAATTTAAACGGATTTCGAATTCGATATGGAATTCGATATCGAAATGGATTTCGATTTTGAAATGGATTTCGAAATTGATATGGAATTCGATATCGAAATGGATTTCGAAATTGATAATGGATTTCGATATCGAAATAGATTTCGATATCGAAATGGATTTCGAATTCGATATGGATTTCGATATCGATATGGATTTCGAATTCGAAATGGATTTCGAAATTGATATGGAATTAGATATCTAAATGGATTTCTACATGAATTTCGAAATCTAAACGGATTTCGAATTCGATATGAAATTCGATATCGAAATGGATTTCGATTTTGAAATGGATTTCGAATTCGAAATGGATTTCGAAGTTGATATGGAATTCGATATCGAAATGCATTTCGATATGGATTTCGAAATCGAAATGGATTTCGATTTCGATATCGAAATGGATTTCGAATTCGATATGGATTTCGATATCGAAATGGATTTCGAATTCGATATGGATTTCGATATCGAAATGGATTTCGAAATTGATATGGAATTCGATATCGAAATGGATTTCGATATGGATTTCGAATTCGATATGGAATTCGATGTCGAAATAGATTTCGATATCGAAATGGATTTCGATATCGAAATAGATTTCGATATCGAAATGGATTTCGAAATCGATAATGGATTTCGATATCGAAATAGATTTCGATATCGAAATGGATTTGGAATTCGATATGGATTTCGATATCGAAATGGATTTCGATATCGATATGGATTTCGAATTCGAAATGGATTTCGAAATTGATATGGAATTCGATATCGAAATGGATTTCGATTTTGCAATGGATTTCGAATTCGAAATGGATTTCGAAGTTGATATGGAATTCGATATCGAAATGTATTTCGATATGGATTTCGAAATCGAAATGGATTTCGAAATCGAAATGGATTTCGATTTCGATATCGAAATGGATTTCGAATTCGATATGGATTTCGGATTCGAAATGGATTTCGAATTTCGATATGGATTTCTGATATCGAAATGGATTTCGAATTCGATATGGAATTCGGTACAGAAATGGATTTCGAAATTGATATGGAATTCGATACAGAAATGGATTTCGAAATCGAAATGGATTTCGATATCGAAATGGATTTCGATATCGAAATGGATTTTCGAATTCGATATGGATTTCGATATCGATATGGATTTCGAATTCGAAATGGATCTCGAAATTTAAATGGAATTCGATATCGAATTTTAATTAATTTTTTTAATTTTTAATTAATTTTTTTCTCTTCCGTCTTGAAAGCAGCTGCTGCACCTTAACCCTTGTGTGGGACTTTTGGTTCGTATACGCCCTATTTTTTTACATAAATCTTTTTTTTACTTCTGTTAGTTTATTTTTCTGTTATTAATATTTACTATTAATAAAATTGAGTATAATCTAACAATGTCGGTCTGCTCAAATAAGAAGTGCCCTCACCCTCTTAAAGCCCAGGAAGATTTTTTGCTTTGTTGGCTGTGTGACAACGTTATGCATTTTAAATGTGCTGGTTACACAGTCAAAGTAAAAGACAGCCTCGGAAATGGTGGGGGCCTCAAATGGAGTTGTGAAGCGTGTCGGGATGCCGAGAGAGAGATGCGTGTATTCATGAGGCGTACTCGCGGGGAGGGATTTAAAAACCTGTCGACTGGTCTTATGAAGCTTCGGGATGAGTTTGTCATCACTGGAAACTCAGTTTAATAGTTTTAAACTATTAAACGAATCCCCGAAACGAAAGGGGACCATCCCTAGGAATTTGTCCCCCGGTCCGCCAGTGTCTCTTACTCTCGCTGTTCCGAACACGACTAATGACTCAAACACACCGAATTCACGGCACTTGATATCGTTTAAAAGTCCGATTTCATCCAATTGTGTGGATTCCATTGGAATTTCCCCCAGTAATGGAATCACGCAAGTTACCGCGATATCAGGTGTAGTCTCTGATTTGTCCGGGCGAATATCCGCGGTAGCTTCAGCGCCCAGTGCTGTGGCTGCTGTGCCTGCTGGTGTGTCGAGTTCACTTGTCGGTATACCACCCAAAAAACAGATATTTGTTTCGAGGCTTGACCCTAACACTACATCTGACGATGTCTTAGCCCATATCCGGACAAAAACTCAGGCCTCAAACATAGCGGTGGAAAAATTTAGGTTTTCATATACCCGGGACATCTCGTCATTTAAAGTAAGTGTTCCGCCTAATCTTTTTGACCAAATTTGTAGAAAAGATTTTTGACCGGAACACCTTATTGTAAAGGAGTATACGACGAAAAAGAGAAATCGGCCTCCGATTCGATTGCCCTCTGCTATCACCCCGTCTTCTAATAATAAACTTCTACCTTCTTCTGGTACGTCATCATCTACTGACGGGCCAAAAAACTAACTTTGTCCCTTATTCTGGCCTATCAGAATGTTAGAGGACTTAAATCTAAACTATCTAGACTCTTTGTAGATAGTCTATCCTTTGATTTTCATGTTCTTGTTTTTACAGAGACGTGGCTCAAACCAGATATTGCTGACGCTTCGGTTTTATCCACTAAATTTTCAATTTATAGAAAAGATCGGATTATCCGCAATGGTGGTGGTGTGCTTATTGCTGTCGATTCAGCTTTTCCATCTGAAATTATTCAGTTAACTTCCGCTCATGAAATTGAGTTTATTAGTGTCAAAATTTCACTTAAATCTTTTTGCACTTATGTTACTTGCTCTTACATTCCACCTCTTTCCAACTTAATTACATATAATAATCACTTGGAAGCAATTCAATCAGTTTCTTCACTTCTTTCTGATAGAGATACTCTTATTGTTCTCGGTGACTTTAATTTACCAGATATTTCCTGGTCGCTTTCTGATGAGTCCTCAGTGTTGTTGCCCTCCTCGTCACATTGCTTCATTGATGGTCTGTTTGATTTATCCCTTACTCAAATTAATCCTGTACGCAATTCAATTGATAGATCACTGGATCTTGTATTTGTGTTGGACTCCTCCAACTGCGTCGTTTCCAGGATTGAACCTCTCGTTTTACCAGAAGACAAATTTCATCCAACCTTGGATGTAACTATTGACCTTTCTATTTGTGCGCCGACTTACAATACTCATCCGGTAACAAGAAGCCGCTGCTTTCGTAAGACTGACTTTGTCAGACTTAATAATATTATTTGGAACCTTGATTGGTCATATCTGTACAATTGTACAACCATGGACTCTGCTATTCATTATTTCTATAATATGCTTGATTCCGTTTTTAAAATTTGTGTTCCTCTCGGCAGATCAGTTCGGTCTAATAAACCCCCCTGGTTCACTCGGGAGCTGTCCAATTTAAGAAATGTTAAGTCGAGATATTATAAGAGTTATAAAAAGGCAGGTCGTCCATCAGATTTTTCTAAATATGCTATTGCTCGTTCAAATTTCATGAAGCTAAATACAAAATGCTACAAGGATTATCTTCGGCGATGTAAACTTCAGTTTTACAGTGATCCTAAGCAGTTTTACAACTTTGTGAACGCTAAACGCAAGACGAGCATAAGCCCATCATATTTAACTTTTGGAAATAAGACTGCGGACAGTGATCAGGCCATTGCCGATATGTTTGCTGATTTTTTCAAAACAACCTATTCCTTAACGGAATACCACTTAAACTCTCCGTATCCTTATGAGTTAAAAAAGTCAAATTGCATATTCAATCCTTTAATTGACGAAAGTTCGCTTCTCAGCGTGCTTAAGCAAGTCAAACCTGTGTACGCGCCAGGTCCCGATGGGATTCCTGGTTGTGTACTCAGATTTTGCGCTGAATCGTTATGTAAGCCTATTCTGAAATTATTCTCGTTGTCCGTTGAAACCTCCGCTTTCCCGTTGATTTGGAAGGAATCATTTATAATTCCTCTCCATAAAAAGGGTAGTAAGTCTGATGTTTCTAACTATAGGGGTATTTCCAAGTTGTCCGCTATTCCAAAAGCTTTTGAAAAAATTGTAACTTTTCAATTGCAGCATTTTTGTAGTTCTATAATTTCACCAGCCCAACACGGTTTCGTGAAACGTAGATCCACAACCGCTAACCTTTTAGAATTTACATCTAGGACGATCAAAGGATTTGAAAGTGCAAAGCAAACTGATGTCATATATACAGATTTCAGTAAGGCTTTTGACTCTGTTAACCATAAGTTATTGCTTATAAAGTTAAATGCAATTGGCTTCCCAAATATTCTACTCCGTTGGATTCGTGAGTATCTGACAAGTAGAACACAAAAGGTCTTATTTAAGTCTTCCTTTTCCAGATGCATCAATGTGACTTCGGGGGTGCCCCAGGGTAGTCATCTTGGTCCGTTGCTGTTCACCCTTTTCATAAATGATCTTCCTTCCGTCTTGCATCATTCACATGTGCTCATGTATGCTGACGATGTTAAGCTTTGCCTTAGCTATAGCAATATGGTTTCGTCCAGTAGATTGCAAGCTGATCTTAATAATTTTCAGTGTTGGTGTCAGCACAATCTTTTAAACTTAAACACCACTAAGTGCAAGGTAATGTCGTTCTATAGGACCTCTCCTCAGATGATGACATATTCCTTGAACAACACTCCATTAGAACGCCTTGATGAAATGAATGATTTAGGTGTACTCATGGATCGTAAATTAATCTTCAACTCCCATATCTCTACGATAATCGCTAAAGCCACAGGCGTTCTTGGTTTTGTTAAAAGATGGTCGAAAGAATTCGACGATCCTTACACTACCAAAATTCTCTATACCTCTTTGGTCCGCCCTATTTTGGAGTACGGATCATGCATATGGTCTCCTCAATATGAGTCACACCAAATTAGAATTGAATCTATTCAAAAACAATTTCTGCTTTTTGCTCTTCGTGGTCTTAACTGGGATCGCAATGTCAACCTGCCATCGTACTCTAGTAGACTTCTTTTAATTAACCTTCCTTCTCTTACTAACCGTAGAATAATGCTTGGTGTTATCTTTATGCACAAGCTCCTAATTGGTGATATTGACTCGCCTGAGTTATTACACCAAGTAGATCTTTTTGTACCATCTAGACCTACTAGAAACTATATTCCCTTATCCCTTGCACACTGTACTACTAACTATGCATTGCATAATCCATTTCGAGTCCTGTCGGCTGATTATAATCGACTTTATCGTGTGATCAGCCCAGAGCTCTCTTTATCAGTACTAAAATCTTCTATAATTTCCTACTTAGCTCGTAAATAGCTGTAGCTTTCGTTATTTGTCTGTTTTTTGTCAACTGTTCCCCGCGACTCGTGCCGTACGTCATGCGGTTTGCGCCCCTCGGTCGGTTGGGCGGGAGGTTGTGGGCACTTAGTGCACCCGATGGGATTCGCGCGTAAAAAAAAAAAAAAAAAAAAAAAAAAAAAAAAAAAATGGATTTCTAAATGATTTTCGAAATCGAAATGGATTTCGGTATGGATTTCGATACCGAAATGGATTTCGAAATCGAAATGGATTTCGAGTTCGATATGGATTTCGATATCGATATGGATTTCGAGTTCGATATGGACTTCGATATCGATATGGATTTCGATATCGAAATGGACTTCGAATTCGAAATGGATTTCGAAATTGATATGGAATTCGATATCGAAATGGATTTCGAAATCGAAATGGATTTCGATATCGAAATGGATTTCGAATTCGAAATGGATTTCGATATCGAAATGGATTTCGAATTCGATATGGATTTCGAATTCGATATGGATTTCGAATTCGAAATGAATTTCGAAATTGATATGGAATTCGATATCGAAATGGATTTCGGTATGGATTTCCATACCGAAATGGATTTCGAATTCGAAATGGATTTCGATATCGAAATGGATTTGGAATTTGAAATCCATTTCGAATTCGATATGAATTTCGAATTCGAAATGGATTCGATATGGATTTCGATATCGAAATGGATTTCGAAATCGAAATGGATTTCTTTATGGATTTCGAAATCGAAATGGATTTCTTTATGGATTTCGAAATCGAAATGGATTTCGAATTCGATATGAATTTCGATATCGATATGGATTTCGAAATCGATATGGATTTCGAATTCGAAATGGATTTCGAAGTTGATATGGAATTCGATATCGAAATGTGATATGGTTGGAATCGAATGGATTTCGAAATCGAAATGGATTTCGAAGATCGAAATGGATTTGGATTTCGATATCGAAATGGATTTCGAATTCGATATGGATTTCGATATCGAAATGGATTTCGAATTCGATATGGATTTCGATATCGAAATGGATTTCGAAATTGATATGGAATTCGATATCGAAATGGATTTCGATATGGATTTCGAAATCGAAATGGATTTCGAAATCGATATGGATTTCGATATGGACTTCGAAATCGAAATGGATTTCGATATCGAAATAGATTTCGATATCGAAATGGATTTCGAATTCGATATGGATTTCGATATCGATATGGATTTCTGAATTCGAAATGGATTTCGAAATTGATATGGAATTAGATATCAAAATGGATTTCTACATGGATTTCGAAATCTAAACGGATTTCGAATTCGATATGGAATTCGATATCGAAATGGATTTCGATTTTGAAATGGATTTCGAATTCGAAATGGATTTCGATGTTGATATGGAATTCGATATCGAAATGTATTTCGATATGGATTTCGAAATCGCAATGGATTTCGAAATCGAAATGGATTTCGATTTCGATATCGAAATGGATTTCGAATTCGATATGGATTTCGGATTCGAAATGGATTTCGAATTCGATATGGATTTCGATATCGAAATGGATTTCGAAATTGATATGGAATTCGATATCGAAATGGATTTCGATATGGATTTCGAATTCGATATGGAATTCGATATCGAAATAGATTTCGATATCGAAATGGATTTCGATATCGAAAAAGATTTCGATATCGAAATGGATTTCGAATTCGATATGGATTTCAATATCGATATGGATTTCGAATTCGAAATGGATTTCGAAATTGATATGGAATTAGATATCTAAATGGATTTCTACATGAATTTCGAAATCTAAACGGATTTCGAATTCGATATGGAATTCGATATCGAAATGGATTTCGATTTTGAAATGGATTTCGAAATTGATATGGAATTCGATATCGAAATGGATTTCGAAATCGATTATGATTTCGATATCGAAATAGATTTCGATATCGAAATGGATTTCGAATTCGATATGGATTTCGATATCGATATGGATTTCGAATTCGAAATGGATTTCGAAATTGATATGGAATTAGATATCTAAATGGATTTCTACATGAATTTCGAAATCTAAACGGATTTCGAATTCGATATGGATTTCGATATCGAAATGGATTTCGAATTCGATATGGATTTCGATATCGAAATGGATTTCGAAATTGATATGGAATTCGATATCGAAATGGATTTCGATATGGACTTCGAAATCGCAATGGATTTCGATATCGAAATGGATTTCGATATGGACTTCGAAATCGAAATGGATTTCGATATCGAAATAGATTTCGATATCGAAATGGATTTCGAATTCGATATGGATTTCGATATCGATATGGATTTCGAATTCGAAATGGATTTCGAAATTGATATGGAATTAGATATCTAAATGGATTTCTACATGGATTTCGAAATCTAAACGGATTTCGAATTCGATATGGAATTCGATATCGAAATGGATTTCGATTTTGCAATGGATTTGGAATTCGAAATGGATTTCGAAGTTGATATGGAATTCGATATCGAAATGTATTTCGATATGGATTTCGAAATCGAAATGGATTTCGAAATCGAAATGGATTTCGATTTCGATATCGAAATGGATTTCGAATTGATATGGATTTCGGATTCGAAATGGATTTCGAATTCGATATGGATTTCGATACCGAAATGGATTTCGAAATTGATATGATATTCGATATCGAAATGGATTTCGATATGGATTTCGAATTCGATATGGAATTCGATATCGAAATAGATTTCGATATCGAAATGGATTTCGATATCGAAAAAGATTGGGATATCGAAATGGATTTCGAATTCGATATGGATTTCGATATCGATATGGATTTCGAATTCGAAATGGATTTCGAAATTGATATGGAATTAGATATCTAAATGGATTTCTACATGAATTTCGAAATCTAAACGGATTTCGAATTCGATATGGAATTCGATATCGAAATGGATTTCGATTTTGAAATGGATTTCGAAATTGATATGGAATTCGATATCGAAATGGATTTCGAAATCGATAAGGATTTCGATATCGAAATAGATTTCGATATCGAAATGGATTTCGAATTCGATATGGATTTCGATATCGATATGGATTTGGAATTCGAAATGGATTTCGAAATTGATATGGAATTAGATATCAAAATGGATTTCTACATGAATTTCGAAATCTAAACGGATTTCGAATTCGATATGGAATTCGATATCGAAATGGATTTCGATTTTGAAATGGATTTCGAATTCGAAATGGATTTCGAAGTTGATATGGAATTCGATATCGAAATGTATTTTGATATGGATTTCGAAATCGAAATGGATTTGGATTTCGATATCGAAATGGATTTCGAATTCGATATGGATTTGGATATCGAAATGGATTTCGAATTCGATATGGATTTCGATATCGAAATGGATTTCGAAATTGATATGGAATTGGATATCGAAATGGATTTCGATATGGATTTCGAATTCGATATGGAATTCGATGTCGAAATAGATTTAGATATCGAAATGGATTTCGATATCGAAATAGATTTCGATATCGAAATGGATTTCGAATTCGATATGGATTTCGATATCGATATGGATTTCGAATTCGAAATGGATTTCGAAATTGATATGGAATTAGATATCTAAATGGATTTCTACATTGATTTTATTTCGAATTCGAAATGGTTTTCGAATTCGATATGGAATTCGATATCGAAATGGATTTCGATTTTGAAATGGATTTCGAAATTGATATGGAATTCGAAATTGATATGGAATTCGAAATGGATATGGATTCTGATATCAAAATGGATTAGCGAATGCGATATGGATTTTGAATGCGAAATGGAATTCGAAATCGAAATGGATTTCTAATATCGAAATGGATTTCAATATCGATATGGATTTGGATTTCGAAATGGATTTCGTATATCGATATGGATTTGGATATCGAAATGGATTTCGGATGACGAAATAGATTTCGAATTCGAAATGGATTTCGAATTCGATATGGAATTCGATATCGAAATGGATTTGGATTTTGAAATGGATTTCGAATTCGAAATGGATTTCGAAATTGATATGGAATTCGATATCGAAATGGATTTCTATATGGATATCGAAATCGAAATGGATTTGGATATCGAAATGGATTTCGAATTCGATATGGATTTCGAATTCGAAATGGATTTCGATATCGAAATGGGTTTCGAATTGAAATGGATTTCGATATCGAAACGGGTTTCGATATCGAAATGGATTTCGAAATCGCAATGGATTTCGAAATCGAAATGGATTTCGATATCGAAATGGATTTCGAATTCGATATGGATATCGATATCGATATGGATTTCGATTCGAAATGTATTGCGAAATTGATATGGAATTCGATATCGAAATGGATTTCTATATGGATATCGAAATCGAAATGGATTTCGATATCGAAATGGATTTCGAATTCGATATGGATTTCGAATTCGAAATGGATTTCGATATCGAAATGGGTTTCGAATTGAAATGGATTCTCGATATCGAAACGGGTTTCGATATCGAAATGGATTTCGAAATCGAAATGGATTTCGATTATCGAAATGGATTTCGAATTCGATATGGATATCGATATCGATATGGATTTCGATTTCGAAATGGATTTCGAAATTGATATGGAATTCGATATCGAAATGGATTTCTATATGGATACGAATATCGAAATGGATTGGGATATCGAAATGGATTTCGAATTCGATATGGATTCTCGAATTCGAATGGATTTCGATATCGAAATGGATTTCGATATGGATTTCGAAATCGAAACGGGTTTCGATATCGAAATGGATTTCGAAATCGAAATGGGTTTCGAAATCGAAATGGATTTCGAAATCGAAATGGATTTCGATATCGAAATGGGTTTCGATATGGATTTCGAAATCGAAACGGGTTTCGATATCGAAATGGATTTCGGTATCGAAATGGATTTCGAAATCGAAATGGATTTCGAAATCGAAATGGATTTCGATATCGAAATGGGTTTCGAATTCGAAATGGATTTCGATATCGAAACGGGTTTCGATGTCGAAATGGATTTCGAAATCGAAATGGATTTCGAAATCGAAATGGATTTCGAAATCGAATGGATTTCGATATCGAAATGGATTTCGAATTTGATATGAATTTCGATATCGATATGGATTTCGAATTCGAAATGGATTTCGAAATTGATATGGAATTGGATATCGAAATGGATTTGTATATGGACTTCGAAATCGAAATGGATTTCATTTCAATTTCGAATTCGAAATGGATTTCGAAATTGATATGGAATTAGATATCTAAATGGATTTCTACATGAATTTCGAAATCTAAACGGTTTTCGAATTCTATATGGAATTCGATATCGAAATGGATTTCGATTTTGAAATGGATTTCGAAATTGATATGGAATTCGATATCGAAATGGATTTCGAAATCGATAATGATTTCGATATCGAAATAGATTTCGATATCGAAATGGATTTCGAATTGGATATGGATTTCGATATCGATATGGATTTCGAATTCGAAATGGATTTCGAAATTGATATGGAATTAGATATCAAAATGGATTTCTACATGAATTTCGAAATCTAAACGGATTTCGAATTCGATATGGAATTGGATATCGAAATGGATTTCGATTTTGAATGGATTTCGAATTCGAAATGGATTTCGAAGTTGATATGGAATTGGATATCGAAATGTATTTCGATATGGATTGTCGAAATCGAAATGGATTTCGATTTCGATATCGAAATGGATTTCGAATTCGATATGGATTTCGATATCGAAATGGATTTCGAATTCGATATGGATTTCGATATCGAAATGGATTTCGAAATTGATATGGAATTCGATATCGAAATTGATTTCGATATGGATTTTGAATTCGATATGGAATTCGATGTCGAAATAGATTTCGATATCGTAATGGATTTCGATATCGAAATAGATTTCGATATCGAAATGGATTTCGAATTCGATATGGATTTCGATATCGATATGGATTTCGAATTCGAAATGGATTTCGAAATTGATATGGAATTAGATATCAAAATGGATTTCTACATGGATTTCGAAATCTAAACGGATTTCGAATTAGATATGGAATTGGATATCGAAATGGATTTCGATTTTGAAATGGATTGGGAATTCGAAATGGATTTCGAAGTTGATATGGAATTCGATATCGAAATGTATTTCGATATGGATTTCGAAATCGAAATGGATTTCGAAATCGAAATGGATTTCGATTTCGATATCGCAATGGATTTCGAATTCGATATGGATTTCGGATTCGAAATGGATTTCGAATTCGATATGGATTTCGATATCGAAATGGATTTCGAAATTGATATGGAATTCGATATCGAAATGGATTTCGATATGGATTTCGAATTCGATATGGAATTCGATATCGAAATAGATTTCGATATCGAAATGGATTTCGATATCGAAAAAGATTTCGATATCGAAATGGATTTCGAATTTGATATGGATTTCGATTTCATTATGGATTTCGAATTCGAAATGGATTTCGAAATTGATATGGAATTAGATATCAAAATGGATTTCTACATGAATTTCGAAATCTAAACGGATTTCGAATTCGATATGGAATTCGATATCGAAATGGATTTCGATTTTGAAATGGATTTCGAAATTGATATGGAATTGGATATCGAAATGGATTTCGAAATCGATAAGGATTTCGATATCGAAATAGATTTCGATATCGAAATGGATTTCGAATTCGATATGGATTTCGATATCGATATGGATTTCGAATTCGAAATGGATTTCGAAATTGATATGGAATTAGATATCAAAATGGATTTCTACATGAATTTCGAAATCTAAACGGATTTCGAATTCGATATGGAATTGGATATCGAAATGGATTTCGATTTTGAAATGGATTTCGAATTCGAAATGGATTTCGAAGTTGATATGGAATTCGATATCGAAATGTATTTCGATATGGATTTCGAAATCGAAATGGATTTCGATTTCGATATCGAAATGGATTTCGAATTCGATATGGATTTCGATATCGAAATGGATTTGGAATTCGATATGGATTTCGATATCGAATTGGATTTCGAAATTGATATGGAATTCGATATCGAAATGGATTTCGAATTCGATATGGAATTCGATATGGAATTCGATGTCGAAATAGATTTCGATATCGTAATGGATTGGGATATCGAAATAGATTTCGATATCGAAATGGATTTCGAAATCGATAAGGATTTCGATATCGAAATAGATTTCGATATCGAAATGGATTTCGAATTCGATATGGATTTAGATATCGAAATGGATTTCGATATCGATATGGATTTCGAATTCGAAATGGATTTCGAAATTGATATGGAATTGGATATCGAAATGGATTTCGATTTTGAAATGGATTTCGAATTCGAAATGGATTTCGAAGTTGATATGGAATTCGATATCGAAATGTATTTCGATATGGATTTCGAAATCGAAATGGATTTCGAAATCGAAATGGATTTCGATTTCGATATCGAAATGGATTTCGAATTCGATATGGATTTCGGATTCGAAATGGATTTCGAATTCGATATGGATTTCGATATCGAAATGGATTTCGAATTCGATATGGATTTCGAATTCGATATGGAATTCGGTACAGAAATGGATTTCGAAATTGATATGGAATTCGATACAGAAATGGATTTCGAAATCGAAATGGATTTCGATATCGAAATGGATTTCGATATCGAAATGGATTTCGAATTCGATATGGATTTCGATATCGATATGGATTTCGAATTCGATATGGATTTCGATATCGATATGGATTTCGAATTCGAAATGGATCTCGAAATTTAAATGGAATTCGATATCGAATTTTAATTAATTTTTTTAATTTTTAATTAATTTTTTTTCTCTTCCGTCTTGAAAGCAGCTGCTGCACCTTAACCCTTGTGTGGGACTTTTGGTTCGTATACGTTCTATTTTTTTACATAAATCTTTTTTTTTACTTCTGTTAGTTTATTTTTCTGTTATTAATATTTACTATTAATAAAATTGAGTACAATCTAACAATGTCGGTCTGCTCAAATAAGAAGTGCCCTCACCCTCTTAAAGCCCAGGAAGATTTTTTGCTTTGTTGGCTGTGTGACAACGTTATGCATTTTAAATGTGCTGGTTACACAGTCAAAGTAAAAGACAGCCTCGGAAATGGTGGGGGCCTCAAATGGAGTTGTGAAGCGTGTCGGGATGCCGAGGAGAGAGAGATGCGTGTATTCATGAGGTGCACTCGTGAGGGATTTGGAAACCTGTCGGCTGGTCTTATGAAGCTTCGGGATGAGTTTTCATCACTGGAAACTCAGTTTAATAGTTTTAAACTATTAAACGAATCCCTGAAACGAAAGGGGACCATCCCTAGGAATTTGTCCCCCGGTCCGCCAGTGTCTCTTACTCTCGCTGTTCCAAACACGACTAATGACTCAAACACACCGAATTCACGGCACTTGATATCGTTTAAAAGTCCGATTTCATCCAATTGTGTGGATTCCATTGGAATATCGAAATGGATTTCGATATCGATATGGATTTCGAATTCGAAATGGATTTCGAAATTGATATGGAATTCGATATCGAAATGGATTTCGATTTTGAAATGGATTTCGAATTCGAAATGGATTTCGAAGTTGATATGGAATTCGATATCGAAATGTATTTCGATATGGATTTCGAAATCGAAATGGATTTCGAAATCGAAATGGATTTCGATTTCGATATCGAAATGGATTTCGAATTCGATATGGATTTCGGATTCGAAATGGATTTCGAATTCGATATGGATTTCGATATCGAAATGGATTTCGAATTCGATATGGATTTCGAATTCGATATGGAATTCGGTACAGAAATGGATTTCGAAATTGATATGGAAATCGATACAGAAATGGATTTCGAAATCGAAATGGATTTCGATATCGAAATGGATTTCGATATCGAAATGGATTTCGAATTCGATATGGATTTCGATATCGATATGGATTTCGAATTCGATATGGATTTCGATATCGATATGGATTTCGAATTCGAAATGGATCTCGAAATTTAAATGGAATTCGATATCGAATTTTAATTAATTTTTTTAATTTTTAATTAATTTTTTTTCTCTTCCGTCTTGAAAGCAGCTGCTGCACCTTAACCCTTGTGTGGGACTTTTGGTTCGTATACGCCCTATTTTTTTACATAAATCTTTTTTTTACTTCTGTTAGTTTATTTTTCTGTTATTAATATTTACTATTAATAAAATTGAGTATAATCTAACAATGTCGGTCTGCTCAAATAAGAAGTGCCCTCACCCTCTTAAAGCCCAGGAAGATTTTTTGCTTTGTTGGCTGTGTGACAACGTTATGCATTTTAAATGTGCTGGTTACACAGTCAAAGTAAAAGACAGCCTCGGAAATGGTGGGGGCCTCAAATGGAGTTGTGAAGCGTGTCGGGATGCCGAGAGAGAGATGCGTGTATTCATGAGGCGCACTCGTGAGGGATTTAAAAACCTGTCGGCTGGTCTTATGAAGCTTCGGGATGAGTTTTCATCACTGGAAACTCAGTTTAATAGTTTTAAACTACTAAACGAATCCCCGAAACGAAAGGGGACCATCCCTAGGAATTTGTCCCCTGGTCCGCCAGTGTCTCTTACTCTTGCTGTTCCGAACACGATTAATGACTCAAACACACCGAATTCACGGCACTTGATATCGTTTAAAAGTCCGATTTCATCCAATTGTGTGGATTCCATTGGAATTTCCCCCGGTAATGGAATCACGCAAGTTACCGCGATATCAGGTGTAGTCTCTGATTTGTCCGGGCGAATATCCGCGGTAGCTTCAGCGCCCAGTGCTGTGGCTGCTGTGCCCGCTGGTGTGTCGAGTTCACTTGTCGGTATACCACCCAAAAAACAGATATTTGTTTCGAGGCTTGACCTTAACACTACATCTGACGATGTCTTAGCCCAGATCCGGACAAAAACTCAGGCCTCAAACATAGCGGTGGAAAAATTTAGGTTTTCATATACCCGGGACATCTCGTCATTTAAAGTAAGTGTTCCGCCTAATCTTTTTGACCAAATTTGTAGAAAAGATTTTTGACCGGAACACCTTATTGTAAAGGAGTATACGACGAAAAAGAGAAATCGGCCTCCGACTCGATTGCCCTCTGCTATCACCCTGTCTTCTAATAATAAACTTCTACCTTCTTCTGGTACGTCATCATCTACTGACGGGCCAAAAAACTAACTTTGTTTTTTATTCTGGCCTATCAGAATGTTAGAGGACTTAAATCTAAACTATCTAGACTCTTTGTAGATAGTCTATCCTTTGATTTTCATGTTCTTGCTTTTACAGAGACGTGGCTCAAACCAGATATTGCTGACGCTTCGGTTTTATCCACTAAATTTTCAATTTATAAAAAAGATCGGATTATCCGCAATGGTGGTGGTGTGCTTATTGCTGTCGATTCAGCTTTTCCATCTGAAATTATTCAGTTAACTTCCGCTCATGAAATTGAGTTTATTAGTGTCAAAATTTCACTTAAATCTTTTTGCACTTATGTTACTTGCTCTTACATTCCACCTCTTTCCGACTTAATTACATATAATAATCACTTGGAAGCAATTCAATCAGTTTCTTCACTTCTTTCTGATAGAGATACTCTTATTGTTCTCGGTGACTTTAATTTACCAGATATTTCCTGGTCGCTTTCTGATGAGTCCTCAGTGTTGTTGTCCTCCTCGTCACATTGCTTCATTGATGGTCTGTTTGATTTATCCCTTACTCAAATTAATCCTGTACGCAATTCAATTGATAGATCACTGGATCTTGTATTTGTGTTTGACTCCTCCAACTCGTCGTTTCCAGGATTGAACCTCTCGTTTTACCAGAAGACAAATTTCATCCAACCTTGGATGTAACTATTGACCTTTCTATTTGTGCGCCGACTTACAATACTCATCCGGTAACAAGAAGCCGCTGCTTTCGTAAGACTGACTTTGTCAGACTTAATAATATTATTTGGAACCTTGATTGGTCATATCTGTACAATTGTACAACCATGGACTCTGCTATTCATTATTTCTATAATATGCTTGATTCCGTTTTTAAAATTTGTGTTCCTCTCGGCAGATCAGTTCGGTCTAATAAACCCCCCTGGTTCACTCGGGAGCTGTCCAATTTAAGAAATGTTAAGTCGAGATATTATAAGAGTTATAAAAAGGCAGGTCGTCCATCAGATTTTTCTAAATATGCTATTGCTCGTTCAAATTTCATGAAGCTAAATACAAAATGCTACAAGGATTATCTTCGGCGATGTAAACTTCAGTTTTACAGTGATCCTAAGCAGTTTTACAACTTTGTGAACGCTAAACGCAAGACGAGCATAAGCCCATCATATTTAACTTTTGGAAATAAGACTGCGGACAGTGATCAGGCCATTGCCGATATGTTTGCTGATTTTTTCAAAACAACCTATTCCTTAACGGAATACCACTTAAACTCTCCGTATCCTTATGAGTTAAAAAAGTCAAATTGCATATTCAATCCTTTAATTGACGAAAGTTCGCTTCTCAGCGTGCTTAAGCAAGCCAAACCTGTGTACGCGCCAGGTCCCGATGGGATTCCTGGTTGTGTACTCAGATTTTGCGCTGAATCGTTATGTAAGCCTATTCTGAAATTATTCTCGTTGTCCGTTGAAACCCTCCGTTTTCCCGTTGATTTGGAAGGAATCATTTATAATTCCTCTCCATAAAAAGGGTAGTAAGTCTGATGTTTCTAACTATAGGGGTATTTCCAAGTTGTCCGCTATTCCAAAAGCTTTTGGAAAAATTGTAACTTTTCAATTGCAGCATTTTTGTAGTTCTATAATTTCACCAGCCCAACACGGTTTCGTGAAACGTAGATCCACAACCGCTAACCTTTTAGAATTTACATCTAGGACGATCAAAGGATTTGAAAGTGCAAAGCAAACTGATGTCATATATACAGATTTCAGTAAGGCTTTTGACTCTGTTAACCATAAGTTATTGCTTATAAAGTTAAATGCAATTGGCTTCCCAAATATTCTACTCCGTTGGATTCGTGAGTATCTGACAAGTAGAACACAAAAGGTCTTATTTAAGTCTTCCTTTTCCAGATGCATCAATGTGACTTCGGGAGTGCCCCAGGGTAGTCATCTTGGTCCGTTGCTGTTCACCCTTTTCATAAATGATCTTCCTTCCGTCTTGCATCATTCACATGTGCTCATGTATGCTGACGATGTTAAGCTTTGCCTTAGCTATAGCAATATGGTTTCGTCCAGTAGATTGCAAGTTGATCTTAATAATTTTCAGTGTTGGTGTCAGCACAATCTTTTAAACTTAAACACCACTAAGTGCAAGGTAATGTCGTTCTATAGGACCTCTCCTCAGATGATGACATATTCCTTGAACAACACTCCATTAGAACGCCTTGATGAAATGAATGATTTTAGGTGTACTCATGGATCGTAAATTAATCTTCAACTCCCATATCTCTACGATAATCGCTAAAGCCACAGGCGTTCTTGGTTTTGTTAAAAGATGGTCGAAAGAATTCGACGATCCTTACACTACCAAAATTCTCTATACCCTCTTTGGTCCGCCCTATTTTGGAGTACGGATCATGCATATGGTCTCCTCAATATGAGTCACACCAAATTAGAATTGAATCTATTCAAAAACAATTTCTGCTTTTTGCTCTTCGTGGTCTTAACTGGGATCGCAATGTCAACCTGCCATCGTACTCTAGTAGACTTCTTTTAATTAACCTTCCTTCTCTTACTAACCGTAGAATAATGCTTGGTGTTATCTTTATGCACAAGCTCCTAATTGGTGATATTGACTCGCCTGAGTTATTACACCAAGTAGATCTTTTTGTACCATCTAGACCTACTAGAAACTATATTCCCTTATCCCTTGCACACTGTACTACTAACTATGCATTGCATAATCCATTTCGAGTCCTGTCGGCTGATTATAATCGACTTTATCGTGTGATCAGCCCAGAGCTCTCTTTATCAGTACTAAAATCTTCTATAATTTCCTACTTAGCTCGTAAATAGCTGTAGCTTTCGTTATTTGTCTGTTTTTTGTCAACTGTTCCCCGCGACTCGTGCCGTACGTCATGCGGTTTGCGCCCCTCGGTCGGTTGGGCGGGAGGTTGTGGGCACTTAGTGCACCCGATGGGATTCGCGCGTAAAAAAAAAAAAAAAAAAAAAAAAAAAATGGATTTCTAAATGATTTTCGAAATCGAAATGGATTTCGGTATGGATTTGGATACCGAAATGGATTTCGAAATCGAAATGGATTTCGAGTTCGATATGGATTTCGATATCGATATGGATTTCGAGTTCGATATGGACTTCGATATCGATATGGATTTCGATATCGAAATGGACTTCGAATTCGAAATGGATTTCGAAATTGATATGGAATTCGATATCGAAATGGATTTCGAAATCGAAATGGATTTCGATATCGAAATGGATTTCGAATTCGAAATGGATTTCGATATCGAAATGGATTTCGAATTCGAAATGGATTTCGATATCGAAATGGATTTCGAATTCGATATGGATTTCGAATTCGATATGGATTTCGAATTCGAAATGAATTTCGAAATTGATATGGAATTCGATATCGAAATGGATTTCGGTATGGATTTCATACCGCAATGGATTGGAATTCGAAATGGATTTCGATATCGAAATGGATTACGAATTTGAATCCATTTCGAATTCGATATGAATTTCGAATTCAAATGGATTCGATATGGATTTCGATATCGAAATGGATTTCGAAATCGAAATGGATTTCTTTATGGATTTCTGAAATCGAAATGGATTTCTTTATGGATTTCGAAATCGAAATGGATTTCGAATTTGATATGAATTTCGATATCGATACGGATTTCGAAATTGATATGGATTTCGAATTCGAAATGGATTTCGAAGTTGATATGGAATTCGATATCGAAATGTATTTCGATATGGATTTCGAAATCGAAATGGATTTCGAAATCGAAATGGATTTCGATTTCGATATCGAAATGGATTTCGAATTCGATATGGATTTCGATATCGAAATGGATTTCGAATTCGATATGGATTTCGATATCGAAATGGATTTCGAAATTGATATGGAATTCGATATCGAAATGTATTTCGATATGGATTTCGAAATCGATATGGATTTCGATATCGAAATGGATTTCGATATGGACTTCGAAATCGCAATGGATTTCGATATCGAAATAGATTTCGATATCGAAATGGATTTCGAATTCGATATGGATTTCGATATCGATATGGATTTCGAATTCGAAATGGATTTCGAAATTGATATGGAATTAGATATCAAAATGGATTTCTACATGGATTTCGAAATCTAAACGGATTTCGAATTCGATATGGAATTCGATATCGAAATGGATTTCGATTTTGAAATGGATTTGGAATTCGAAATGGATTTCGAAGTTGATATGGAATTCGATATCGAAATGTATTTCGATATGGATTTCGAAATCGAAATGGATTTCGAAATCGAAATGGATTTCGATTTCGATATCGAAATGGATTTCGAATTCGATATGGATTTCGGATTCGAAATGGATTTCGAATTCGATATGGATTTCGATATCGAAATGGATTTCGAAATTGATATGGAATTCGATATCGAAATGGATTTCGATATGGATTTCGAATTCGATATGGAATTCGATATCGAAATAGATTTCGATATTGTAATGGATTTCGATATCGAAAAAGATTTCGATATCGAAATGGATTTCGAATTCGATATGGATTTCGATATCGATATGGATTTCGAATTCGAAATGGATTTCGAAATTGATATGGAATTAGATATCAAAATGGATTTCTACATGAATTTCGAAATCTAAACGGATTTCGAATTCGATATGGAATTCGATATCGAAATGGATTTCGATTTTGAAATGGATTTCGAAATTGATATGGAATTCGATATCGAAATGGATTTCGAAATCGATAATGATTTCGATATCGAAATAGATTTCGATATCGCAATGGATTTCGAATTCGATATGGATTTCGATATCGATATGGATTTCGAATTCGAAATGGATTTCGAAATTGATATGGAATTAGATATCAAAATGGATTTCTACATGAATTTCGAAATCTAAACGGATTTCGAATTCGATATGGAATTCGATATCGAAATGGATTTCGATTTTGAAATGGATTTCGAATTCGAAATGGATTTCGAAGTTGATATGGAATTCGATATCGAAATGTATTTCGATATGGATTTCGAAATCGAAATGGATTTGGATTTCGATATCGAAATGGATTTCGAATTCGATATGGATTTCGATATCGAAATGGATTTGGAATTGATATGGATTTCGATATCGAAATGGATTTCGAAATTGATATGGAATTCGATATCGAAATGGATTTCGATATGGATTCGAATTCGATATGGAATTCGATGTCGAAATAGATTTCGATATCGAAATGGATTTCGATATCGAAATAGATTTCGATATCGAAATGGATTTCGAATTCGATATGGATTTCGATATCGATATGGATTTCGAATTCGAAATGGATTTCGAAATTGATATGGAATTAGATATCAAAATGGATTTCTACATGAATTTCGAAATCTAAACGGATTTCGAATTTGATATGGAATTCGATATCGAAATGGATTTCGATTTTGAAATGGATTTCGAAATTGATATGGAATTCGAAATTGATATGGAATTCGAAATCGATATGGATTTGGATATCAAAATGGATTACGAATGCGATATGAATTTTGAATGCGAAATGGAATTCGAAATCGAAATGGATTTCAATATCGAAATGGATTTCAGTATCGATATGGATTTCGATTTCGAAATGGATTTCGATATCGATATGGATTTCGATATCGAAAAGGATTTCGATGACGAAATAGATTTCGAATTCGAAATGGATTTCGAATTCGATATGGATTTCGATATCGATATGGATTTCGATTTTGAATGGATTTCGAATTCGAAATGGATTTCGAAATTGATATGGAATTCGATATCGAAATGGATTTCTATATGGATATCGAAATCGAAATGGATTTCGATATCGAAATGGATTTCGAATTCGATATGGATTTCGAATTCGAAATGGATTTCGATATCGAAATGGGTTTCGAATTCGCAATGGATTTCGATATCGAAATGGGTTTCAATATCGAAATGGATTTCGAAATCGAAATGGATTTCGAAATCGAAATGGATTTCGATATCGAAATGGATTTCGAATTCGACATGGATATCGATATCGATATGGATTTCGATTTCGAAATGTATTTCGAAATTGATATGGAATTGATATCGAATGGATTTCTCATGGATATCGAAATCGAAATGGATTTCGATATCGAAATGGATTTCGAATTCGATATGGATTTCGAATTCGAAATGGATTTCGATATCGAAATGGATTTCGAATTCAAAATGGATTTCGATATCGAAATGGGTTTCGATATCGAAATGGATTCGAAATCGAAATGGATTTCGAAATCGAAATGGATTTCGATATCGTAATGGATTTCGAATTCGATATGGATATCGATATCGATATAGATTTGGATTTCAAATGGATTTCGAAATTGATATGGAATTGGATATCGAAATGGATTTCTATATGGATATCGAAATCGAAATGGATTTCAATATCGAAATGGATTTGGAATTCGAAATGGATTTCGAAATCGAATGGATTTCGATATCGAAATGGATTTCGATATGGATTTCGGAATCGAAACGGGTTTCGATATCGAAATGGATTTCGAAATCGAAATGGATTTCGAAATCGAAATGGATTTCGAAATCGAAATGGATTTCGATATCGAAATGGGTTTCGAATTCGAATGGATTTCGATATCGAAATGGGTTTCGATATCGAAATGGATTTCGAAATCGAAATGGATTTCGAAATCGAATGGATTTCGAAATCGAAATGGATTTCGATATCGAAATGGATTTCGAATTTGATATGAATTTCGATATCGATATGGATTGGAATTCGAAATGGATTTCGAAATTGATATGGAATTCGATATCGAAATGGATTTGTATATGGACTTCGAAATCGAAATGGATTTCATTTCAATTTCGAATTCGAAATGGATTTCGAAAATTGAAATGAAATCCATTTCGATATCGAAATCCATTTCGAATTCGATATGGATTTGGATATCGATATGGATTTCGAATTGGAAATGGATTTCGAAATTTATATGGAATTCGATATCAAAATGGATTTCTATATGGATTTCGAAATCGAAATGGATTTCGATATGGAAATGGATTCGAATTCGATATGGATTTCGATATCGATATGGATTTCGAATTCGAAATGGACTTGGAAATTGATATGGAATTCGATATCGAAATGGATTTCGATATGGATTTCGAAATCGAAAAGGATTTCGATATCAAATGGATTTCGATATCGAAATAGATTTCGATATCGATATGGATTTTGAATTCGAAATGGATTCGAAATTGATATGGAATTCGATATCGAAATGGATTTCAATATCGAAATGGATTTCTATATGGATTTCGAAATCGAAATGGATTTCGATATCGAAATGGATTTCGAAATCGATATGGATTTCGATATCGAAATGGATTTCGAATTCGATATGGATTTCGATATCGAAATGGATTTCTATATGGATATCGAAATCGAAATGGATTTCGATATCGAAATGGATTTCGAATTCGATATGGATTTCGAATTCGAAATGGATTTCGATATCGAAATGGGTTTCGAATTCGAAATGGATTTCGATATCGAAATGGATTTCGAATTCGAAATGGATTTCGAAATCGAAATGGATTTCGATATCGAAATGGATTCGAATTCGATATGGATATCGATATCGATATGGATTTCGATTTCGAAATGGATTTCGAAATTGATATGGAATTCGATATCGAAATGGATTTCTATATGGATATCGAAATCGAAATGGATTTCGATATCGAAATGGATTTCGAATTCGATATGGATTTCGAATTCGAAATGGATTTCGATATCGAAATGGGTTTCGATATGGATTTCGAAATCGAAACGGGTTTCGATATCGAAATGGATTTCGAAATCGAAATGGATTTCGAAATCGAAATGGATTTCGAAATCGAAATGGATTTGGAAATCGAAATGGATTTCGATATCGAAATGGATTTCGAATTTGATATGGATTTCGATATCGATATGGATTTGGAATTCGAAATGGATTCGAAATTGATATGGAATTGGATATCGAAATGGATTTGTATATGGATTCGAAATCGAAATGGATTTCGATATCGAAATGGATTTTGAATTCGATATGGATTTCGAATTCGAAATGAATTTCGAAATTGAAATGAAATCCATTTCGATATCGAAATCCATTCGAATTCGATATGGATTTGGATATCGATATGGATTTGGAATTCGAAATGGATTCGAAATTTATATGGAATTCGATATCAAAATGGATTTCTATATGGATTTCGAAATCAAAATGGATTTCGATATGGAAATGGATTTCGAATTCGATATGGATTTCGATATCGATATGGATTTCGAATTCGAAATGGATTTCGAAATTGATATGGAATTCGATATCGAAATTCATTTCGATATGGATTTCGAAATCGAAAAGGATTTCGATATCGCACTGGATTTCGATATCGAAATAGATTTCGATATCGATATGGATTTTGAATTCGAAATGGATTTCGTAATTGATATGGAATTCGATATCGAAATGGATTTCGATATCGAAATGGATTTCTATATGGATTTCGAAATCGAAATGGATTTCGATATCAAAATGGATTTCGATATCGAAATGGATTTCGAATTCGATATGGATTATGATATCGATATGGATTTGGAATTCGATATGGATTTCGAATTCGATATGGATTTCATATTCGAAATGGATTTCGAATTCGAAATGAATTTCGAAATTGATATGGAATTCGATATGGATTTCGAAATCGAATTGGATTTCGATATGGAAATGGATTTCGATATCGAAATGGATTTCGAATTCGATATGGATTTCGATATCGATATGGATTTCGAATTCGAAATGGAATTCGATATCGAAATGGATTTCTATATGATTTTCGAAATCGAAATGGATTTCGATATCGAAATGGATTTCGAATTCGATATGGATTTTATCGATATGGATTTCGATATCGATATGGAATTCGATATCGAAATGGATTTCGATATGGACTTCGAAATCGAAATAGATTTCGATATCAAATGGATTTTGAAATCGAAATGCATTTCGATATCGAAATGGATTTCGAATTCGATATGGATTTCGATATCGATATGGATTTCGATATCAATATGGAATTGGATTTCGAAATGGATTGTTATATGAATTTCGAAATCGAAATGGATTTCGATATCGAAATGGATTTCAAATTCAAATGGATTTCGATATCGAAATGGATTTCGAAATTGATATGGAATTCGAATTCGAAATGGATTTCGAAATTGATATGGAATTCGATATCAAAATGGATTTCTACATGGATTTCGAAATCTAAATGGATTTCGAATTCGATATGGATTTCAATATTGAAATTTATTTCGAATTCGAAATGGATTTCGATATCGAAATGGATTTCGAATTCTATATGGATTTCGATATCGATATGGATTTCGAATTCGAAATGGATTTCGAAATTTATATGGAATTCGATATCAAAATGGATTTCTATTTGGATTTCGAAATCGAAATGGATTTCGATATCGAAATGGTTTTCGAATTGGATATGGATTTTGATATCGATATGGATTTCGATATCGATATGGATTTCGAATTCGAAATGGATTTCGAAATTGATATGGAATCCGATATCGAAATGGATTTCGATATGGATTTTGATATCGAAATGGATTTCGAAATCGAAATGGATTTCGATATCGAAATGGATTCGAATTCGATATGGATTTCGAATTCGATATGGATTTCGAATTCGATATGGATTTCGAATTCGAAATGGATTTCGAAATTGATATGGAATTCGATATCGAAATTGATTTCGATATGGATTTCGAAGTCGAACTGGATTTCGATATCGAAATGGATTTATATATGGATTTCGAAATCGAAATGGATTTCGATATCGAAAAGGATTACGAATTCGATATGGATTTCGATATCGATATGGATTTCGAATTCGATATGGATTTCGAATTCGAAAAGGATTTCGAAATTGATATGGAATTCGATATCGAAATGGATTTCGATATGGATTTCGAAATCGAAATGGATTTCGATATGGAAATGGATTTCGAAATCGAAATGGATTTGGATATCAAATGGATTTCGAAATCGAAATGGATTTCGAATTCGATATGGATTTCGATATCGATATGGATTTCGAATTCGAAATGGATTTCGAAATTGATATGGAATTCGATATCAAAATGGATTTCGATATGGATTTCGAAATCTAAATGGATTTCGAATTCTATATGGTTTACGATATTGAAATGGATTTCGAATTCGAAATGGATTTCGAAAATGATATGGAATTCGATATCGAAATGGATTTCGATATGGATTTCGAAATCGAAATGGATTCCGATATGGAATGATTTTCGAAATCGAAATGGATTCGAATTCGATATGGATTTCGATATCGATATGGATTTCGATATCGATATGGATTTGAATTTCGAAATGGATTTGGATATCTCAGATTTGAATTGAAATGGATTTCGAAATTGTTATGGAATTGTATAAATGGATTTTGGATTTAAATTAAATGGATTTCGAATTTATATGGATTTTGATATTGAAATGGATTTCGAATTGAAATGGATTTCGAAATTGATATGGAATTGATATCGAAATGGATTGATATGATTTCGAAATCGAAATGGATTCGATATGAAATGATTTTCGAAATCGAAATGGATTCGATATCGAATGGATTTGAATTCGATATGGATTTCGATATCAATATGGATTTCAATTCGAAATGGATTTTGAAATTTATATGGAATTCGATATCGAAATGAATTTCGATATGGATTTCGATATCGAAATAGACTCGAATTCGATAGGATTTCGATATCGATGGATTTCGAATTTGATATGGATTTCGAATTCGAAATGGATTTCGAAATTGATATGGAATTCGATATCGAAATGGATTTCGATATGGACTTCGAAATCGAAATGGATTTCGATATCGAAATGGATTTCGAATTCAATATGGATTTCGATATCGATATGGATTCGAATTCGAAATGGATTTCGAAATTTATATGGAATTCGATATCGAATGGATTTCTATATGATTTTTGAAATCGAAATGGATTTCGATATCGAAATGGATTTCGAATTCGATATGGACTTCGATATCGATATGGATTTCGATATCGATATGGAATTCGATATCGAAATGGATTGCTATATGGATTTCGAAATCGAAATGGATTTCGATAGCGAAATGGAATTCAAATTCGATATGGATTTCGATATCGAAATGGATTTCGAAATTGATATGGATTTCGATATCGAAAAGGATTTCGATATGGACTTCGAAATCGAAATGGATTTCGAAATCGATATGGATTTTGATATCGAAATAGTTTCCGATATTGAAATAGATTTCGATATCGATAATGGATTTCGAAATCGAAATGGATTTCGAAATCGAATGGATTTCGAATTCGATATGGATTTCATATTAAAATTTATTTCGAATTCGAAATGGATTTCGAAATTGATATGAATTCGATATCGAAATGGATATAAATTTCGAAATCCATTTCGAATTCGAAATCCATATCGATATCGAAATCCATATAGAATTCGAAATCCATTTCGATATCGAAATCCATTTCGATATCGAAATCCATTTCCATATCGAAATCCATATCGAATTCGAATTCCATTTCGAATTCGAAATCTATTTCGACATCGAAATCGATTTCGATATCGAAATCTATTTCGACATCGAAATACATTTCGATATTGAAATCCATTTCGATTTCGAATTCCATTTCGCATTCAAAATCCATATCGCATTCGTAATACATTTTGATATCGAAATCCATATCGATTTCGAATTGCATTTCGATTTCGAAATCCTTATCGATATCGAAATCTATTTCAATATCGGAATCTATTTCGATATCAAAATCCTTATCGATTTCAAAATCCATTTCGATTTCGAAGTCCATATCGAAATCCATTTCGATATCGAATTCCATATCAATTTCGAAATCCATTTCGAATTCGAAATAAATTTTAATATTGAAATCCATATCGAATTCGAAATCCATTCCGATATCGAAATCCATTTCGATTTCGAAATCCTTATCGATATCGAAATCTATTTCAATATCGGAAACTATTTCGATATCAAAATCCTTATCGATTTCGAAATCCATTTCGATTTCGAAGTCCATATCGAAACCCCTTTGAAATCGAAATCCATATCAATTTCGAAATCCATTTCGATATCGAAATCCATATCGAATTTGAATTCCATTTCGCTATCGAAATCCATTTCGATTTCGAAATCCATATAGCAATCCATTTCGATATCGAATTCCATATCGATATCGAAATCCATATCGATATCGAAGTCCATATCGAATTCGAAATCCATTTCGATTTCGAAATCCATTTCGATTTCGAAAATCATATAGAAATCCATTTCGATATCGAATTCTATATAAATCTCGAAATCCATTTCGAATTCGAAATCCATATCGATATCGAAATCCATATCGAATTCGAAATCCATTTCGATATCGAAATCCATTTCGATTTCTAAATCCATATCGAAATCCATTTCGATATCGAATTCCATATCAATTTCGAAATCCATTTCGAATTCGAAATCTATATCGAATTCGAAATCCATATCGATATCGAAATCCGTATCGAATTCGAAGTCTATTTCGATATCGAAATCCATATCGAAATCCATTTCGATATCGAATTCCATATAAATTTCAAAATCCATTTCGAATTCGAAATCCATATTGATATCGAAATCCATATCGAATTCGAAATCCATTCCGATATCGAAATCCATTTCGATTTCGAAAATCATTTCCATATCGAAATCCATTTTGATTTCGAAATCCATATCGAAATCCATTTCGATATCGAATTCCATATCAATTTCGAAATCCATTTCGAATTCGAAATCCATTTCAACATCGAAATCCATATCGAATTCGAAATCCATTTAGATTTCGAAGTCCATATCGAAATCCATTTTGATATCGAATTCCATATCAATTTCGAAATCCATTTCGAATTCGAAATCCATATCGATATCGAAATCCATTTCGAAATTGAAATCCATATCGATATCGAAATCCATATCGATATCAAAATCCATATCGAATTCGAAATCCATTTCGATTTCGAAAATCATTTCCATATCGGAATCCATTTCGATTTCGAAGTCCATATCGAAATCCACTTCGATATCGAATTCGATATCATTTTCGAAATCCATTTCGAATTCGAAATCCATTTCAATATCGAAGTCCATATCGAATTCGAAATCCATTTAGATTTCGAAGTCCATATCGAAATCCATTTCGATATCGAATTCCATATCAATTTCGAAATCCATTTCGAATTCGAAGTCCATATCGATATCGAAATCCATATCGAATTCGAAATCCATTTCGATTTCGAAATCCATTTTGATATCGAAATCCATTTCGATTTCGAAATCCATATCCATATCGAAATCCATTTGATTTCGAAATCCATATCGAAATCCATTTCGATATCGAATTCCATATCAATTTCGAAATCCTTTTCGAATTCGAAATCCATATCGAATTCGAAATCCATAACGATATCGAAATCCATATCGAATTCGAAATCCTTTTCGATATCGAAATCCATTTCAATTTCGAAATCCATATAGAAATCCATTTCGATATCGAAATCCATTTCGATTTCGAAATCCATATCGAAATCAATTTCGATATCGAATTCCATATCAATTTCGAAATCCATTTCGAATGTCGAAATCCATATCGAATTCGAAATCCATATCGAATTCGAGAATCCATATCGAATTCGAAATCCATTTCGATATCGAAATCCATTTCGATATCGAAATCCATTTCGATATCGAAATCCATTTCGATATCGAAATCCATATCGATTTCGAAATCCATTTCGAATTCGAAATCCATTTCGATATCGAATTCCATATCAATTTCGAAATCCATTTCGAATTCGAAATCCATATCGATATTCGAAATTCATATCGATATCGAAATCCATATCAAATTCGAAAACCATTTCGATATCGAAATCCATTTCGATTTCGAAATCCAAATAGAAATCCATTTTGATATCGAAATCCATATAAATTTCGAAATCCATTTCGAATTCGAAATCCATATCGATATCGAAATCCATATCGATATCGAAATCCATATCGAATTCGAAAACCATTTCGATATCGAAATCCATTTCGATTTCGAAATCCAAATGGAAATCCATTTTGACATCGAATTCCATATAAATTTCGAAATCCATTTCGAATTCGAAATCCATATCGATATCGAAATCCATATCAAATTCGAAATCCATTTCGATATCGAAATCCATTCGATATCGAAATCCATTTCGATATCGAAATCCATTTCGATTTCGAAATCCATTCGATATCGAAATCCATATCGAAATCCATTTCGACATCGGATTCCATATCAATTTCGAAATCCATTTCGAATTCGAAATCCATATCGATATCGAAATCCATATCGAATTCGAAATCCATATCGATATTGAAATCCATTTCGATATCGAAATCCATTTCGATTTCGAAATCCAAATAGAAATCCATTTTGATATCGAACTCCGTATAAATTTCGAAATCCATTTCAAATTCGAAATCCATATCGATATCGAAATCCATATCGAATTCGAAATCCATTTCGATATCGAAATCCATTTCGATTTCGAAATCCAAATAGAAATCCATTTGATATCGAATTCCATATGAATCTCGAAATCCATTTCGAATTCGAAATCCATATCGATATCGAAATCCATATAGAATTCGAAATCCATTTCGATATCGAAATCCATTTCGATTTCGAAGAATTCATATGAAATCCATTTCGATATCGAATTCCATTTCGAATTCGAAATCCATATTGATATCGAAATCCATATCGAATTCGAAATCCATTTCGATTTCGAAATCCATATCCATATCGAAATCCAATTCGATATCGAAATGGATTTCGATATCGAAATGGATTTCCATATGGATTTCGAAATCGAAATGGATTTCGATATCGAAATGGATTTCGATATCGAAATGGATTTCGATATCGAAATGGATTTCGAATTCGATATGGACTATCGATATCGATATGGATTTCGAATTCGATATGGATTTCGATATCGATATGGATTTCGAATTCGAAATGGAATTCGATATCGAAATGGATTTCATATGATTTTCGAAATCGAAATGGATTTCGATATCGAAATGGATTTCGAATTCAATATGGATTTCGATATCGATATGGATTTCGATATCGATATGGAATTCGATATCGAAATGGATTTCGATATGGACTTCGAAATCGAAATAGATTTCGATATCAAAATGGATTTTGAAATCGAAATGCATTTCGATATCGCAATGGATTTCGAATTCGATATGGATTTCGATATCGATATGGATTTCGATATCGATATGGAATTCGATTTCGAAATGGATTGCTATATGAATTTCGAAATCGAAATGGATTTCGATATCGAAATGGATTTCAAATTCTAAATGGTTTTCGATATCGAAATGGATTTCGAAATTGATATGGAATTCGAATTCGAAATGGATTTCGAAATTGATATGGAATTCGATATCAAATGGATTTCTACATGGATTTCGAAATCTAAATGAATTTCGAATTCGATATGGATTTCAATATTAAAATTTATTTCGAATTCGAAATGGATTTTGATATCGAAATGGATTTCGAATTCTATATGGATTTCGACATCGATATGGATTTCGAATTCAAAATGCATTTCGAAATTTATATGGAATTCGATATCAAATGGATTTCTATTTGGATTTCGAAATCGAAATGGATTTCGATATCGAAATGGATTTCGAATTCGATATGGATTTCGATATCGATATGGATTTCGATATCGATATGGATTTCGAATTCGAAATGGATTTCGAAATTGATATGGAATTCGATATCGAAATGGATTTCGATATGGATTTCGATATCGAAATGGATTTCGAAATCGAAATGGATTTCGATATCGAAATGGATTTCGATATCGAAATGGATTTCGATTTCGAAATGGATTTCGAATTTGATATGGATTTCGAATTCGATATGGATTTCGAATTCGAAATGGATTTCGAAATTGATATGGAATTCGATATCGAAATTGATTTCGATATGGATTTCGAAATCGAAATGGATTTCGATATCGAAATGGATTTCTATATGGATTTCGAAATTGAAATGGATTTCGATATCGAAAAGGATTTCGAATTCGATATGGATTTCGATATCGATATGGATTTCGAATTCGATATGGATTTCGAATTCGAAATGGATTTCGAAATTGATATGGAATTCGATATCGAAATGGATTTCGATATGGATTTCGAAATCGAAATGGATTTCGATATGGAAATGGATTTCGAAATCGAAATGGATTTCGATATCGAAATGGATTTCGATATCGAAATGGATTTCGAATTCGATATGGATTTCGATATCGATATGGATTTCGAATTCGAAATGGATTTCGAAATTGATATGGAATTCGATATCAAAATGGATTTCGATATGGATTTCGAAATCTAAATGGATTTCGAATTCGATATGGATTTCGATATTGAAATGGATTTCGAATTCGAAATGGATTTCGAAAATGATATGGAATTCGATATCGAAATGGATTTCGATATGGATTTCGAAATCGAAATGGATTCCGATATGGAAATGATTTTCGAAATCGAAATGGATTTCGAATTCGATATGGATTTCGATATCGATATGGATTTCGATATCGATATGGATTTCAATTTCGAAATGGATTTCGATATCGATATGGATTTCGAATTCGAAATGGATTTCGAAATTGATATGGAATTCGATATCAAAATGGATTTCGATATGGATTTCGGATTCTAAATGGATTTCGAATTTGATATGGATTTCGATATTGAAATGGATTTCGAATTCGAAATGGATTTCGAAATTGATATGGAATTCGATATCGAAATGGATTTCGATATGGATTTCGAAATCGAAATGGATTTCGATATGGAATGATCTTCGAAATCGAAATGGATTTCGATATCGAAATGGATTTCGAATTCGATATGGATTTCGATATCAATATGGATTTCGAATTTGAAATGGATTTTGAAATTTATATGGAATTCGATATCGAAATGAATTTCGATATGGATTTCGATATCGAAATAGACTTCGAATTCGATATGGATTTCGATATCGATATGGATTTCGAATTCGATATGGATTTCGAATTCGAAATGGATTTCGAAATTGATATGGAATTCGATATCGAAATGGATTTCGATATGGATTTCGAAATCGAAATGGATTTCGATATCGAAATGGATTTCGAATTCGATATGGATTTCGATATCGATATGGATTTCGAATTCGAAATGGATTTCGAAATTTATATGGAATTCGATATCGAAATGGATTTCTATAGATTTTCGAAATCGAAATGGATTTCGATATCGAAATGGATTTCGAATTCGATATGGATTTCGATATCGATATGGATTTCGATATCGATATGGAATTCGATATCGAAATGGATTTCTATATGGATTTCGAAATCGAAATGGATTTCGATATCGAAATGGATTTCAAATTCGATATGGATTTCGATATCGAAATGGATTTCGAAATTGATATGGATTTCGATATCAAAAGGATTTCGATGATGGATTTCGAAATCGAAATGGATTTCGAAATCGATAAGGATTTTGATATCGAAATAGTTTCCGATATTGAAATAGATTTCGATATCGATAAGGATTTCGAAATCGAAATGGATTTCGATATCGAAATGGATTTCGAATTCGATATGGATTTCAATAGTAAAATGGATTTCAAATTCGAAATGGATTTCGAAATTGATATGGAATTCGATATCGAAATGGATTTCGATATGGACTTCGAAATCGAAATGGATTTTGAAATCAATAAGGATTTTGATATCGAAATAGATTCCGATATTGAAATAGATTTCGATATCGATAAGGATTTCGAAATCGAAATGCAATTCGAAATCGATATGGATTTCGATATCAAAATGGATTACGAATGCGATATGGATTTTGAATGCGAAATGGAATTCGAAATCGAAATGGATTTCAATATCGAAATGTATTTCGATGTCGAAATAGATTTCAATATCGAAATGGATTTCGATGTCGAAATAGATTTCGAATTCGAAATGGATTTCGAATTCGATATGGATTTCGATATCGAAATGGATTTCGATATCGAAATGGATTTCGAATTCTATATGGATTTCGATATCGATATGGATTTCGAATTCGAAATGGATTTCGAAATTTATATGGAATTCGATATCGAAATGGATTTCTATATGGATTTCGAAATCGAAATGGATTTCGATATCGAAATGGTTTTCGAATTCGATATGGATTTCGATATCGATATGGATTTCGATATCGATATGGATTTCGAATTCGAAATGGATTTCGAAATTGATATGGAATCCGATATCGAAATGGATTTCGATATGGATTTCGATATCGAAATGGATTTCGAAATCGAAATGGATTTCGATATCGAAATGGATTTCGATATCGAAATGGATTTGGAATTCGATATGGATTTCGAATTTGATATGGATTTCGAATTCGAAATGGATTTCGAAATTGATATGGAATTCGATATCGAAATGGATTTCGATATGGATTTCGAAATCGAAATGGATTTCGATATCGAAATGGATTTCTATTTGGATTTCGAAATCGAAATGGATTTCGATATCGAAATGGATTTCGAATTCGATATGGATTTCGAATATCGATATGGACTTCGAATTCGATATGGATTTCGAATTCGATATGGATTTCGATATGGATTTCGAAATCGAAATGGATTTCGATATGGAAATGGATTTCGAAATCGAAATGGATTTCGATATCAAATGGATTTCGAAATCGAAATGGATTTCGAATTCGATATGGATTTCGATATCGATATGGATTTCGAATTCGAAATGGATATTGATATGGATTTCGATATCTAAATGGATTTCGATATGGATTTCGAAATCTAAATGGATTTCGAATTCGATATGGATTTCGATATCGAAATGGATTTCGAATTCGAAATGGATTTCGAAAATGCGATATGGATTTCGATATCGAAATGGATTTCGATATCAATGGATTTCGAAATCGAAATGGATTTCGATATGGAAATGGTTTTCGAAATCGAAATGGAGTTCGATATCAAAATGGATTTCGAATTCGATATGGATTTCGATATCGATATGGATTTCGAATTCAAAATGGATTTCGATATCGATATGGATTTCGAATTCGAAATGGATTTCGAAATTGATATGGAATTCGATATCGAAATGGATTTCTATATGGATTTCGAAATCTAAATGGATTTCGAATTCGATATGGATTTCGATATTGAAATGGATTTCGAATTCGAAATGGATTTCGAAATTGATATGGAATTCGATATCGAAATGGATTTTGATGATGGATTTCGAAATCGAAATGGATTTCGAATTCGATACGGATTTCGATATTGAAATGGATTTCGAATTCGAAATGGATTTCGAAATTGAAATGGAATTCGATATCGATAGTGGATTTCAATATCGAAATGGATTTCGATATCGATATGGATTTCGATATCGAAATGGATTTCGAAATCGAAATGGATTTCGAATTCGATATGGATTTCGATATCGAAATGGATTACGATATCGATATGGATTTCGAATTCAAAATGGATTTCGAAATCGATATGGAATTCGATATCAAAATGGATTTCGATATGGATTTCGAGATCTAAATGGATTCGAATTCGATATGGATTTCGATATCGAAATGGATTTCGAATTCGAAATGGATTTCGAAATTGATATGGAATTCGATATCGAAATGGATTTCGATATCGAATGGATTTCGAAATCGAAATGGATTTCGAAATGGAAATGGATTTTCGAATTCGATATGGATTTCGATATCAATATGGATTTCGAATTCGAAATGGATTTGGAAATTGATATGGAATTCGATATCGAAATGGATTTCTATATGATTTTCGAATTCGAAATGGATTTCGAATTCGATATGGATTTCGATTTCGAAATGGATTTCGAATTCGATATGGATTTCGAATTCGAAATGGATTTCGAAATTGATATGGAATTCGATATCGAAATGGATTTCGATATGGATTTCGAATCGAAATGGATTTCGATATCGAAATGGATTTCGAATTCGATATGGATTTCGATATCGAAATGGATTTCAATTCGAAATGGATTTCGAAATTCGATATGGAATTCAATATCGAAATGGATTGGATCTATATGATTTCGATATCGAAATGGATTTCGATATCGAAATGGATTTCGAATTCAATATGGATTTCGATATCGAAATGGATTTCGATATCGATATGGAATTCGATATCGAAATGGATTTCTATATGGATTTCGAAATCGAAATGGATTTCGATATCGAAATGGATTTCAAATTCGATATGGATTTCGATATCGATATGGATTTCGAATTCGAAATGGATTTCGAAATTGATATGGAATTCGATATCGAAATGGATTTCGAATTCGACATGGATTTCGATATCGATATGGATTTCGATATCGATATGGATTTCGAATTCGAAATGGATTTCGAAATCGATATGGATTTCGATTTCAAAATGGATTTCGATATGGATTTCGAAATCTATATGGATTTCGATATCGAAATGGATTTCGAATTCGATATGGATTTCGATATCGATATGGATTTCGATATCGAAATGGATTTCGAATTCGATATGGATTTCGATATCGAAATGGATTTCGAATTCGAAATGGATTTCGAAATTGATATGGAATTCGATATCGAAATGGATTTCGAATTCGATATGGATTCGATATCGATATGGATTTCGATATCGAAATGGATTTCGAATTGGAAATGGATTTCGAAATTGATATGGATTTCGATATGGATTTCGAAATCGAAATGGATTTCGAATTCGATATGGATTTCGATATTGATATGGATTTCGAATTCGAAATGGATTTCGAAATTGATATGGAATTCGATATCGAAATGGATTTCGATATGGATTTCGAAATCGAAATGGATTTCGATATCGAAATGGATTTCGAATTCGAAATGGATTTCGATATCGAAATGGATTTCGAATTCGATATGGATTTCGATATCAATATGGATTTCGAATTCGAAATGGATTTCGAAATTGATATGGAATTCGATATCGAAATGGATTTCGAAATGGATTTCGATATCGAAATGGATTTCGAAATCGATATGGATTTCGATATCGATATGGATTTCGAATTCGATATGGATTTCGAATATCGAAATGGATTTCGAATTCGATATGGATTTCGATATCGAAATGGATTTCGATATCGGATTTCGAAATCGAAATGGATTTCAATATCGAAATGGATTCGAATTCGATATGGATTTCGATATCGATATGGATTTCGAAATCGAAATGGATTTCGAAATTTGATATGGATTTCGATATCGAAATGGATGGTTCGATATGATTTTCGATATCGAAATGGATTTCTATATGATTTTCGATATCGAAATGGATTTAGAATTCGATATGGGTTTCGATATCGATATGGATTTCAATATCGAAATGGATTTCGAATTCGATTTGGATTTCGATATCGATATGGATTTCGAATTCGAAATGGATTTCGAATTCGATATGGATTTCGATATCGAAATGGATTTCGATATGGATTTCGAAATCGAAATGGATTTCGATATCGATATGGATTTCGATATCGATATGGATTTCGAATTCGAAATGGATTTCGAAATTGATATGGAATTCGATATCGAAATGGATTTCGATATGGATTTCGAAATCTAAATGGATTTCGAATTCGATATGGATTTCGATATCGAAATGGATTTCGATATGGATTTCGATATGGATTTCGATATGGATTTCGAAATCGAAATGGATTTCCAATTCGAAATGGATTTCGATATCGAAATGGATTTCGAATTCGAAATGGATTTCGATATCGAAATGGATTTCGATATCGAAATGGATTTCGAATTCGATATGGATTTCGATATCGAAATGGATTTCGATATCGATATGGATTTCGAATTCGAAATGGATTTCGAAATTGATATGGAATTCGATATCGAAATGGATTTCGATATGGATTCGAATTCAAATGGATTTCGAATATCGAAATGGATTTCGATTTCGAAATGGATTTCGAATTCGAAATGGATTTCGAAATTGATATGGAATTCGATATCGAAATGGATTTCGATATGGATTTCGAAATCGAAATGGATTTCGATATGAAATGGATTTCGAATTCGAAATGGATTTCGATATCGAAATGGATTTCGAATTCGATATGGATTTCGATATCGAATATGGATTTCGAATTCAAAATGGATTTCGAAATCGATATGGATTTCGATATCGAAATGGATTTCGATATCGAAATGGATTTCGATATCGAAATAGATTTCGAATTCGATATGGATTTCGATATCGAAATGGATTTCGAAATCGAAATGGATTTCGAATTCGAAATGGATTTCGAAATTGATATGGAATTCGATATCGAAATGGATTTCGATATGGATTTCGATATCGAAATGGATTTCGATATCGAAATGGATTTCGAATTCGATATGGATTTCGATATCGAATGGATTTCGAATTCGAAATGGATTTCGAAATTTATATGGAATTCGATATCGAAATGGATTTGTATATGAATTTCGATATCGAAATGGATTTCGAAATCGAAATGGATTTCGAATTCGATATGGATTTCGATATCAAAATGGATTTCGAATATCGATATGGAATTGATATCGAAATGGATTGCTATATGGATTTCGAAATCGAAATGGATTTCGATATCGAAATGGATTTCGAAATTCGATATGGATTTCGATATCGAAATGGATTTCGAAATTGATATGGATTTCGATGTCGAAAAGGATTTCGATATGGATTTCGAATTCGATATAGATTTCGATATCGAAATGGATTTCGAAATCGAAATGGATTTCGATATCAAAATGGATTTCGAATTCGATATGGATTTCGATATCGAAATGGATTTCGAATTCGAAATGGATTTCGAAATTGATATGGATTTCGATATCGAAATGGATTTCGATATGGATTTCGAAATAGAAATGGATTTCGAAATCGATATAGGATTTTGATATCGAAATAGTTTCCGATATTGAAATGGATTTCGATATCGATAATGGATTTCGAAATCGAAATGGATTTCGAAATCGATATGGATTTCGATATCAAAATGGATTTCGAATGCGATATGGATTTTGAATGTGAAATGGAATTCGAAATCGAAATGGATTTCAATATCGATATGGATTTGGATATTCGAAATGGATTTCGATATCGATATGGATTTCGATATCGAAATGGATTTCGTATGTCGAAATGGATTTCGATATCGAAATGGATTTCGATATCGAAATAGATTTCGATATCGAAATGGATTTCGATGTCGAAATGGATTTCGATATCGAAATGGATTTCGATGTCGAAATAGATTTCGAATTCGAAATGGATTTCGAATTCGATATGGATATGGATTTCGAATTCGAAATGGATTTCGAAATTGATATGGAATTCGATATCGAAATGGATTTCTACATGGATTTCGAAATCGAAATGGATTTCGATATCGAAATGGTTTTCGAATTCGATATGGATTTCGATATCGATATGGATTTCGATATCGAAATGGATTTCGAATTTGAAATGGATTTCGAAATTGATATGGAATTCGATATCGAAATGGATTTCGATATCGAAATGGGTTTCGAAATCGAAATGGATTTCGATATCGAAATGGATTTCGAAATCGATATGGATTTCGATATCGAAATGGATTTCGAATTCAATATGGATTTTGATATCGAAATAGATTCCGATATTGAAATAGATTTCGATATCGATAAGGATTTTGATATCGAAATAGTTTCCGATATTGAAATAGATTTCGATATCGATAAGGATTTCGAAATCGAAATGCAATTCGAAATCGATATGGATTTCGATATCAAAATGGATTACGAATGCGATATGGATTTTGAATGCGAAATGGAATTCGAAATCGAAATGGATTTCAATATCGATATGGATTTCGATTTCGAAATGGATTTCAATATCGATATGGATTTCGATATCGAAATGGATTTCGAATATCGAAATGGATTTCGATTTCGATATACATTTCGATATCGAAATGGATTTCGATTTCGAAATAGATTTCGATTTCGAAATGGATTTGGAATTCGATATGGATATGGATTTCGATATTCGAAATGGATTTCGAAATTGATATGGAATTCGATATCGAAATGAATTTCGATATGGATTTCGAAATCGAAATGGATTTCGATATCGAAATGGATTTCGATATCGAAATGAATTTCGAATTCGAAATGCATTTCGATATCGAAATCCATTTCGAATTCGAAATCGATTTCGATATCGATATCGATTTCGAAATCCATATGGAATTCGATATCGAAATGGATTTCGATATCGATTTCAAAATCGATATCCATTTCGATATCGAAATCCATTTCGAATTCGATATGCATTTCGATATCGAAATCGATTTCGAAATTCATATGGAATTCCATATCGAAATCGATTTCGATATCGATTTCGAAATCGAAATTGATTTCGATATCGATATGGATTTCGAAATCGAAATCCATTTCGATATCGAAATCCATTTCGAATTCGATATGGATTTCGATATCGATATCGAATTCGATATCAAAATGGATTTCCATATGGATTTCGAAATCTAAATGGATTTCGAATTCGAAATCGATTTCGATATGGATTTCGATATCGAAATTGATTTCGAAATCGAAATCGATTTCGATTTCGATATCGATTTCGATTTCGAAATGGATTTCGAAATTGATATCGAATTCGATATCGAAATGGATTTCGATATCCATTTCGATATCGAAATCGATTTCGATATCGAAATCCATTTCGAAATCGAAATCCATTTCGATATCGAAATCGATTTCGAATTCGATATAGATTTCGATATCGATATGGATTTCGAAATCCATTTCGAATTCATATCCATTTCGAAATCGAAATCCATTTCGATATCGAAATCTATTTCGATTTCGATATCGATTTCGATATCGAAATGGATTTCAAAATCGATATCGAATTCGATATCGAAATCCATTTCGATTTCGAAATCCATTTCGATATCAAAATGCATTTCGAATTCGATATCCATTTCGATATCGAAATGGATTTCAAAATTGATATGGAATTCGATATCGAAATCGATTTCGATATGGAACTATCGATATCGAAATCCATTTCGATATCGAAATGACTATTTCAATATCGAAATGTATTTCGATATCGATATGGATTTCGAATTCGATATCGATTTCGAATTCGATATGGATTTCGAATTCGAAATGGATTTCGAATTTGATATCGAATTTGATATCGAAATTGATTTCGATATGCATTTCGATATCGAAATCGATTTCAATATGGATTTCGAATTCGATATCCTTTTCGATATCGAAATGGATTTCGAAATCGATATGGAATTCGATATCGAAATCGATTTCTATATGGATTTCGAAATCGAAATGCATTTCGATATCGAAATCCATTTCGAATTCGAAATGCATTTCGATATCGAAATGGATTTAGAATCATTGATATCGAATTCCATATCGAATGGATTTCGATATCGATTTCGAAATCGAAATCGATTTCGATATCGAAATCCATTTCGATTTCGAAATCCATTTCGATATCGAAATCCATTTCGATTTCGATATGGATTCCATATCAAAATGGATTTCGATATCGAATTCCATATCAATTTCGAAATGCATTTCGATATCGAAATCGATTTCGAATTCGATATCGATTTCGATATCCAAATCGATTTCGAAATTCGATATGGAATTAGATATCGATTCGATTTCGATATCGATTTCGAAATCGAAATTCATTTCGAATTCGAAATGGATTTCGAATTCGAAATCCATTTCGATATCGAAATCCATTTCGATATCGAAATGCATTTGATATCGAAATGCATTTCGATTTCGAAATGCATTTCGATATCGAAATCCATATCGAATTTCGATATGGATTCCATATCAATTTCGAAATCCATGGATTCGAATATCGAAATGGATTTCGAATTCGAAATGGATTTCGATATCGATATCCATTTCGATATCGAAATGTATTTCGATATCGAAATCCATTTCGATTTCGAAATCCATTTTGATATCGAAATGATTTCGATATCTAAATCCATTTCGATATCGAAATCGATTTCGAATTCGAAATCCATTTCAAACTCGAATCTATTGGATTTCGAATTCGAAATGGATTTTGATATCGATATGGCATATCGATATCGAAATCCATTTCGAATTCAATGGATTTCGATATCGAAATCCATTTATCGGATTTCGAAATCCGATTTGGATGTCGATATCGATTTGGATTTCGAAATCCATATCGAATTCGATTTCGAAATGGATTTCTATATGGATTTTGAAATCGAAATGCATTTCGATATCGAAATCGATTTCGAATTCGAAATGGATTTTGATATCGAAATGGATTTCGATTTTGATATGCATTTCGATATCGAAATGCATTTCCATATGGATTTCGAAATCGAACGGATTTCGATATCGAAATCGATTTCGATATTCGAAATGGATTTCGAAATCGAAATCCATTTCGATATCGAAATGCATATCGAATTCCATATCGATTTCGAATATCGATATCAATTTCGAAATCGATATGGATTTCGAAATCGATATCGAATTCGATATCGAAATGGATTTCTATATCCATTTCGATATCGAAATGGATTTCGATATCGAAATGCATTTCGATATCGAATATGGATTTCGATATCGAAATCCATTTCGATATTCGATATCGATTTCGATATCGAAATCGATTTCTAATATGGATTTCGAAATCGAAATCCATTTCAATATCGAAATGCATTTCGAACTCGAAATGTATTTCGATATCGAAATAGGATTTCGAAATCCATATTGATTTCGATATTCCATATCAATATCGAAATCGATTTCAAATTCGAAATCCATTTCGATATCGAAATGGATTTCGATTTCGAAATCGATTTCGATATCGAAATCAATTTCGAAATTGATATCGAATTCGATATCGAAATGGATTTCGATATCGATTTCCATATCGAAATGCATTTCGATATCGAAATGCATTTCGAATTCGAAATCGATTTCGATATCGAAATCCATTTCGATTTCGAAATCCATTTAGATTTCGAATTCAATATCAATTTCGAATATTTCGATATCGAATTCCATATCGAAATGGATTTCTATTTGGATTTCGAAATCAAAATGCATTTCGATATCGAAATCCTTTTCGAATTCGATATCGATTTCGATATCGATATGGATTTCGATATCGATATCCATTTCGAATTCGAAATCCATTTCGAATATCGATATCGATTTCGATATCGAAATGGATTTCGATATGGATTTCGATATCGAAATGGATTTCGAAATCGATATCGATTTCGATATCGAAATCCATTTCGATATCGAAATCGATTTCGAATTCGAATATGGATTTCGATATCGATATCCATTTCGATTTCGAAATGGATTTCGAAATTGATATCGAATTTGATATCGAAATTGATTTCGATATCGATTTCGATATCGAAATGGATTTCCATATCGATTTCGAAATCAATTTGGATGTCGATATCAATTTCGATTTCGAAGTCGATATCGAATTCGATATCGAAATGGATTTCTATATGGATTTCGAAATCGAATGCATTTCGATATCGAAATCGATATCGAATTCGAAATGGATTTCGATATCGAATCCATTCGATTTCGAAATCCATATGGAATTCGATTTCGAAATCGAATTCCTATATCGATTTCGAAATCGAAACGGATTTCGATATCGAAATGCATTTCGAATTCGATATCGATTTCGATATCGATATCGATTTCGATATCGAATCGATTTCGATATCGAAATCGATTTCTATATGGATTTCGAAATCGAAATGGATTTCGATATCGAAATGGATTTCGAATTCGATATGGATTTCGATATCGAATTGGATTTCGAAATCGATATCGAATTCGATATCGATATCGATATCGAAATCGATTTCGATATCGAAATTTATTTCGATATCGAAATCCATTTCGATATCGAAATCCATTTCGATATCGAAATCCATTTCTAATTCGATATCGGATTTCGATTTCGATATGGAATTCGATATCAAAATGGATTTCTACATAGGTTTCGAAATCTAAATGGATTTCGAAATCGAAATGCATTTTGATATCGATATGCCATTTCGAATTCGAAATGGATTTCGAAATTCGATATGGATTTCGATATCGAAATGGATTTCGATATGGATTTCGATATCGAAATGGATTTCGATTTCGAAATGGATTTCGATATCGAAATCGATTTCGATATCGATATGGATTTCGAATTCGATATGAATTTCGATATCGATATGGATTCGAAATCCGATATGGAATTCGATATCCATTTCGATATCGAAATCCATTTCAATATCGAAATACATTTCGAATTCGATATCCATTTCGATATCGAAATCGATTTCAAATTGATATCGAATTCGATTCTAAATGGATTTCGATATCGAAATCAATTCGATATCGAAATCGATTTCGATTTCGAAATCCATTTCGATATCGAAATGGATTTCGAAATTGATATCGAATTCGATATCGAATGGATTTCGATATTGAATCCATATAATTGAAATCCATTTCGATATCGAAATCCATTTCGAATTCGAAATCCATTTCGATATCGAAATGGATTTCGAATTCGATATCCATTTCGATATCGATATGGAATCCGATATCAAATGGATTTCTATATAGATTTCGAAATCCAAATAGATTTCGATTTTGATATCGGATTTCGATATCGAAATCCATATCGATTTCGAAATGGATTTCGATATCCATTTCGATATCGAAATCCATTTCGATTTCGAAATCGATTTCGATATCGAAATCAATTTCGATTTCGAAGTCCATATCGATATCGATATCGATATCGAATTCGATATGGTTTCAAATTCGAAATCCATTTCGATATCGATATGGAATTCCATATCGAAATGGATTTCGATATCGCATTTCGATATCGAATTCCATATCGATATCGAAATCCATTTCGAAATCGAAATCCATTTCGATATCGAAATCCATTTCGAATTCGAATCCATTTCGAATATCGAAATCCTATATCAAACTCGAAATCTATATAGATTTCGAAATCCATATAGATATCCATTTGATATCGTATTCCATATCGATATCGAAATCCATATCGAATTCGAAATCCATTTCGATATCGAAATCCATTTCGATTTCGAAATCCATTTCGAAATCGATATCCATTTCGATTTCGAAATCGATATCGAAATCGATTTCGATATCGAAATCCATATCAAATTGATGGAAATCGATATCGAAATGGATTTCGAAATCGATATCGAATTCGAAATCCATATCGATATCGAAATGCATTTCGATATCGAAATGTATTTCGATATCGAAATCGATTTCGATATTCGATATCCATTTCGATATCGATGAATCGATATCGAAATCGTTTCTATTGATTTCGAAATCGAAATCCATTTCGAATTCGAAATCGATATCGAAATGCTTCGAAATCGAAATGGATTTCGAAATCCATGAAATCCATTTGATATCGGATATTCGATATCGAAATCGATTTCGAATTCGAAATCCATTTCGATATCGAAATCCATTCGATTTCGAAATCCATTTCGATATCGAAATCAATTTCGATTTCGAAAGATTTCGATATCGAAATCCATTTCGATATCGAATTCCATATCAATTTTGAAATCCATTTCGATGTCGAAATCCATATCGATTCGAAAACCATTTCGATATCGAATTCCATATCCATTTCGAAATCCATTTCGAATTTCGAAATCCATATCGAATTCGAAATCCATTTCGATATCGAAATCCATTTCGATTTCGAAATCCATTTCCATATCGAAATCCAATTCGATATCGAAATCCATTTCGATTTCGAAATCCATTTCGATATCGAAATCAATTTCGATTTCGAAGTCCATATCGAATCCATTTCGATATCGAATTCCATATCAATTTTGAAATCCATTTCGATATCGAAATCCATATCGAATTCGAAATCCATTTTGATATCGAAATCCATTTCGATTTCGAAATCCATTTCAATATCGAAATCCATATCAAACTCGAAATCTATTTAGATTTCGAAAACCATGTAGAAATCCATTTTGATATCGAATTCCATATCAATATCGAAATCCATATCGAATTCGAAATCCATTTCGATATCGAAATCCATTTCGATTTCGAAATCCATTTCGATATCGAAATCAATTTCGATTTCGAAGTCCATATCGAAATCCATTTCGATATCGAGTTCCATATCAATTTTGAAATCCATTTCGATGTCGAAATCCATATCGAATTCGAAATCCATTTCGATATCGAATTCCATATCAATTTCGAAATCCATTTCGAATTCGAAATCCATTTTGATATCGAAATCCATTTCGATTTCGAAATCCATTTCAATATCGAAATCCATATCAAACTCGAAATCTATTTAGATTTCGAAAACCATGTAGAAATCCATTTTGATATCGTATTCCATATCAATATCGAAATCCATATCGAATTCGAAATCCATTTCGATATCGAAATCCATTTCGATTTCGAAATCCATTTCCATATCGAAATCCATTTCGATTTCGAAATCCATATCGAAATCCATTTCGATATCGAATTCCATATCAATTTCGAAATCCATTTCGAATTCGAAATCCATATCGAATTCGAAATCCATATCGATATCGAAATCCATTTCGATATCGAAATTTATTTCGATATCGAAATCCATTTCGATTTCGAAATCCATTTCGATATCGAAATCCATATCTAAATCCATTTCGAAATCGAAATCCATTTCAATATCGAAATCCATATCAAACTCGAAATCTATTTAGATTTCGAAAACCATGTAGAAATCCATTTTGATATCGTATTCCATATCAATATCGAAATCCATATCGAATTCGAAATCCATTTCGATATCGAAATCCATTTCGATTTCGAAATCCATTTCGATATCGAAATCAATTTCGATTTCGAAGTCCATATCGAAATCCATTTCGATATCGAGTTCCATATCAATTTTGAAATCCATTTCGATGTCGAAATCCATATCGAATTCGAAATCCATTTTGATATCGAAATCCATTTCGATTTCGAAATCCATTTAGATATCGAATTCCATATCAATTTTGAAATCCATTTCGATATCGAAATCCATATCGAATTCGAAATATATTTTGATATCGAAATCCATTTCGATTTCGAAATCCATATCGAATTCCATATCGATTTCGAAATCCATATCGATATCGAAATCCATATCGAATTCGAAATCCATTTCGATATCGAAATCCATTTCGATTTCGAAATCCATTTCCATATCGAAATCCATTTCGATTTCGAAATCCATATCGAAATCCATTTCGATATCGAATTCCATATCAATTTCGAAATCCATTTCGAATTCGAAATCCATATCGATATCGAAATCCATTTCGATTTCGAAATCCATTTAGATTTCGAAAACCATGTAGAAATCCATTTTGATATCGAATTCCATATCAATATCGAAATCCATATCGAATTCGAAATCCATTTCGATATCGAAATCCATTTCGATTTCGAAATCCATTTCGATATCGAAATCAATTTCGATTTCGAAGTCCATATCGAATCCATTTCGATATCGAATTCCATATCAATTTTGAAATCCATTTCGATATCGAAATCCATATCGAATTCGAAATCCATTTTGATATCGAAATCCATTTCGATTTTGAAATCCATATAGAAATCCATTTAGATATCGAATTCCATATCGATTTCGAAATCCATATCGATATCGAAATCCATATCGAATTCGAAATCCATTTCCATATCGAAATCCCTTTCGATTTCGAAATCCATATCGAAATCCATTTCGATATCGAATTCCATATCAATTTCGAAATCCATTTCGATATCGAAATCCATATCGAATTCGAAATCCATTTCGATATCGAAATCCATTTCGATTTCGAAATCCATATAGAAATCCATTTAGATATCGAATTCCATATCGATTTCGAAATCCATATCGATATCGACATCCATATCGAATTTCGAAATCCATATAGAAATCCATTTCGATATCGAAATCCATATCGAAATCAATTTCGATATCAAATTCCATATCAATTTCAAAATCCATTTCGAATTCGAAATCCATATCGAATTCGAAATCCATATTGAATTCGAAATCCATTTCGATATCGAAATTCATTTTAATATCGAAATCCATTTCGATTTCGAAATCCATTTCGATATCAAAATCCATATCGAAATCCATTTCGATATCGAATTCCATATCAATTTCGAAATCCATTTAGAATTCGAAATCCATATCGATATCGAAATCCATATCGATATCGAAATCCATATCGAATTCGAAAACCATTTCGATATCGAAATCCATTTTGATTTCGAAATCCAAATAGAAATCCATTTCGATATCGAATTCCATATAAATTTCGAAATCCATATTGAATTCGAAATCCATTTCGATATCGAAATTCATTTTAATATCGAAATCCATTTCGATTTCGAAATCCATTTCGATTTCGAAATCCATTTCGATATCAAAATCCATATCGAAATCCATTTCGATATCGAATTCCATATCAATTTTGAAATCCAATTCGATATCGAAATCCATATCGAATTCGAAATCCATTTTGATATCGAAATCCATTTCGATTTTGAAATCCATATAGAAATCCATTTCGATATCGAAATCCATATCGATTTCGAAATCCATATCGATATCGAAATCCATATCGAATTCGAAATCCATTTCGATATCGAAATCCCTTTCGATTTCGAAATCCATATCGAAATCCATTTCGATATCGAATTCCATATCAATTTCGAAATCCATTTCGATATCGAAATCCATATCGAATTCGAAATCCATTTCGATATCGAAATCCATTTCGATTTCGAAATCCATATAGAAATCCATTTAGATATCGAATTCCATATCGATTTCGAAATCCATATCGATTTCGAAATCCATATCGATATCGAAATCCATATCGAATTCGAAATCCATTTCGATATCGAAATCCATTTCGATTTCGAAATCCGTTTCCATATCGAAATCCATTTCCATATCGAAATCCCTTTCGATTTCGAAATCCATATCGAAATCCATTTCGATATCGAATTCCATATCAATTTCGAAATCCATTTCGATATCGAAATCCATATCGAATTCGAAATCCATTTTGATATCGAAATCCATTTCGATTTCGAAATCCATATAGAAATCCATTTAGATATCGAATTCCATATCGATTTCGAAATCCATATCGATATCGACATCCATATCGAATTTCGAAATCCATATAGAAATCCATTTCGATATCGAAATCCATATCGAAATCCATTTCGATATCAAATTCCATATCAATTTCAAAATCCATTTCGAATTCGAAATCCATATCGAATTCGAAATCCATATCGAATTCGAAATCCATTTCGATATCGAAATTCATTTTGATATCGAAATCCATTTCGATTTCGAAATCCATTTCGATATCAAAATCCATATCGAAATCCATTTCGATATCGAATTCCATATCAATTTCGAAATCCATTTAGAATTCGAAATCCATTTCGATATCGAAATCCATTTAGATTTCGAAAACCTTGTAGAAATCCATTTCGATATCGAATACCATATCAATATCGAAATCCATATCGAATTCGAAATCCATTTCGAAATCGAAATCCATTTCGATTTCGAAATCCATTTCGATATCGAAATCCATTTCGATTTCGAAATCCATTTCGATATCGAAATCAATTTCGATTTCGAAGTCCATATCGAATCCATTTCGATATCGAATTCCATATCAATTTTGAAATCCATTTCGATATCGAAATCCATATCGAATTCGAAATCCATTTTGATATCGAAATCCATTTCGATTTTGAAATCCATATAGAAATCCATTTAGATATCGAATTCCATATCGATTTCGAAATCCATATCGATATCGAAATCCATATCGAATTCGAAATCCATTTCCATATCGAAATCCCTTTCGATTTCGAAATCCATATCGAAATCCATTTCGATATCGAATTCCATATCAATTTCGAAATCCATTTCGATATCGAAATCCATATCGAATTCGAAATCCATTTTGATATCGAAATCCATTTCGATTTCGAAATCCATATAGAAATCCATTTAGATATCGAATTCCATATCGATTTCGAAATCCATATCGATATCGACATCCATATCGAATTTCGAAATCCATATAGAAATCCATTTCGATATCGAAATCCATATCGAAATCAATTTCGATATCAAATTCCATATCAATTTCAAAATCCATTTCGAATTCGAAATCCATATCGAATTCGAAATCCATATCGAATTCGAAATCCATATCGATATCGAAATCCATTTCGATATCGAAATTTATTCATTTCGATATCGAAATCAATTTCGATTTCGTAGTCCATATCGAAATCCATTTCGATATCGAGTTCCATATCAATTTTGAAATCCATTTCGATGTCGAAATCCATATCGAATTCGAAATCCATTTTGATATCGAAATCCATTTCGATTTCGAAATCCATTTAGATATCGAATTCCATATCAATTTTGAAATCCATTTCGATATCGAAATCCATATCGAATTCGAAATATATTTTGATATCGAAATCCATTTCGATTTCGAAATCCATATCGAATTCCATATCGATTTCGAAATCCATATCGATATCGAAATCCATATCGAATTCGAAATCCATTTCGATATCGAAATCCATTTCGATTTCGAAATCCATTTCCATATCGAAATCCATTTCGATTTCGAAGTCCATATCGAAATCCATTTCGATATCGAATTCCATATCAATTTCGAAATCCATTTCGAATTCGAAATCCATATCGATATCGAAATCCATTTCGATTTCGAAATCCATTTCGATATCGAAATCCATATCGAAATCCATTTCGAATTCGAAATCCATTTAGATTTCGAAAACCATGTAGAAATCCATTTTGATATCGAATTCCATATCAATATCGAAATCCATATCGAATTCGAAATCCATTTCGATATCGAAATCCATTTCGATTTCGAAATCCATTTCGATATCGAAATCAATTTCGATTTCGAAGTCCATATCGAAATCCATTTCGATATCGAATTCCATATCAATTTTGAAATCCATTTCGATATCGAAATCCATATCGAATTCGAAATCCATTTTGATATCGAAATCCATTTCGATTTCGAAATCCATATAGAAATCCATTTAGATATCGAAATCCATATCGATTTCGAAATCCATATCGATATCGAAATCCATATCGAATTCGAAATCCATTTCGATATCGAAATCCATTTCGATTTCGAAATCCATTTCCATATCGAAATCCATTTCCATATCGAAATCCCTTTCGATTTCGAAATCCATATCGAAATCCATTTCGATATCGAATTCCATATCAATTTCGAAATCCATTTCGAATTCGAAATCCATATCCATATCGAATTCGAAATCCATTTCGAATGCGAAATCTATTTCGACATCGAAATCCATTTCGATATCGAAATCTATTTCGACATCGAAATCCATTTCGATATCGAAATCCATTTCGATATCGAAATCCATATCGATATCGAAATCCATTTCGAAATCGAAATCCATATCGATATTGAAATCCATTTCGATTTCGAATTCCATTTCGCATTCAAAATCCATATCGCATTCGTAATCCATTTTGATATCGAAATCCATATCGATTTCGAATTGCATTTCGATTTCGAAATCCTTATCGATATCGAAATCTATTTCAATATCGGAAACTATTTCGATATCAAAATCCTTATCGATATCGAAATCTATTTCAATATCGCAATCTATTTCGATATCAAAATCCATATTGATTTCGAAATCCATTTTGATATCGAAATCCATATCGATTTCGAAATCCATTTCGATATCGAAATCCATTTCGATTTCGAAGTCCATATCGAAATCCATTTCGATATCGAATTCCATATCAATTTCGAAATCCATTTAGAATTCGAAATCCATATCGATATCGAAATCCATATCGATATCGAAATCCATATCGAATTCGAAAACCATTTCGATATCGAAATCCATTTCGATTTCGAAATCCAAATAGAAATCCATTTCGATATCGAGTTCCATATAAATTTCGAAATCCATTTCGAATTCGAAATCCATATCCATATCGAATTCGAAATCCATTTCGAATGCGAAATCTATTTTGACATCGAAATCCATTTCGATATCGAAATCTATTTCGACATCGAAATCCATTTCGATATCGAAATCTATTTCGACATCGAAATCCATTTCGATATCGAAATCTATTTCGACATCGAAATCCATTTCGATATCGAAATCCATATCGATATCGAAATCCATTTCGAAATCGAAATCCATATCGATATTGAAATCCATTTCGATTTCGAATTCCATTTCGCATTCAAAATCCATATCGCATTCGTAATCCATTTTGATATCGAAATCCATATCGATTTCGAATTGCATTTCGATTTCGAAATCCTTATCGATATCGAAATCTATTTCAATATCGGAAACTATTTCGATATCAAAATCCTAATCGATTTCGAAATCCATTTCTATTTCGAAATCCATATCGAAATCCATTTCGATATCGAATTCCATATCAATTTCGAATTCCATTTCGAATTCGAAATCAATTTTAATATTGAAATCCATATCAAATTCGAAATCCATTTTGATATCGAAATCCATTTCGATTTCGAAATCCATTTCGATATCGAAATCTATTTCGATTTCGAAGTCCATATCGAAATCCTTTTCGACATCGAAATCCATATCAATTTCGAAATCCATTTCGATATCGAAATCCATATCGAATTTGAAATCCATTTCGATATCGAAATCCATTTCGATTTCGAAATCCATATAGCAATCCATTTCGATATCGAATTCCATATCGATATCGAAATCCATATCGATATCGAAGTCCATATCGAATTCGAAATCCATTTCGATATCGAAATCCATTTCGATTTCGAAAATCATATAGAAATCCATTTCGATATCGAATTCCATATCAATTTCGAAATCCATTTCGAATTCGAAATCCATATCGATATCGAAATCCATATCGAATTCGAAATCCATTTCGATATCGAAATCCATTTCGATTTCGAAATCCATATCGAAATCCATTTCGATATCGAATTCCATATCAATTTCGAAATCCATTTCGAATTCGAAATCCATATCGAATTCGAAATCCATATCGATATCGAAATCCATATCGAATTCGAAATCCATTTCGATATCGAAATCCATATCGAAATCCATTTCGATATCGAATTCCATATCAATTTCGAAATCCATTTCGAATTCGAAATCCATATCGATATCGAAATCCATATCGAATTCGAAATCCATTCCGATATCGAAATCCATTTCGATTTCGAAAATCATTTCCATATCGAAATCCATTTCGATTTCGAAATCCATATCGAAATCCATTTCGATATCGAATTCCATATCAATTTCGAAATCCATTTCGAATTCGAAATCCAATTCTATATCGAAATCCATATCGAATTCGAAATCCATTTCGATTTCGAATTCCATATCGAAATCCATTTCGATATCGAATTCCATATCAATTTCGAAATCCATTTCGAATTCGAAATCCATATCGATATCGAAATCTATATCGATATCGAAATCCATATCGAATTCGAAATCCATTTCGATATCGAAATCCATTTCGATATCGAAATCCATTTCGAATTCGAAATCCATTTCGATATCGAAATCCATTTCGAATTGGAAATCCATTTCGATTTCGAAATCCATATCGAAATCCATATCGAAATCCATTTCGAATTCGAAATCCAATTCTATATCGAAATCCATATCGAATTCGAAATCCATTTAGATTTCGAATTCCATATCGAAATCCATTTTGATATCGAATTCCATATCAATTTCGAAATCCATTTCGAATTCGAAATCCATATCGATATCGAAATCCATATCGATATCGAAATCCATTTCGATTTCGAAATCCATATCGAAATCCATTTCGATATCGAATTCCATATCAATTTCGAAATCCATCTCGAATTCGAAATCCATATCGATATCGAAATCCAAATCGAATTCGAAATCCATTTCGATATCGAAATCCATATCGATATCGAAACCCGTATCGAATTCTAAATCCATTTCGATATCGAAAATCATATAGAAATCCATTTCGATATCGAAAATCATATAGAAATCCATTTCGATATCGAATTCCATATAAATTTCGAAATCCATTTCGAATTCGAAATCCATATCGATATCGAAATCCATATGGAATTCGAAATCCATTTCGATATCGAAATCCATTTCGATTTCGAAATCCATATCGAAATCCATTTCGATATCGAATTCCATATCAATTTCGAAATCCATTTCGAATTCGAAATCCATATCGAATTCGAAATCCATATCGATATCGAAATCCGTATCGAATTCGAAATCTATTTCGATATCGAAATCCATATCGAAATCCATTTCGATATCGAATTCCATATAAATTTCGAAATCCATTTCGAATTCGAAATCCATATTGATATCGAAATCCATATCGAATTCGAAATCCATTCCGATATCGAAATCCATTTCGATTTCGAAAATCATTTCCATATCGAAATCCATTTCGATTTCGAAATCCATATCGAAATCCATTTCGATATCGAATTCCATATCAATTTCGAAATCCATTTCGAATTCGAAATCCATATCGATATCGAAATCCATATCGAATTCGAAATCCATTTAGATTTCGAAATCCATATCGAAATCCATATCAATTTCGAAATCCATTTCGAATTCGAAATCCATATCGATATCGAAATCTATATCGATATCGAAATCCATATCGAATTCGAAATCCATTTCGATATCGAATTCCATATCAATTTCGAAATCCATCTCGAATTCGAAATCCATATCGATATCGAAATCCATATCGAATTCGAAATCCATTTCGATATCGAAATCCATATCGATATCGAAATCCGTATCGAATTCGAAATCCATTTCGATATCGAAATCCATTTAGATTTCGAAATCCATATCGAAATCCATTTTGATATCGAATTCCATATCAATTTCGAAATCCATTTCGAATTCGAAATCCATATCGATATCGAAATCTATATCGATATCGAAATCCATATCGAATTCGAAATCCATTTCGATATCGAATTCCATATCAATTTCGAAATCCATCTCGAATTCGAAATCCATATCGATATCGAAATCCATATCGAATTTTAAATCCATTTCGATATCGAAATCCATTTCGATTTCGAAATCCATATAGCAATCCATTTCGATATCGAATTCCATATCGATATCGAAATCCATATCGATATCGAAGTCCATATCGAATTCAAAATCCATTTCGATATCGAAATCCATTTCGATTTCGAAAATCATATAGAAATCCATTTCGATATCGAATTCCATATAAATTTCGAAATCCATTTCGAATTCGAAATCCATATCGATATCGAAATCCATATCGAATTCGAAATCCATTTTGATATCGAAATCCATTTCGATTTCGAAATCCATATCGAAATCCATTTCGATATCGAATTCCATATCAATTTCGAAATCCATTTCGAATTCGAAATCCATATCGAATTCGAAATCCATATCGATATCGAAATCCGTATCGAATTCGAAATCCATTTCGATTTCGAAAATCATATAGAAATCCATTTCGATATCGAATTCCATATAAATTTCGAAATCCATTTCGAATTCGAAATCCATATCGATATCGAAATCCATATCGAATTCGAAAATCATTTCCATATCGAAATCCATTTCGATTTCGAAATCCATATCGAAATCCATTTCGATATCGAATTCCATATCAATTTCGAAATACATTTCGAATTCGAAATCCATTTCAATATCGAAATCCATATCGAATTCGAAATCCATTTAGATTTCGAAATCCATATCGAAATCCATTTCGATATCGAATTCCATATCAATTTCGAAATCCATTTCGAATTCGAAATCCATATCGATATCGAAATCCATATCGATATCGAAATCCATATCGAATTCGAAATCCATTTCGATTTCGAAATCCATTTCGATATCGAAATCCATATCGATATCGAAATCCATTTCGATATCGAAATCCACTTCGATATCGAATTCCATTTCAATTTCGAAATCCATTTCGAATTCGAAATCCATTTCAATATCGAAATCCGTATCGAATTCGAAATCCATTTAGATTTCGAAATCCATATCAAAATCCATTTCGATATCGAATTCCATATCAATTTCGAAATCCATTTTGAATTCGAAATCCATTTCAATATCGAAATTCATATCGAATTCGAAATCCATTTAGATTTCGAAATCCATATAGAAATCCATTTTGATATCGAATTCCATATCAATTTCGAAATCCATTTCGAATTCGAAATCCATATCGATATCGAAATCCATTTCGAATTCGAAATCCATATCGATATCGAAATCCATATCGAATTCGAAATCCATTTCGATATCGAACTCCATTTCGATTTCGAAAATCATTTCCATATCGAAATCCATTTCGATTTCGAAATCCATATCGAAATCCATTTCGATATCGAATTCCATAGCATTTTCGAAATCCATTTCGAATTCGAAGTCCATTTCAATATCGAAATCCATATCGAATTCGAAATCCATTTAGATTTCGAAATCCATATCGAAATCCATTTTGATATCGAATTCCATATCAATATCCATTTCGAATTCGAAATCCATATCGATATCGAAATCCATATCGAATTCGAAATCCATTTCGATTTCGAAATCCATTTTGATATCGAAATCCATTTCGATTTCGAAATACATTTCCATATCGAAATCCATTTCGATTTCGAAATCCATATCGAAATCCATTTCGAATTCGAAATCCATATCGAATTCGAAGTCCATATCGATATCGAAATCCATATCGAATTCGAAATCCTTTTCGATATCGAAATCCATTTCGATTTCGAAATCCAAATAGAAATCCATTTCGATATCGAAATCCATTTCGACTTCGAAATCCATATCGAAATCAATTTCGATATCGAATTCCATATCAATTTCGAAATCCATATCGAATTCGAAATCCATATCGAATTCGAAATCCATATCGAATTCGAAATCCATTTCGATATCGAAATCCATTTCGATATCGAAATCCATTTCGATTTCGAAATCCATTTCGATATCGAAATCCATATCGAAATCCATTTCGATATCGGATTCCATATCAATTTCGAAATCCATTTCGAATTCGAAATCCATATCGATATCGAAATCCATATCGATATCGAAATCCATATCGAATTCGAAAACCATTTCGATATCGAAATCCATTTCGATTTCGAAATCCAAATAGAAATCCATTTCGATATCGAATTCCATATAAATTTCGAAATCCATTTCGAATTCGAAATCCATATCGATATCGAAATCCATATAGAATTCGAAATCCATTTCGATATCGAAATCCATTTCGATATCGAAATCCATATCGAATTCGAATTCCATTTCGAATTCGAAATCTATTTCGACATCGAAATCGATTTCGATATCGAAATCTATTTCGACATCGAAATACATTTCGATATTGAAATCCATTTCGATTTCGAATTCCATTTCGCATTCAAAATCCATATCGCATTCGTAATACATTTTGATATCGAAATCCATATCGATTTCGAATTGCATTTCGATTTCGAAATCCTTATCGATATCGAAATCTATTTCAATATCGGAAACTATTTCGATATCAAAATCCTTATTGATTTCAAAATCCATTTCGATTTCGAAGTCCATATCGAAATCCATTTCGATATCGAATTCCATATCAATTTCGAAATCCATTTCGAATTCGAAATAAATTTTAATATTGAAATCCATATCGAATTCGAAATCCATTCCGATATCGAAATCCATTTCGATTTCGAAATCCTTATCGATATCGAAATCTATTTCAATATCGGAAACTATTTCGATATCAAAATCCTTATCGATTTCGAAATCCATTTCGATTTCGAAGTCCATATCGAAATCCTTTTTGATATCGAAATCCATATCAATTTCGAAATCCATTTCGATATCGAAATCCATATCGAATTTGAATTCCATTTCGCTATCGAAATCCATTTCGATTTCGAAATCCATATAGCAATCCATTTCGATATCGAATTCCATATCGATATCGAAATCCATATCGATATCGAAGTCCATATCGAATTCGAAATCCATTTCGATATCGAAATCCATTTCGATTTCGAAAATCATATAGAAATCCATTTCGATATCGAATTCCATATAAATTTCGAAATCCATTTCGAATTCGAAATCCATATCGATATCGAAATCCATATCGAATTCGAAATCCATTTCGATATCGAAATCCATTTCGATTTCGAAGTCCATATCGAAATCCATTTCGATATCGAATTCCATATCAATTTCGAAATCCATTTCGAATTCGAAATCCATATCGAATTCGAAATCCATATCGATATCGAAATCCGTATCGAATTCGAAGTCTATTTCGATATCGAAATCCATATCGAAATTCATTTCGATATCGAATTCCATATAAATTTCAAAATCCATTTCGAATTCGAAATCCATATTGATATCGAAATCCATATCGAATTCGAAATCCATTCCGATATCGAAATCCATTTCGATTTCGAAGATCATTTCCATATCGAAATCCATTTCGATTTCGAAATCCATATCGAAATCCATTTCGATATCGAATTCCATATCAATTTCGAAATCCATTTCGAATTCGAAATCCATTTCAATATCGAAATCCATATCGAATTCGAAATCCATTTAGATTTCGAAATCCATATCGAAATCCATTTTGATATCGAATTCCATATCAATTTCGAAATCCATTTCGAATTCGAAATCCATATCGATATCGAAATCCATTTCGAAATTGAAATCCATATCGATATCGAAATCCATATCGATATCGAAATCCATATCGAATTCGAAATCCATTTCGATTTCGAAAATCATTTCCATATCGGAATCCATTTCGATTTCGAAATCCATATCGAAATCCATTTCGATATCGAATTCCATATCATTTTCGAAATCCATTTCGAATTCGAAATCCATTTCAATATCGAAATCCATATCGAATTCGAAATCCATTTAGATTTCGAAATCCATATCGAAATCCATTTTGATATCGAATTCCATATCAATTTCGAAATCCATTTCGAATTCGAAATCCATATCGATATCGTAATCCATATCGAATTCGAAATCCATTTCGATTTCGAAATCCATTTTGATATCGAAATCCATTTCGATTTCGAAATCCATTTCCATATCGAAATCCATTTCGATTTCGAAATCCATATCGAAATCCATTTCGATATCGAATTCCATATCAATTTCGAAATCCTTTTCGAATTCGAAATCCATATCGAATTCGAAATCCATATCGATATCGAAATCCATATCGAATTCGAAATCCTTTTCGATATCGAAATCCATTTCGATTTCGAAATCCATATAGAAATCCATTTCGATATCGAAATCCATTTCGACTTCGAAATCCATATCGAAATCAATTTCGATATCGAATTCCATATCAATTTCGAAATCCATTTCGAATTCGAAATCCATATCGAATTCGAAATCCATATCGAATTCGAAATCCATATCGAATTCGAAATCCAATTCGATATCGAAATCCATTTCGATATCGAAATCCATTTCGATTTCGAAATCCATTTCGATATCGAAATCCATATCGAAATCCATTTCGATATCGGATTCCATATCAATTTCGAAATCCATTTCGAATTCGAAATCCATATCGATATCGAAATCCATATCGATATCGAAATCCATATCGAATTCGAAAACCATTTCGATATCGAAATCCATTTCGATTTCGAAATCCAAATAGAAATCCATTTTGATATCGAATTCCATATAAATTTCGAAATCCATTTCGAATTCGAAATCCATATCGATATCGAAATCCATATAGAATTCGAAATCCATTTCGATATCAAAATCCATTTCGAATTCGAAATAAATTTTAATATTGAAATCCATATCGAATTCGAAATCCATTTAGATTTCGAAATCCATGTAGAAATCCATTTTGATATCGAATTCCATATCAATTTCGAAATCCATTTCGAATTCGAATTCCATATCAATTTCGAAATCCATTTCGATATCGAAAACCATTTTGAATTTGAAATCCATTTCGATATCGAAATCCATTTCGATTTCGAAATTCATATAGCAATCCATTTCGAAATCGAATTCCATATCGATATCGAAATCCATATCGATATCGAAATCCATATCGAATTCGAAATCCATTTCGATATCGAAATGCATTTCGATTTCAAAATCCATTTTGATATCGAAATCTATTTCGATTTCGAAGTCCATATCGAAATCCATTTCGATATCGAATTCCATATCGATATCGAAATCCATATCGATATCGAAATCCATATTGAATTCGAAATCCATTTCGATATCGAAATCCATTTCGATTTCGAAAATCATATAGAAATCCATTTCGATATCGAATTCCATTTCGAATTCGAAATCCATATCGATATCGAAATCCATATCGAATTCGAAATCCATATCGATATCATAGTCCATATCGAATTCGAAATCCATTTCGATATCGAAATCCATTTCGATATCGAAATCCATTTCGATATCGAAATCCATTTCGATTTCGAAATCCATATAGAAATCCATTTCGATATCGAAATCCATTTCGATATCGAATTGGATTTCGATATGGAAATGGATTTCGAAATCGAAATGGATTTCGAATTCGATATGGATTTCGATATCGATATGGATTTCGAATTCGAAATGGAATTCGATATCGAAATGGATTTCTATATGATTTTCGAAATCGAAATGGATTTCGATATCGAAATGGATTTCGAATTCTATATGGATTTCGATATCGATATGGATTTCGAATTCGAAATGGATTTCGAAATTTATATGGAATTCGATATCAAAATGGATTTCTATTTGGATTTCGAAATCGAAATGGATTTCGATATCGAAATGGTTTTCGAATTCGATATGGATTTCGATATCGATATGGATTTCGAATTCGAAATGGATTTCGAAATTTATATGGAATTCGATATCAAAATGGATTTCTATTTGGATTTCGAAATCGAAATGGATTTCGATATCGAAATGGTTTTCGAATTCGATATGGATTTCGATATCGATATGGATTTCGATATCGATATGGATTTCGAATTCGAAATGGATTTCGAAATTGATATGGAATCCGATATCGAAATGGATTTCGATATGGATTTCGATATCGAAATGGATTTCGAAATCGAAATGGATTTCGATATCGAAATGGATTTCGATATCGAAATGGATTTCGATATCGAAATGGATTTCGAATTCGATATGGATTTCGATATCGATATGGATTTCGAATTCGAAATGGATTTCGAAATTTATATGGAATTCGATATCAAAATGGATTTCTATTTGGATTTCGAAATCGAAATGGATTTCGATATCGAAATGGTTTTCGAATTCGATATGGATTTCGATATCGATATGGATTTCGATATCGATATGGATTTCGAATTCGAAATGGATTTCGAAATTTATATGGAATTCGATATCAAAATGGATTTCTATTTGGATTTCGAAATCGAAATGGATTTCGATATCGAAATGGTTTTCGAATTCGATATGGATTTCGATATCGATATGGATTTCGATATCGATATGGATTTCGAATTCGAAATGGATTTCGAAATTGATATGGAATCCGATATCGAAATGGATTTCGATATGGATTTCGATATCGAAATGGATTTCGAAATCGAAATGGATTTCGATATCGAAATGGATTTCGATATCGAAATGGATTTCGATATCGAAATGGATTTCGATATCGAAATGGATTTCGAATTCGATATGGATTTCGAATTCGATATGGATTTCGAATTCGATATGGATTTCGAATTCGAAATGGATTTCGAAATTGATATGGAATTCGATATCGAAATTGATTTCGATATGGATTTCGAAATCGAAATGGATTTCGATATCGAAATGGATTTCTATATGGATTTCGAAATCGAAATGGATTTCGATATCGAAAAGGATTTCGAATTCGATATGGATTTCGATATCGATATGGATTTCGAATTCGATATGGATTTCGAATTCGAAAAGGATTTCGAAATTGATATGGAATTCGATATCGAAATGGATTTCGATATGGATTTCGAAATCGAAATGGATTTCGATATGGAAATGGATTTCGAAATCGAAATGGATTTCGATATCAAAATGGATTTCGAAATCGAAATGGATTTCGAATTCGATATGGATTTCGATATCGATATGGATTTCGAATTCGAAATGGATTTCGAAATTGATATGGAATTCGATATCAAAATGGATTTCGATATGGATTTCGAAATCTAAATGGATTTCGAATTCGATATGGATTTCGATATTGAAATGGATTTCGAATTCGAAATGGATTTCGAAAATGATATGGAATTCGATATCGAAATGGATTTCGATATGGATTTCGAAATCGAAATGGATTCCGATATGGAAATGATTTTCGAAATCGAAATGGATTTCGAATTCGATATGGATTTTGATATCGATATGGATTTCGATATCGATATGGATTTCAATTTCGAAATGGATTTCGATATCGATATGGATTTCGAATTCGAAATGGATTTCGAAATTGATATGGAATTCGATATCAAAATGGATTTCGATATGGATTTCGAAATCTAAATGGATTTCGAATTCGATATGGATTTCGATATTGAAATGGATTTCGAATTCGAAATGGATTTCGAAATTGATATGGAATTCGATATCGAAATGGATTTCGATATGGATTTCGAAATCGAAATGGATTTCGATATGGAATGATTTTCGAAATCGAAATGGATTTCGATATCGGAATGGATTTCGAATTCGATATGGATTTCGATATCAATATGGATTTCGAATTCGAAATGGATTTTGAAATTTATATGGAATTCGATATCGAAATGAATTTCGATATGGATTTCGATATCGAAATAGACTTCGAATTCGATACGGATTTCGATATCGATATGGATTTCGAATTCGATATGGATTTCGAATTCGAAATGGATTTCGAAATTGATATGGAATTCGATATCGAAATGGATTTCGATATGGACTTCGAAATCGAAATGGATTTCGATATCGAAATGGATTTCGAATTCGATATGGATTTCGATATCGATATGGATTTCGAATTCGAAATGGATTTCGAAATTTATATGGAATTCGATATCGAAATGGATTTCTATATGATTTTCGAAATCGAAATGGATTTCGAAATCGAAATGGATTTCGAATTCGATATGGACTTCGATATCGATATGGATTTCGATATCGATATGGAATTCGATATCGAAATGGATTGCTATATGGATTTCGAAATCGAAATGGATTTCGATAGCGAAATGGAATTCAAATTCGATATGGATTTCGATATCGAAATGGATTTCGAAATTGATATGGATTTCGATTTCAAAAAGGGTTTCGATATGGACTTCGAAATCGAAATGGATTTCGAAATCGATAAGGATTTTGATATCGAAATAGTTTCCGATATTGAAATAGATTTCGATATCGATAAGGATTTCGAAATCGAAATGGATTTCGATATCGGAATGGATTTCGAATTCGATATGGATTTCAATATTAAAATTTATTTCGAATTCGAAATGGATTTCGAAATTGATATGGAATTCGATATCGAAATGGATTTCGATATGGACTTCGAAATCGAAATGGATTTTGAAATCGATAAGGATTTTGATATCGAAATAGTTTCCGATATTGAAATAGATTTCGATATCGATAAGGATTTCGAAATCGAAATGCAATTCGAAATCGATATGGATTTCGATATCAAAATGTATTACGAATGCGATATGGATTTTGAATGCGAAATGGAATTCGAAATCGAAATGGATTTCAATATCGAAATGTATTTCGATGTCGAAATAGATTTCGATATCGAAATCGATTTCGATGTCGAAATAGATTTCGAATTCGAAATGGAATTCGAATTCGATATGGATTTCGATATGGAAATGGATTTCGATATCGAAATGGATTTCGATATCGAAATGGATTTCGAATTCTATATGGATTTCGATATCGATATGGATTTCGAATTCGAAATGGATTTCGAAATTTATATCCATTTCGATATCGAATTCCATATCAATTTCGAAATCCATTTCGAATTCGAAATAAATTTTAATATTGAAATCCATATCGAATTCGAAATCCATTCCGATTTCGAAATCCATTTCGATTTCGAAATCCTTATCGATATCGAAATCTATTTCAATATCGGAAACTATTTCGATATCAAAATCCTTATCGATTTCGAAATCCATTTCGATTTCGAAGTCCATATCGAAATCCTTTTTGATATCGAAATCCATATCAATTTCGAAATCCATTTCGATATCGAAATCCATATCGAATTTGAATTCCATTTCGCTATCGAAATCCATTTCGATTTCGAAATCCATATAGCAATCCATTTCGATATCGAATTCCATATCGATATCGAAATCCATATCGATATCGAAGTCCATATCGAATTCGAAATCCATTTCGATATCGAAATCCATTTCGATTTCGAAAATCATATAGAAATCCATTTCGATATCGAATTCCATATAAATTTCGAAATCCATTTCGAATTCGAAATCCATATCGATATCGAAATCCATATCGAATTCGAAATCCATTTCGATATCGAAATCCATTCGATTTCGAAGTCCATATCGAAATCCATTTCGATATCGAATTCCATATCAATTTCGAAATCCATTTCGAATTCGAAATCCATATCGAATTCGAAATCCATATCGATATCGAAATCCGTATCGAATTCGAAGTCTATTTCGATATCGAAATCCATATCGAAATTCATTTCGATATCGAATTCCATATAAATTTCAAAATCCATTTCGAATTCGAAATCCATATTGATATCGAAATCCATATCGAATTCGAAATCCATTCCGATATCGAAATCCATTTCGATTTCGAAAATCATTTCCATATCGAAATCCATTTCGATTTCGAAATCCATATCGAAATCCATTTCGATATCGAATTCCATATCAATTTCGAAATCCATTTCGAATTCGAAATCCATTTCAATATCGAAATCCATATCGAATTCGAAATCCATTTAGATTTCGAAATCCATATCGAAATCCATTATCGAATTCCATATCAATTTCGAAATCCATTTCGAATTCGAAATCCATATCGATATCGAAATCCATTTCGAAATTCAAATCCATATCGATATCGAAATCCATATCGATATCGAAATCCATATCGAATTCGAAATCCATTTCGATTTCGAAAATCATTTCCATATCGGAATCCATTTCGATTTCGAAATCCATATCGAAATCCATTTCGATATCGAATTCCATATCATTTTCGAAATCCATTTCGAATTCGAAATCCATTTCAATATCGAAAACCATATCGAATTCGAAATCCATTTAGATTTCGAAATCCATATCGAAATCCATTTTGATATCGAATTCCATATCAATTTCGAAATCCATTTCGAATTCGAAATCCATATCGATATCGAAATCCATATCGAATTCGAAATCCATTTCGATTTCGAAATCCATTTTGATATCGAAATCCATTTCGATTTCGAAATCCATTTCCATATCGAAATCCATTTCGATTTCGAAATCCATATCGAAATCCATTTCGATATCGAATTCCATATCAATTTCGAAATCCTTTTCGAATTCGAAATCCATATCGAATTCGAAATCCATATCGATATCGAAATCCATATCGAATTCGAAATCCTTTTCGATATCGAAATCCATTTCGATTTCGAAATCCATATAGAAATCCATTTCGATATCGAAATCCATTTCGACTTCGAAATCCATATCGAAATCAATTTCGATATCGAATTCCATATCAATTTCGAAATCCATTTCGAATTCGAAATCCATATCGAATTCGAAATCCATATCGAATTCGAAATCCATATCGAATTCGAAATCCATTTCGATATCGAAATCCATTTCGATTTCGAAATCCATTTCGATATCAAAATCCATATCGAAATCCATTTCGATATCGGATTCCATATCAATTTCGAAATCCATTTCGAATTCGAAATCCATATCGATATCGAAATCCATATCGATATCGAAATCCATATCGAATTCGAAAACCATTTCGATATCGAAATCCATTTCGATTTCGAAATCCAAATAGAAATCCATTTTGATATCGAATTCCATATAAATTTCGAAATCCATTTCGAATTCGAAATCCATATCGATATCGAAATCCATATAGAATTCGAAATCCATTTCGATATCGAAATCCATTTCGAATTCGAAATAAATTTTAATATTGAAATCCATATCGAATTCGAAATCCATTTAGATTTCGAAATCCATGTAGAAATCCATTTTGATATCGAATTCCATATCAATTTCGAAATCCATTTCGAATTCGAATTCCATATCAATTTCGAAATCCATTTCGATATCGAAATCCATTTTGAATTTGAAATCCATTTCGATATCGAAATCCATTTCGATTTCGAAATTCATATAGCAATCCATTTCGAAATCGAATTCCATATCGATATCGAAATCCATATCGATATCGAAATCCATATCGAATTCGAAATCCATTTCGATATCGAAATGCATTTCGATTTCAAAATCCATTTTGATATCGAAATCTATTTCGATTTCGAAGTCCATATCGAAATCCATTTCGATATCGAATTCCATATCGATATCGAAATCCATATCGATAAAATCCATATCGAATTCGAAATCCATTTCGATATCGAAATCCATTTCGATTTCGAAAATCATATAGAAATCCATTTCGATATCGAATTCCATTTCGAATTCGAAATCCATATCGATATCGAAATCCATATCGAATTCGAAATCCATTTCGATATCGAAATCCATTTCCATATCGAAATCCAATTCGATTTCGAAATCCATATCGAATTCCATATCAATTTCGAAATTCATTTCGAATTCGAAATCCATTTCGAATATGAAATCCATATCGAATTCGAAATCCATATCGAATTCGAAATCCATATCGATATCATAGTCCATATCGAATTCGAAATCCATTTCGATATCGAAATCCATTTTGATATCGAAATCCATTTCGATTTCGAAATCCATATAGAAATCCATTTCGATATCGAAATCCATTTCGATATCGAATTCCATATCAATTACGAAATCCATTTCGAATTCAAAATCCATATCGATATCGAAATCTATTTCGATATCGAAATCCATTTCGATATCGAAATCCTTTTCGATTTCGAAATCCATATCGAAATGAATTTCGATATCGAATTCCATATCAATTTCGAAATCCATTTCGAATTCGAAATCCATATCGATATCGAAATCCATATCGAATTCGAAATCCATTTCCATATCGAAATCCATTTCGATTTCGAAATCCATATAGAAATCCATTTTGATATCGAATTCCATATAAATTTCGAAATCCATTTCGAATTCGAAATCCATATCGATATCCAAATCCATATCGAATTCGAAATGGATTTCGATATCGAAATGGATTTCATTTCAATTTCGAAATTCATTTCGAATTCGAAATCCATATCGAATTCAAAATCCATTTCGATATCGAAATCCATTTCGATTTCGAAGTCCATATACAAATCCATTTCGATATCGAATTCCATATCAATTTCGAAATCCATTTCGAATTCGAAATCCATATCGATATCGAAATCCATATCAAATTCGAAATCCATTTCGATATCGAAATCCATTTCGATTTCGAAATCCATTTCGATTTCGAAATCCATTTCGATTTCGAAATCCATTTCGATTTCGAAATCCATTTCGATATCGAAACCCGTTTCGATTTCGAAATCCATATCGAAACCCATTTCGATATCGAAATCCATTTCGAATTCGAAATCCATATCGAATTCGAAATCCATTTCGATATCGAAATCCATTTCGATTTCGATAGCCATATAGAAATCCATTTCGATATCGAATTCCATATCAATTTCGAAATCCATTTCGAAATCGAAATCCATATCGATATCGATATCCATATCGAATTCGAAATCCATTTCGATATCGAAATCCATTTCGATTTCGAAATCCATTTCGAATTCGAAATCCATTTCGATATCGAAACCCGTTTCGAATTCGAAACCCATTTCGATATCGAAATCCATTTCGAATTCGAAATCCATATCGAATTCGAAATCCATTTCGATATCGAAATCCATTTCGATTTCGATATCCATATAGAAATCCATTTCGATATCGATATCCATATCGAATTCGAAATCCATTTCGATATCGAAATCCATTTCGATTTCGAAATCCATTTCGATATCGAAATCCATTTCGATTTCGAAATCCATATAGAAATCCATTTCGATATTGAAATCCATTTCGATATCGAATTCCATATCAATTTCGAAATCCATTTCGAATTCAAAATCCATATCGATATCGAAATCTATTTCGATATCGAAATCCATTTCGATATCGAAATCCTTTTCGATTTCGAAATCCATATCGAAATCCATTTCGATATCGAATTCCATATCAATTTCGAAGTCCATTTCGAATTCGAAATCCATATCGATATCGAAATCCATATCGAATTCGAAATCCATTTCCATATCGAAATCCATTTCGATTTCGAAATCCATATAGAAATCCATTTTGATATCGAATTCCATATAAATTTCGAAATCCATTTCGAATTCGAAATCCATATCGATATCCAAATCCATATCGAATTCGAAATGGATTTCGATATCGAAATGGATTTCATTTCAATTTCGAAATCCATTTCGAATTCGAAATTGAAATGAAATCCATTTCGATTTCGAAGTCCATATACAAATCCATTTCGATATCGAATTCCATATCAATTTCGAAATCCATTTCGAATTCGAAATCCATATCGATATCGAAATTCATATCAAATTCGAAATCCATTTCGATATCGAAATCCATTTCGATTTCGAAATCCATTTCGATTTCGAAATCCATTTCGATTTCGAAATCCATTTCGATATCGAAACCCGTTTCGATATCGAAATCCATTTCGAATTCGAAACCCATTTCGATATCGAAATCCATTTCGATTTCGAAATCCATTTCGATTTCGAAATCCATTTCGATTTCGAAATCCATTTCGATATCGAAACCCGTTTCGATTTCGAAATCCATATCGAAACCCATTTCGATATCGAAATCCATTTCGATTTCGAAATCCATTTCGAATTCGAAATCCATTTCGATATCGAAATCCATTTCGATTTCGATATCCATATAGAAATCCATTTCGATATCGAATTCCATATCAATTTCGAAATCCATTTCGAAATCGAAATCTATATCGATATCGATATCCATATCGAATTCGAAATCCATTTCGATATCGAAATCCATTTCGATTTCGAAATCCATTTCGATTTCGAAATCCATTTCGATATCGAAACCCGTTTCGATATCGAAATCCATTTTGAATTCGAAACCCATTTCGATATCGAAATCCATTTCGAATTCGAAATCCATATCGAATTCGAAATCCATTTCGATATCGAAATCCATTTCGATTTCGATATCCATATAGAAATCCATTTCGATATCGAATTCCATATCAATTTCGAAATACATTTCGAAATCGAAATCCATATCGATATCGATATCCATATCGAATTCGAAATCCATTTCGATATCGAAATCCATTTCGATTTCGAAATCCATTTCGATTTCGAAATCCATTTCGATATCGAAACCCGTTTCGATATCGAAATCCATTTCGAATTCGAAACCCATTTCGATATCGAAATCCATTTCGAATTCGAAATCCATATCGAATTCGAAATCCATTTCGATATCGAAATCCATTTCGATTTCGATATCCATATAGAAATCCATTTCGATATCGAATTCCATATCAATTTCGAAATCCATTTCGAATTCGAAATCCATTTCAAAATCGAAATCCATTTCGATATCGAATTCCATATCGAATTCGAAATCCATTTCGAATTCGAAATCTATTTCGTCATCGAAATCCTTTTCGATATCGAAATCCATATCGATATCGAAATCCATTTCGAAATCGAAATCCATATCGATATTGAAATCCATTTCGATATTGAAATCCATTTCGATTTCGAATTCCATTTCGCATTCAAAATTCATATCGCATTCGTAATCCATTTTGATATCGAAATCCATATCGATTTCGAATTCCATATCAATTTCGAATTCCATATCAATTTCGAAATCCATTTCAAAATCGAAATCCATTTCGATATCGAATTCCATATCGAATTCGAAATCCGTTTAGATTTCGAAATTCATGTAGAAATCCATTTTGATATCTAATTCCATATCAATTTCGAAATCCATTTCGAATTCGAAATCCATATCGATATCGAAATCCATATCGAATTCGAAATCCATTTCGATATCGAAATCTATTTCGATATCGAAATCCATTTCGATATCGAAATCTATTTCGACATCGAATTCCATATCGAATTCGAAATCCATATCGAAATCCATTTCGATATCGAATTCCATATCAATTTCGAAATCCATTTCGATATCGAAATCCATATCGAATTCGAAATCCATTTCGATATCGAAATCCATATCGAATTCGAAATCCATTTCGATATCGAAATCGAAATCCATTTCGATTTCGAAATCCATATCGAAATACATTTCGATATCGAATTCCATATCAACTTCGAAATCCATTTCGAATTCGAAATCCATTTCAAAATCGAAATCCATTTCGATATCGAATTCCATATCGAATTCGAAATCCGTTTAGATTTCGAAATTCATGTAGAAATCCATTTTGATATCTAATTCCATATCAATTTCGAAATCCATTTCGAATTCGAAATCCATATCGATATCGAAATCCATATCGAATTCGAAATCCATTTCGATATCGAAATCTATTTCGATATCGAAATCCTTATCGATTTCGAAATCCATTTCGATATCGAATTCCATATCAATTTCGAAATCCATTTCAAAATCGAAATCCATTTCGATATCGAATTCCATATCGAATTCGAAATCCGTTTAGATTTCGAAATTCATGTAGAAATCCATTTTGATATCTAATTCCATATCAATTTCGAAATCCATTTCGAATTCGAAATCCATATCGATATCGAAATCCATATCGAATTCGAAATCCATTTCGATATCGAAATCTTTTTCGATATCGAAATCCATTTCGATATCGAAATCTATTTCGATATCGAATTCCATATCGAATTCGAAATCCATATCGAAATCCATTTCGATATCGAATTCCATATCAATTTCGAAATCCATTTCGATATCGAAATCCATATCGAATTCGAAATCCATTTCGAATCCGAAATCCATATCGAATTCGAAATCCATTTCGATATCGAAATCGAAATCCATTTCGATTTCGAAATCCATTTCGATTTCGAAATCCATATCGAAATACATTTCGATATCGAATTCCATATCAACTTCGAAATCCATTTCGAATTCGAAATCCATTTCAAAATCGAAATCCATTTCGATATCGAATTCCATATCGAATTCGAAATCCGTTTAGATTTCGAAATCCATGTAGAAATCCATTTTGATATCTAATTCCATATCAATTTCGAAATCCATTTCGAATTCGAAATCCATATCGATATCGAAATCCATATCGAATTCGAAATCCATTTCGATATCGAAATCTATTTCGATATCGAAATCCATTTCGATTTCGAAGTCCATATCGAAATCCATTTCGATATCGAAATCCATTTCGATTTCGAAGTCCATATCGAAATCCATTTCGATATCGAATTCCATATCAATTTCGAAATCCATTTCGATATCGAAATCCATATCGAATTCGAAATCCATTTCGATATCGAAATCCATATCGAATTCGAAATCCATTTCGATATCGAAATCGAAATCCATTTCGATTTCGAAATCCATTTCGATTTCGAAATCCATATCGAAATACATTTCGATATCGAATTCCATATCAACTTCGAAATCCATTTCGAATTCGAAATCCATATCAATTTCGAAATCCGTATCGATATCGAAATTCATATCGAATTCGAAATCCATTTCGATTTCGAAATCCATAAAGAAATCCATTTCGATTTCGAAATCCATAAAGAAATCCATTTCGATTTCGAAATCCATTTCGATATCGAAATCCATATCGAATCCATTTCGAATTCGAAATTCATATCGAATTCGAAATGGATTTAAAATTCGAAATCCATTTCGATATCGAAATCCATTTCGAATTCGAAATCCATTTCGGTATGGAAATCCATACCGAAATCCATTTCGATATCGAATTCCATATCAATTTCGAAATTCATTTCGAATTCGAAATCCATATCGAATTCGAAATCCATATCGAATTCGAAATCCATTTCGATATCGAAATCCATTTCGAATTCGAAATCCATTTCGATATCGAAATCCATTTCGAATTCGAAATCCATTTCGATATCGAAATCCATTTCGATTTCGAAATCCATTTCGATATCGAATTCCATATCAATTTCGAAATCCATTTCGAATTCGAAGTCCATTTCGATATCGAAATCCATATCGATATCGAAGTCCATATCGAACTCGAAATCCATATCGATATCGAAATCCATATCGAACTCGAAATCCATTTCGATTTCGAAATCCATTTCGGTATCCAAATCCATACCGAAATCCATTTCGATTTCGAAAATCATTTAGAAATCCATTTTTTTTTTTTTTTTTTTTTTTTTTTTTTTTACGCGCGAATCCCATCGGGTGCACTAAGTGCCCACAACCTCCCGCCCAACCGACCGAGGGGCGCAAACCGCATGACGTACGGCACGAGTCGCGGGGAACAGTTGACAAAAAACAGACAAATAACGAAAGCTACAGCTATTTACGAGCTAAGTAGGAAATTATAGAAGATTTTAGTACTGATAAAGAGAGCTCTGGGCTGATCACACGATAAAGTCGATTATAATCAGCCGACAGGACTCGAAATGGATTATGCAATGCATAGTTAGTAGTACAGTGTGCAAGGGATAAGGGAATATAGTTTCTAGTAGGTCTAGATGGTACAAAAAGATCTACTTGGTGTAATAACTCAGGCGAGTCAATATCACCAATTAGGAGCTTGTGCATAAAGATAACACCAAGCATTATTCTACGGTTAGTAAGAGAAGGAAGGTTAATTAAAAGAAGTCTACTAGAGTACGATGGCAGGTTGACATTGCGATCCCAGTTAAGACCACGAAGAGCAAAAAGCAGAAATTGTTTTTGAATAGATTCAATTCTAATTTGGTGTGACTCATATTGAGGAGACCATATGCATGATCCGTACTCCAAAATAGGGCGGACCAAAGAGGTATAGAGAATTTTGGTAGTGTAAGGATCGTCGAATTCTTTCGACCATCTTTTAACAAAACCAAGAACGCCTGTGGCTTTAGCGATTATCGTAGAGATATGGGAGTTGAAGATTAATTTACGATCCATGAGTACACCTAAATCATTCATTTCATCAAGGCGTTCTAATGGAGTGTTGTTCAAGGAATATGTCATCATCTGAGGAGAGGTCCTATAGAACGACATTACCTTGCACTTAGTGGTGTTTAAGTTTAAAAGATTGTGCTGACACCAACACTGAAAATTATTAAGATCAGCTTGCAATCTACTGGACGAAACCATATTGCTATAGCTAAGGCAAAGCTTAACATCGTCAGCATACATGAGCACATGTGAATGATGCAAGACGGAAGGAAGATCATTTATGAAAAGGGTGAACAGCAACGGACCAAGATGACTACCCTGGGGCACCCCCGAAGTCACATTGATGCATCTGGAAAAGGAAGACTTAAATAAGACCTTTTGTGTTCTACTTGTCAGATACTCACGAATCCAACGGAGTAGAATATTTGGGAAGCCAATTGCATTTAACTTTATAAGCAATAACTTATGGTTAACAGAGTCAAAAGCCTTACTGAAATCTGTATATATGACATCAGTTTGCTTTGCACTTTCAAATCCTTTGATCGTCCTAGATGTAAATTCTAAAAGGTTAGCGGTTGTGGATCTACGTTTCACGAAACCGTGTTGGGCTGGTGAAATTATAGAACTACAAAAATGCTGCAATTGAAAAGTTACAATTTTTTCAAAAGCTTTTGGAATAGCGGACAACTTGGAAATACCCCTATAGTTAGAAACATCAGACTTACTACCCTTTTTATGGAGAGGAATTATAAATGATTCCTTCCAAATCAACGGGAAAGCGGAGGTTTCAACGGACAACGAGAATAATTTCAGAATAGGCTTACATAACGATTCAGCGCAAAATCTGAGTACACAACCAGGAATCCCATCGGGACCTGGCGCGTACACAGGTTTGACTTGCTTAAGCACGCTGAGAAGCGAACTTTCGTCAATTAAAGGATTGAATATGCAATTTGACTTTTTTAACTCATAAGGATACGGAGAGTTTAAGTGGTATTCCGTTAAGGAATAGGTTGTTTTGAAAAAATCAGCAAACATATCGGCAATGGCCTGATCACTGTCCGCAGTCTTATTTCCAAAAGTTAAATATGATGGGCTTATGCTCGTCTTGCGTTTAGCGTTCACAAAGTTGTAAAACTGCTTAGGATCACTGTAAAACTGAAGTTTACATCGCCGAAGATAATCCTTGTAGCATTTTGTATTTAGCTTCATGAAATTTGAACGAGCAATAGCATATTTAGAAAAATCTGATGGACGACCTGCCTTTTTATAACTCTTATAATATCTCGACTTAACATTTCTTAAATTGGACAGCTCCCGAGTGAACCAGGGGGGTTTATTAGACCGAACTGATCTGCCGAGAGGAACACAAATTTTAAAAACGGAATCAAGCATATTATAGAAATAATGAATAGCAGAGTCCATGGTTGTACAATTGTACAGATATGACCAATCAAGGTTCCAAATAATATTATTAAGTCTGACAAAGTCAGTCTTACGAAAGCAGCGGCTTCTTGTTACCGGATGAGTATTGTAAGTCGGCGCACAAATAGAAAGGTCAATAGTTACATCCAAGGTTGGATGAAATTTGTCTTCTGGTAAAACGAGAGGTTCAATCCTGGAAACGACGAGTTGGAGGAGTCCAACACAAATACAAGATCCAGTGATCTATCAATTGAATTGCGTACAGGATTAATTTGAGTAAGGGATAAATCAAACAGACCATCAATGAAGCAATGTGACGAGGAGGGCAACAACACTGAGGACTCATCAGAAAGCGACCAGGAAATATCTGGTAAATTAAAGTCACCGAGAACAATAAGAGTATCTCTATCAGAAAGAAGTGAAGAAACTGATTGAATTGCTTCCAAGTGATTATTATATGTAATTAAGTCGGAAAGAGGTGGAATGTAAGAGCAAGTAACATAAGTGCAAAAAGATTTAAGTGAAATTTTGACACTAATAAACTCAATTTCATGAGCGGAAGTTAACTGAATAATTTCAGATGGAAAAGCTGAATCGACAGCAATAAGCACACCACCACCATTGCGGATAATCCGATCTTTTTTATAAATTGAAAATTTAGTGGATAAAACCGAAGCGTCAGCAATATCTGGTTTGAGCCACGTCTCTGTAAAAGCAAGAACATGAAAATCAAAGGATAGACTATCTACAAAGAGTCTAGATAGTTTAGATTTAAGTCCTCTAACATTCTGATAGGCCAGAATAAAAACAAAGTTAGTTTTTTGGCCCGTCAGTAGATGATGACGTACCAGAAGAAGGTAGAAGTTTATTATTAGAAGACGGGGTGATAGCAGAGGGCAATCGAGTCGGAGGCCGATTTCTCTTTTTCGTCGTATACTCCTTTACAATAAGGTGTTCCGGTCAAAAATCTTTTCTACAAATTTGGTCAAAAAGATTAGGCGGAACACTTACTTTAAATGACGAGATGTCCCGGGTATATGAAAACCTAAATTTTTCCACCGCTATGTTTGAGGCCTGAGTTTTTGTCCGGATATGGGCTAAGACATCGTCAGATGTAGTGTTAGGGTCAAGCCTCGAAACAAATATCTGTTTTTTGGGTGGTATACCGACAAGTGAACTCGACACACCAGCAGGCACAGCAGCCACAGCACTGGGCGCTGAAGCTACCGCGGATATTCGCCCGGACAAATCAGAGACTACACCTGATATCGCGGTAACTTGCGTGATTCCATTACCGGGGGAAATTCCAATGGAATCCACACAATTGGATGAAATCGGACTTTTAAACGATATCAAGTGCCGTGAATTCGGTGTGTTTGAGTCATTAGTCGTGTTCGGAACAGCGAGAGTAAGAGACACTGGCGGACCGGGGGACAAATTCCTAGGGATGGTCCCCTTTCGTTTCGGGGATTCGTTTAATAGTTTAAAACTATTAAACTGAGTTTCCAGTGATGAAAACTCATCCCGAAGCTTCATAAGACCAGCCGACAGGTTTTTAAATCCCTCACGAGTGCGCCTCATGAATACACGCATCTCTCTCTCGGCATCCCGACACGCTTCACAACTCCATTTGAGGCCCCCACCATTTCCGAGGCTGTCTTTTACTTTGACTGTGTAACCAGCACATTTAAAATGCATAACGTTGTCACACAGCCAACAAAGCAAAAAATCTTCCTGGGCTTTAAGAGGGTGAGGGCACTTCTTATTTGAGCAGACCGACATTGTTAGATTATACTCAATTTTATTAATAGTAAATATTAATAACAGAAAAATAAACTAACAGAAGTAAAAAAAAGATTTATGTAAAAAAATAGGGCGTATACGAACCAAAAGTCCCACACAAGGGTTAAGGTGCAGCAGCTGCTTTCAAGACGGAAGAGAAAAAAAATTAATTAAAAATTAAAAAAATTAATTAAAATTCGATATCGAATTCCATTTAAATTTCGAGATCCATTTCGAATTCGAAATCCATATCGATATCGAAATCCATATCGAATTCGAAATCCATATCGATATCGAAATCCATATCGAATTCGAAATCCATTTCGATATCGAAATCCATTTCGATATCGAAATCCATTTCGATTTCGAAATCCATTTCTGTATCGAATTCCATATCAATTTCGAAATCCATTTCTGTACCGAATTCCATATCGAATTCGAAATCCATATCGAATTCGAAATCCATTTCGATATCGAAATCCATATCGAATTCGAAATCCATTTCGAATCCGAAATCCATATCGAATTCGAAATCCATTTCGATATCGAAATCGAAATCCATTTCGATTTCGAAATCCATTTCGATTTCGAAATCCATATCGAAATACATTTCGATATCGAATTCCATATCAACTTCGAAATCCATTTCGAATTCGAAATCCATTTCAAAATCGAAATCCATTTCGATATCGAATTCCATATCAATTTCGAAATCCATTTCGAATTCGAAATCCATATCGATATCGAAATCCATTTCGATATTCCAATGGAATCCACACAATTGGATGAAATCGGACTTTTAAACGATATCAAGTGCCGTGAATTCGGTGTGTTTGAGTCATTAGTCGTGTTCGGAACAGCGAGAGTAAGAGACACTGGCGGACCGGGGGACAAATTCCTAGGGATGGTCCCCTTTCGTTTCGGGGATTCGTTTAATAGTTTAAAACTATTAAACTGAGTTTCCAGTGATGAAAACTCATCCCGAAGCTTCATAAGACCAGCCGACAGGTTTTTAAATCCCTCACGAGTGCGCCTCATGAATACACGCATCTCTCTCTCGGCATCCCGACACGCTTCACAACTCCATTTGAGGCCCCCACCATTTCCGAGGCTGTCTTTTACTTTGACTGTGTAACCAGCACATTTAAAATGCATAACGTTGTCACACAGCCAACAAAGCAAAAAATCTTCCTGGGCTTTAAGAGGGTGAGGGCACTTCTTATTTGAGCAGACCGACATTGTTAGATTATACTCAATTTTATTAATAGTAAATATTAATAACAGAAAAATAAACTAACAGAAGTAAAAAAAAGATTTATGTAAAAAAATAGGGCGTATACGAACCAAAAGTCCCACACAAGGGTTAAGGTGCAGCAGCTGCTTTCAAGACGGAAGAGAAAAAAAATTAATTAAAAATTAAAAAAATTAATTAAAATTCGATATCGAATTCCATTTAAATTTCGAGATCCATTTCGAATTCGAAATCCATATCGATATCGAAATCCATATCGAATTCGAAATCCATATCGATATCGAAATCCATATCGAATTCGAAATCCATTTCGATATCGAAATCCATTTCGATATCGAAATCCATTTCGATTTCGAAATCCATTTCTGTATCGAATTCCATATCAATTTCGAAATCCATTTCTGTACCGAATTCCATATCGAATTCGAAATCCATATCGAATTCGAAATCCATTTCGATATCGAAATCCATATCGAATTCGAAATCCATTTCGAATCCGAAATCCATATCGAATTCGAAATCCATTTCGATATCGAAATCGAAATCCATTTCGATTTCGAAATCCATTTCGATTTCGAAATCCATATCGAAATACATTTCGATATCGAATTCCATATCAACTTCGAAATCCATTTCGAATTCGAAATCCATTTCAAAATCGAAATCCATTTCGATATCGAATTCCATATCAATTTCGAAATCCATTTCGAATTCGAAATCCATATCGATATCGAAATCCATTTCGATATCGAAATCCATATCGAATTCGAAATCCATTTCGATATCGAAATCTATTTCGATATCGAAATCCTTATCGATTTCGAAATCCATTTCGATATCGAAATCTATTTCGATATCGAAATCCATTTCGATATCGAAATCTATTTCGACATCGAATTCCATATCGAATTCCATATCGAATTCGAAATCCATTTCGATATCGAATTCCATATCAATTTCGAAATCCATTTCGATATCGAAATCCATATCGAATTCGAAATCCATTTCGATATCGAAATCCATATCGAATTCGAAATCCATTTCGATATCGAAATCGAAATCCATTTCGATTTCGAAATCCATATCGAAATACATTTCGATATCGAATTCCATATCAACTTCGAAATCCATTTCGAATTCGAAATCCATTTCAAAATCGAAATCCATTTCGATATCGAATTCCATATCGAATTCGAAATCCGTTTAGATTTCGAAATTCATGTAGAAATCCATTTTGATATCTAATTCCATATCAATTTCGAAATCCATTTCGAATTCGAAATCCATATCGATATCGAAATCCATATCGAATTCGAAATCCATTTCGATATCGAAATCTATTTCGATATCGAAATCCTTATCGATTTCGAAATCCATTTCGATATCGAATTCCATATCAATTTCGAAATCCATTTCAAAATCGAAATCCATTTCGATATCGAATTCCATATCGAATTCGAAATCCGTTTAGATTTCGAAATTCATGTAGAAATCCATTTTGATATCTAATTCCATATCAATTTCGAAATCCATTTCGAATTCGAAATCCATATCGAAATCGAAATCCATATCGAATTCGAAATCCATTTCGATATCGAAATCTTTTTCGATATCGAAATCCATTTCGATATCGAAATCTATTTCGATATCGAATTCCATATCGAATTCGAAATCCATATCGAAATCCATTTCGATATCGAATTCCATATCAATTTCGAAATCCATTTCGATATCGAAATCCATATCGAATTCGAAATCCATTTCGAATCCGAAATCCATATCGAATTCGAAATCCATTGCGATATCGAAATCGAAATCCATTTCGATTTCGAAATCCATTTCGATTTCGAAATCCATATCGAAATACATTTCGATATCGAATTCCATATCAACTTCGAAATCCATTTCGAATTCGAAATCCATTTCAAAATCGAAATCCATTTCGATATCGAATTCCATATCGAATTCGAAATCCGTTTAGATTTCGAAATCCATGTAGAAATCCATTTTGATATCTAATTCCATATCAATTTCGAAATCCATTTCGAATTCGAAATCCATATCGATATCGAAATCCATATCGAATTCGAAATCCATTTCGATATCGAAATCTATTTCGATATCGAAATCCATTTCGATATCGAAATCTATTTCGACATCGAATTCCATATCGAATTCGAAATCCATATCGAAATCAATTTCGATATCGAATTCCATATCAATTTCGAAATCCATTTCGATATCGAAATCCATATCGAATTCGAAATCCATTTCGATATCGAAATCCATATCGAATTCGAAATCCATTTCGATATCGAAATCGAAATCCATTTCGATTTCGAAATCCATATCGAAATACATTTCGATATCGAATTCCATATCAACTTCGAAATCCATTTCGAATTCGAAATCCATTTCAAAATCGAAATCCATTTCGATATCGAATTCCATATCGAATTCGAAATCCGTTTAGATTTCGAAATTCATGTAGAAATCCATTTTGATATCTAATTCCATATCAATTTCGAAATCCATTTCGAATTCGAAATCCATATCGATATCGAAATCCATATCGAATTCGAAATCCATTTCGATATCGAAATCTATTTCGATATCGAAATCCTTATCGATTTCGAAATCCATTTCGATATCGAATTCCATATCAATTTCGAAATCCATTTCAAAATCGAAATCCATTTCGATATCGAATTCCATATAGAATTCGAAAACCGTTTAGATTTCGAAATTCATGTAGAAATCCATTTTGATATCTAATTCCATATCAATTTCGAAATCCATTTCGAATTCGAAATTGAAATGAAATCCATTTCGATTTCGAAGTCCATATACAAATCCATTTCGATATCGAATTCCATATCAATTTCGAAATCCATTTCGAATTCGAAATCCATATCGATATCGAAATTCATATCAAATTCGAAATCCATTTCGATATCGAAATCCATTTCGATTTCGAAATCCATTTCGATTTCGAAATCCATTTCGATTTCGAAATCCATTTCGACATCGAAACCCGTTTCGATATCGAAATCCATTTCGAATTCGAAACCCATTTCGATATCGAAATCCATTTCGATTTCGAAATCCATTTCGATTTCGAAATCCATTTCGATTTCGAAATCCATTTCGATATCGAAACCCGTTTCGATTTCGAAATCCATATCGAAACCCATTTCGATATCGAAATCCATTTCGATTTCGAAATCCATTTCGATTTCGAAACCCATTTCGATTTCGAAATCCATTTCGATATCGAAACCCGTTTCGATTTCGAAATCCATATCGAAACCCATTTCGATATCGAAATCCATTTCGAATTCGAAATCCATATCGAATTCGAAATCCATTTCGATATCGAAATCCATTTCGATTTCGATATCCATATAGAAATCCATTTCGATATCGAATTCCATATCAATTTCGAAATCCATTTCGAAATCGAAATCCATATCGATATCGATATCCATATCGAATTCGAAATCCATTTCGATATCGAAATCCATTTCGATTTCGAAATCCATTTCGATATCGAAACCCGTTTCGATATCGAAATCCATTTTGAATTCGAAACCCATTTCGATATCGAAATCCATTTCGAATTCGAAATCCATATCGAATTCGAAATCCATTTCGATATCGAAATCCATTTCGATTTCGATATCCATATAGAAATCCATTTCGATATCGAATTCCATATCAATTTCGAAATACATTTCGAAATCGAAATCCATATCGATATCGATATCCATATCGAATTCGAAATCCATTTCGATATCGAAATCCATTTCGATTTCGAAATCCATTTCGATTTCGAAATCCATTTCGATATCGAAACCCGTTTCGATATCGAAATCCATTTCGAATTCGAAACCCATTTCGATATCGAAATCCATTTCGAATTCGAAATCCATATCGAATTCGAAATCCATTTCGATATCGAAATCCATTTCGATTTCGATATCCATATAGAAATCCATTTCGATATCGAATTCCATATCAATTTCGAAATCCATTTCGAATTCGAAATCCATTTCAAAATCGAAATCCATTTCGATATCGAATTCCATATCGAATTCGAAATCCATTTCGAATTCGAAATCTATTTCGTCATCGAAATCCTTTTCGATATCGAAATCCATATCGATATCGAAATCCATTTCGAAATCGAAATCCATATCGATATTGAAATCCATTTCGATATTGAAATCCATTTCGATTTCGAATTCCATTTCGCATTCAAAATTCATATCGCATTCGTAATCCATTTTGATATCGAAATCCATATCGATTTCGAATTCCATATCAATTTCGAATTCCATATCAATTTCGAAATCCATTTCAAAATCGAAATCCATTTCGATATCGAATTCCATATCGAATTCGAAATCCGTTTAGATTTCGAAATTCATGTAGAAATCCATTTTGATATCTAATTCCATATCAATTTCGAAATCCATTTCGAATTCGAAATCCATATCGATATCGAAATCCATATCGAATTCGAAATCCATTTCGATATCGAAATCTATTTCGATATCGAAATCCATTTCGATATCGAAATCTATTTCGACATCGAATTCCATATCGAATTCGAAATCCATATCGAAATCCATTTCGATATCGAATTCCATATCAATTTCGAAATCCATTTCGATATCGAAATCCATATCGAATTCGAAATCCATTTCGATATCGAAATCCATATCGAATTCGAAATCCATTTCGATATCGAAATCGAAATCCATTTCGATTTCGAAATCCATATCGAAATACATTTCGATATCGAATTCCATATCAACTTCGAAATCCATTTCGAATTCGAAATCCATTTCAAAATCGAAATCCATTTCGATATCGAATTCCATATCGAATTCGAAATCCGTTTAGATTTCGAAATTCATGTAGAAATCCATTTTGATATCTAATTCCATATCAATTTCGAAATCCATTTCGAATTCGAAATCCATATCGATATCGAAATCCATATCGAATTCGAAATCCATTTCGATATCGAAATCTATTTCGATATCGAAATCCTTATCGATTTCGAAATCCATTTCGATATCGAATTCCATATCAATTTCGAAATCCATTTCAAAATCGAAATCCATTTCGATATCGAATTCCATATCGAATTCGAAATCCGTTTAGATTTCGAAATTCATGTAGAAATCCATTTTGATATCTAATTCCATATCAATTTCGAAATCCATTTCGAATTCGAAATCCATATCGATATCGAAATCCATATCGAATTCGAAATCCATTTCGATATCGAAATCTTTTTCGATATCGAAATCCATTTCGATATCGAAATCTATTTCGATATCGAATTCCATATCGAATTCGAAATCCATATCGAAATCCATTTCGATATCGAATTCCATATCAATTTCGAAATCCATTTCGATATCGAAATCCATATCGAATTCGAAATCCATTTCGAATCCGAAATCCATATCGAATTCGAAATCCATTTCGATATCGAAATCGAAATCCATTTCGATTTCGAAATCCATTTCGATTTCGAAATCCATATCGAAATACATTTCGATATCGAATTCCATATCAACTTCGAAATCCATTTCGAATTCGAAATCCATTTCAAAATCGAAATCCATTTCGATATCGAATTCCATATCGAATTCGAAATCCGTTTAGATTTCGAAATCCATGTAGAAATCCATTTTGATATCTAATTCCATATCAATTTCGAAATCCATTTCGAATTCGAAATCCATATCGATATCGAAATCCATATCGAATTCGAAATCCATTTCGATATCGAAATCTATTTCGATATCGAAATCCATTTCGATTTCGAAGTCCATATCGAAATCCATTTCGATATCGAAATCCATTTCGATTTCGAAGTCCATATCGAAATCCATTTCGATATCGAATTCCATATCAATTTCGAAATCCATTTCGATATCGAAATCCATATCGAATTCGAAATCCATTTCGATATCGAAATCCATATCGAATTCGAAATCCGTTTAGATTTCGAAATTCATGTAGAAATCCATTTTGATATCTAATTCCATATCAATTTCGAAATCCATTTCGAATTCGAAATCCATATCGATATCGAAATCCATATCGAATTCGAAATCCATTTCGATATCGAAATCTATTTCGATATCGAAATCCTTATCGATTTCGAAATCCATTTCGATATCGAATTCCATATCAATTTCGAAATCCATTTCAAAATCGAAATCCATTTCGATATCGAATTCCATATCGAATTCGAAATCCGTTTAGATTTCGAAATTCATGTAGAAATCCATTTTGATATCTAATTCCATATCAATTTCGAAATCCATTTCGAATTCGAAATCCATATCGATATCGAAATCCATATCGAATTCGAAATCCATTTCGATATCGAAATCTTTTTCGATATCGAAATCCATTTCGATATCGAAATCTATTTCGATATCGAATTCCATATCGAATTCGAAATCCATATCGAAATCCATTTCGATATCGAATTCCATATCAATTTCGAAATCCATTTCGATATCGAAATCCATATCGAATTCGAAATCCATTTCGAATCCGAAATCCATATCGAATTCGAAATCCATTTCGATATCGAAATCGAAATCCATTTCGATTTCGAAATCCATTTCGATTTCGAAATCCATATCGAAATACATTTCGATATCGAATTCCATATCAACTTCGAAATCCATTTCGAATTCGAAATCCATTTCAAAATCGAAATCCATTTCGATATCGAATTCCATATCGAATTCGAAATCCGTTTAGATTTCGAAATCCATGTAGAAATCCATTTTGATATCTAATTCCATATCAATTTCGAAATCCATTTCGAATTCGAAATCCATATCGATATCGAAATCCATATCGAATTCGAAATCCATTTCGATATCGAAATCTATTTCGATATCGAAATCCATTTCGATTTCGAAGTCCATATCGAAATCCATTTCGATATCGAAATCCATTTCGATTTCGAAGTCCATATCGAAATCCATTTCGATATCGAATTCCATATCAATTTCGAAATCCATTTCGATATCGAAATCCATATCGAATTCGAAATCCATTTCGATATCGAAATCCATATCGAATTCGAAATCCATTTCGATATCGAAATCGAAATCCATTTCGATTTCGAAATCCATTTCGATTTCGAAATCCATTTCGATTTCGAAATCCATATCGAAATACATTTCGATATCGAATTCCATATCAACTTCGAAATCCATTTCGAATTCGAAATCCATATCGATTTCGAAATCCATATCGATATCGAAATTCATATCGAATTCGAAATCCATTTCGATTTCGAAATCCATAAAGAAATCCATTTCGATTTCGAAATCCATAAAGAAATCCATTTCGATTTCGAAATCCATTTCGATATCGAAATCCATATCGAATCCATTTCGAATTCGAAATTCATATCGAATTCGAAATGGATTTAAAATTCGAAATCCATTTCGATATCGAAATCCATTTCGAATTCGAAATCCATTTCGGTATGGAAATCCATACCGAAATCCATTTCGATATCGAATTCCATATCAATTTCGAAATTCATTTCGAATTCGAAATCCATATCGAATTCGAAATCCATATCGAATTCGAAATCCATTTCGATATCGAAATCCATTTCGAATTCGAAATCCATTTCGATATCGAAATCCATTTCGATTTCGAAATCCATTTCGATATCGAATTCCATATCAATTTCGAAATCCATTTCGAATTCGAAGTCCATTTCGATATCGAAATCCATATCGATATCGAAGTCCATATCGAACTCGAAATCCATATCGATATCGAAATCCATATCGAACTCGAAATCCATTTCGATTTCGAAATCCATTTCGGTATCGAAATCCATACCGAAATCCATTTCGATTTCGAAAATCATTTAGAAATCCATTTTTTTTTTTTTTTTTTTTTTTTTTTTTTTTTTTTACGCGCGAATCCCATCGGGTGCACTAAGTGCCCACAACCTCCCGCCCAACCGACCGAGGGGCGCAAACCGCATGACGTACGGCACGAGTCGCGGGGAACAGTTGACAAAAAACAGACAAATAACGAAAGCTACAGCTATTTACGAGCTAAGTAGGAAATTATAGAAGATTTTAGTACTGATAAAGAGAGCTCTGGGCTGATCACACGATAAAGTCGATTATAATCAGCCGACAGGACTCGAAATGGATTATGCAATGCATAGTTAGTAGTACAGTGTGCAAGGGATAAGGGAATATAGTTTCTAGTAGGTCTAGATGGTACAAAAAGATCTACTTGGTGTAATAACTCAGGCGAGTCAATATCACCAATTAGGAGCTTGTGCATAAAGATAACACCAAGCATTATTCTACGGTTAGTAAGAGAAGGAAGGTTAATTAAAAGAAGTCTACTAGAGTACGATGGCAGGTTGACATTGCGATCCCAGTTAAGACCACGAAGAGCAAAAAGCAGAAATTGTTTTTGAATAGATTCAATTCTAATTTGGTGTGACTCATATTGAGGAGACCATATGCATGATCCGTACTCCAAAATAGGGCGGACCAAAGAGGTATAGAGAATTTTGGTAGTGTAAGGATCGTCGAATTCTTTCGACCATCTTTTAACAAAACCAAGAACGCCTGTGGCTTTAGCGATTATCGTAGAGATATGGGAGTTGAAGATTAATTTACGATCCATGAGTACACCTAAATCATTCATTTCATCAAGGCGTTCTAATGGAGTGTTGTTCAAGGAATATGTCATCATCTGAGGAGAGGTCCTATAGAACGACATTACCTTGCACTTAGTGGTGTTTAAGTTTAAAAGATTGTGCTGACACCAACACTGAAAATTATTAAGATCAGCTTGCAATCTACTGGACGAAACCATATTGCTATAGCTAAGGCAAAGCTTAACATCGTCAGCATACATGAGCACATGTGAATGATGCAAGACGGAAGGAAGATCATTTATGAAAAGGGTGAACAGCAACGGACCAAGATGACTACCCTGGGGCACCCCCGAAGTCACATTGATGCATCTGGAAAAGGAAGACTTAAATAAGACCTTTTGTGTTCTACTTGTCAGATACTCACGAATCCAACGGAGTAGAATATTTGGGAAGCCAATTGCATTTAACTTTATAAGCAATAACTTATGGTTAACAGAGTCAAAAGCCTTACTGAAATCTGTATATATGACATCAGTTTGCTTTGCACTTTCAAATCCTTTGATCGTCCTAGATGTAAATTCTAAAAGGTTAGCGGTTGTGGATCTACGTTTCACGAAACCGTGTTGGGCTGGTGAAATTATAGAACTACAAAAATGCTGCAATTGAAAAGTTACAATTTTTTCAAAAGCTTTTGGAATAGCGGACAACTTGGAAATACCCCTATAGTTAGAAACATCAGACTTACTACCCTTTTTATGGAGAGGAATTATAAATGATTCCTTCCAAATCAACGGGAAAGCGGAGGTTTCAACGGACAACGAGAATAATTTCAGAATAGGCTTACATAACGATTCAGCGCAAAATCTGAGTACACAACCAGGAATCCCATCGGGACCTGGCGCGTACACAGGTTTGACTTGCTTAAGCACGCTGAGAAGCGAACTTTCGTCAATTAAAGGATTGAATATGCAATTTGACTTTTTTAACTCATAAGGATACGGAGAGTTTAAGTGGTATTCCGTTAAGGAATAGGTTGTTTTGAAAAAATCAGCAAACATATCGGCAATGGCCTGATCACTGTCCGCAGTCTTATTTCCAAAAGTTAAATATGATGGGCTTATGCTCGTCTTGCGTTTAGCGTTCACAAAGTTGTAAAACTGCTTAGGATCACTGTAAAACTGAAGTTTACATCGCCGAAGATAATCCTTGTAGCATTTTGTATTTAGCTTCATGAAATTTGAACGAGCAATAGCATATTTAGAAAAATCTGATGGACGACCTGCCTTTTTATAACTCTTATAATATCTCGACTTAACATTTCTTAAATTGGACAGCTCCCGAGTGAACCAGGGGGTTTATTAGACCGAACTGATCTGCCGAGAGGAACACAAATTTTAAAAACGGAATCAAGCATATTATAGAAATAATGAATAGCAGAGTCCATGGTTGTACAATTGTACAGATATGACCAATCAAGGTTCCAAATAATATTATTAAGTCTGACAAAGTCAGTCTTACGAAAGCAGCGGCTTCTTGTTACCGGATGAGTATTGTAAGTCGGCGCACAAATAGAAAGGTCAATAGTTACATCCAAGGTTGGATGAAATTTGTCTTCTGGTAAAACGAGAGGTTCAATCCTGGAAACGACGCAGTTGGAGGAGTCCAACACAAATACAAGATCCAGTGATCTATCAATTGAATTGCGTACAGGATTAATTTGAGTAAGGGATAAATCAAACAGACCATCAATGAAGCAATGTGACGAGGAGGGCAACAACACTGAGGACTCATCAGAAAGCGACCAGGAAATATCTGGTAAATTAAAGTCACCGAGAACAATAAGAGTATCTCTATCAGAAAGAAGTGAAGAAACTGATTGAATTGCTTCCAAGTGATTATTATATGTAATTAAGTCGGAAAGAGGTGGAATGTAAGAGCAAGTAACATAAGTGCAAAAAGATTTAAGTGAAATTTTGACACTAATAAACTCAATTTCATGAGCGGAAGTTAACTGAATAATTTCAGATGGAAAAGCTGAATCGACAGCAATAAGCACACCACCACCATTGCGGATAATCCGATCTTTTCTATAAATTGAAAATTTAGTGGATAAAACCGAAGCGTCAGCAATATCTGGTTTGAGCCACGTCTCTGTAAAAGCAAGAACATGAAAATCAAAGGATAGACTATCTACAAAGAGTCTAGATAGTTTAGATTTAAGTCCTCTAACATTCTGATAGGCCAGAATAAGGGACAAAGTTAGTTTTTTGGCCCGTCAGTAGATGATGACGTACCAGAAGAAGGTAGAAGTTTATTATTAGAAGACGGGGTGATAGCAGAGGGCAATCGAATCGGAGGCCGATTTCTCTTTTTCGTCGTATACTCCTTTACAATAAGGTGTTCCGGTCAAAAATCTTTTCTACAAATTTGGTCAAAAAGATTAGGCGGAACACTTACTTTAAATGACGAGATGTCCCGGGTATATGAAAACCTAAATTTTTCCACCGCTATGTTTGAGGCCTGAGTTTTTGTCCGGATATGGGCTAAGACATCGTCAGATGTAGTGTTAGGGTCAAGCCTCGAAACAAATATCTGTTTTTTGGGTGGTATACCGACAAGTGAACTCGACACACCAGCAGGCACAGCAGCCACAGCACTGGGCGCTGAAGCTACCGCGGATATTCGCCCGGACAAATCAGAGACTACACCTGATATCGCGGTAACTTGCGTGATTCCATTACCGGGGGAAATTCCAATGGAATCCACACAATTGGATGAAATCGGACTTTTAAACGATATCAAGTGCCGTGAATTCGGTGTGTTTGAGTCATTAGTCGTGTTCGGAACAGCGAGAGTAAGAGACACTGGCGGACCGGGGGACAAATTCCTAGGGATGGTCCCCTTTCGTTTCGGGGATTCGTTTAATAGTTTAAAACTATTAAACTGAGTTTCCAGTGATGAAAACTCATCCCGAAGCTTCATAAGACCAGCCGACAGGTTTTTAAATCCCTCACGAGTGCGCCTCATGAATACACGCATCTCTCTCTCGGCATCCCGACACGCTTCACAACTCCATTTGAGGCCCCCACCATTTCCGAGGCTGTCTTTTACTTTGACTGTGTAACCAGCACATTTAAAATGCATAACGTTGTCACACAGCCAACAAAGCAAAAAATCTTCCTGGGCTTTAAGAGGGTGAGGGCACTTCTTATTTGAGCAGACCGACATTGTTAGATTATACTCAATTTTATTAATAGTAAATATTAATAACAGAAAAATAAACTAACAGAAGTAAAAAAAAGATTTATGTAAAAAAATAGGGCGTATACGAACCAAAAGTCCCACACAAGGGTTAAGGTGCAGCAGCTGCTTTCAAGACGGAAGAGAAAAAAAATTAATTAAAAATTAAAAAAATTAATTAAAATTCGATATCGAATTCCATTTAAATTTCGAGATCCATTTCGAATTCGAAATCCATATCGATATCGAAATCCATATCGAATTCGAAATCCATTTCGATATCGAAATCCATTTCGATATCGAAATCCATTTCGATTTCGAAATCCATTTCTGTATCGAATTCCATATCAATTTCGAAATCCATTTCTGTACCGAATTCCATATCGAATTCGAAATCCATTTCGATATCGAAATCCATATCGAATTCGAAATCCATTTCGAATCCGAAATCCATATCGAATTCGAAATCCATTTCGATATCGAAATCGAAATCCATTTCGATTTCGAAATCCATTTCGATTTCGAAATCCATATCGAAATACATTTCGATATCGAATTCCATATCAACTTCGAAATCCATTTCGAATTCGAAATCCATTTCAAAATCGAAATCCATTTCGATATCGAATTCCATATCAATTTCGAAATCCATTTCGAATTCGAAATCCATATCGATATCGAAATCCATTTCGATATCGAAATCCATATCGAATTCGAAATCCATTTCGATATCGAAATCTATTTCGATATCGAAATCCTTATCGATTTCGAAATCCATTTCGATATCGAAATCTATTTCGATATCGAAATCCATTTCGATATCGAAATCTATTTCGACATCGAATTCCATATCGAATTCGAAATCCATATCGAAATCCATTTCGATATCGAATTCCATATCAATTTCGAAATCCATTTCGATATCGAAATCCATATCGAATTCGAAATCCATTTCGATATCGAAATCCATATCGAATTCGAAATCCATTTCGATATCGAAATCGAAATCCATTTCGATTTCGAAATCCATATCGAAATACATTTCGATATCGAATTCCATATCAACTTCGAAATCCATTTCGAATTCGAAATCCATTTCAAAATCGAAATCCATTTCGATATCGAATTCCATATCGAATTCGAAATCCGTTTAGATTTCGAAATTCATGTAGAAATCCATTTTGATATCTAATTCCATATCAATTTCGAAATCCATTTCGAATTCGAAATCCATATCGATATCGAAATCCATATCGAATTCGAAATCCATTTCGATATCGAAATCTATTTCGATATCGAAATCCTTATCGATTTCGAAATCCATTTCGATATCGAATTCCATATCAATTTCGAAATCCATTTCAAAATCGAAATCCATTTCGATATCGAATTCCATATCGAATTCGAAATCCGTTTAGATTTCGAAATTCATGTAGAAATCCATTTTGATATCTAATTCCATATCAATTTCGAAATCCATTTCGAATTCGAAATCCATATCGAAATTGAAATCCATATCGAATTCGAAATCCATTTCGATATCGAAATCTTTTTCGATATCGAAATCCATTTCGATATCGAAATCTATTTCGATATCGAATTCCATATCGAATTCGAAATCCATATCGAAATCCATTTCGATATCGAATTCCATATCAATTTCGAAATCCATTTCGATATCGAAATCCATATCGAATTCGAAATCCATTTCGAATCCGAAATCCATATCGAATTCGAAATCCATTTCGATATCGAAATCGAAATCCATTTCGATTTCGAAATCCATTTCGATTTCGAAATCCATATCGAAATACATTTCGATATCGAATTCCATATCAACTTCGAAATCCATTTCGAATTCGAAATCCATTTCAAAATCGAAATCCATTTCGATATCGAATTCCATATCGAATTCGAAATCCGTTTAGATTTCGAAATCCATGTAGAAATCCATTTTGATATCTAATTCCATATCAATTTCGAAATCCATTTCGAATTCGAAATCCATATCGATATCGAAATCCATATCGAATTCGAAATCCATTTCGATATCGAAATCTATTTCGATATCGAAATCCATTTCGATATCGAAATCTATTTCGACATCGAATTCCATATCGAATTCGAAATCCATTTCGATATCGAATTCCATATCAATTTCGAAATCCATTTCGATATCGAAATCCATATCGAATTCGAAATCCATTTCGATATCGAAATCCATATCGAATTCGAAATCCATTTCGATATCGAAATCGAAATCCATTTCGATTTCGAAATCCATATCGAAATACATTTCGATATCGAATTCCATATCAACTTCGAAATCCATTTCGAATTCGAAATCCATTTCAAAATCGAAATCCATTTCGATATCGAATTCCATATCGAATTCGAAATCCGTTTAGATTTCGAAATTCATGTAGAAATCCATTTTGATATCTAATTCCATATCAATTTCGAAATCCATTTCGAATTCGAAATCCATATCGATATCGAAATCCATATCGATATCGAAATCCATATCGAATTCGAAATCCATTTCGATATCGAAATCTATTTCGATATCGAAATCCTTATCGATTTCGAAATCCATTTGGATATCGAATTCCATATCAATTTCGAAATCCATTTCAAAATCGAAATCCATTTCGATATCGAATTCCATATCGAATTCGAAATCCGTTTAAATTTCGAAATTCATGTAGAAATCCATTTTGATATCTAATTCCATATCAATTTCGAAATCCATTTCGAATTCGAAATCCATATCGATATCGAAATCCATATCGAATTCGAAATCCATTTCGATATCGAAATCTTTTTCGATATCGAAATCCATTTCGATATCGAAATCTATTTCGATATCGAATTCCATATCGAATTCGAAATCCATATCGAAATCCATTTCGATATCGAATTCCATATCAATTTCGAAATCCATTTCGATATCGAAATCCATATCGAATTCGAAATCCATTTCGAATCCGAAATCCATATCGAATTCGAAATCCATTTCGATATCGAAATCGAAATCCATTTCGATTTCGAAATCCATTTCGATTTCGAAATCCATATCGAAATACATTTCGATATCGAATTCCATATCAACTTCGAAATCCATTTCGAATTCGAAATCCATTTCAAAATCGAAATCCATTTCGATATCGAATTCCATATCGAATTCGAAATCCGTTTAGATTTCGAAATCCATGTAGAAATCCATTTTGATATCTAATTCCATATCAATTTCGAAATCCATTTCGAATTCGAAATCCATATCGATATCGAAATCCATATCGAATTCGAAATCCATTTCGATATCGATATCGAAATCCATATCGAATTCGAAATTCATTTCGATATCGAAATCGAAATCCATTTCGATTTCGAAATCCATTTCGATTTCGAAATCCATATCGAAATACATTTCGATATCGAATTCCATACCAACTTCGAAATCCATTTCGAATTCGAAATCCATATCGATTTCGAAATCCATATCGATATCGAAATTCATATCGAATTCGAAATCCATTTCGATTTCGAAATCCATAAAGAAATCCATTTCGATTTCGAAATCCATAAAGAAATCCATTTCGATTTCGAAATCCATTTCGATATCGAAATCCATATCGAATCCATTTCGAATTCGAAATTCATATCGAATTCGAAATGGATTTAAAATTCGAAATCCATTTCGATATCGAAATCCATTTCGAATTCGAAATCCATTTCGGTATGGAAATCCATACCGAAATCCATTTCGATATCGAATTCCATATCAATTTCGAAATTCATTTCGAATTCGAAATCCATATCGAATTCGAAATCCATATCGAATTCGAAATCCATTTCGATATCGAAATCCATTTCGAATTCGAAATCCATTTCGATATCGAAATCCATTTCGAATTCGAAATCCATTTCGATATCGAAATCCATTTCGATTTCGAAATCCATTTCGATATCGAATTCCATATCAATTTCGAAATCCATTTCGAATTCGAAGTCCATTTCGATATCGAAATCCATATCGATATCGAAGTCCATATCGAACTCGAAATCCATATCGATATCGAAATCCATATCGAACTCGAAATCCATTTCGATTTCGAAATCCATTTCGGTATCCAAATCCATACCGAAATCCATTTCGATTTCGAAAATCATTTAGAAATCCATTTTTTTTTTTTTTTTTTTTTTTTTTTTTTTTTTACGCGCGAATCCCATCGGGTGCACTAAGTGCCCACAACCTCCCGCCCAACCGACCGAGGGGCGCAAACCGCATGACGTACGGCACGAGTCGCGGGGAACAGTTGACAAAAAACAGACAAATAACGAAAGCTACAGCTATTTACGAGCTAAGTAGGAAATTATAGAAGATTTTAGTACTGATAAAGAGAGCTCTGGGCTGATCACACGATAAAGTCGATTATAATCAGCCGACAGGACTCGAAATGGATTATGCAATGCATAGTTAGTAGTACAGTGTGCAAGGGATAAGGGAATATAGTTTCTAGTAGGTCTAGATGGTACAAAAAGATCTACTTGGTGTAATAACTCAGGCGAGTCAATATCACCAATTAGGAGCTTGTGCATAAAGATAACACCAAGCATTATTCTACGGTTAGTAAGAGAAGGAAGGTTAATTAAAAGAAGTCTACTAGAGTACGATGGCAGGTTGACATTGCGATCCCAGTTAAGACCACGAAGAGCAAAAAGCAGAAATTGTTTTTGAATAGATTCAATTCTAATTTGGTGTGACTCATATTGAGGAGACCATATGCATGATCCGTACTCCAAAATAGGGCGGACCAAAGAGGTATAGAGAATTTTGGTAGTGTAAGGATCGTCGAATTCTTTCGACCATCTTTTAACAAAACCAAGAACGCCTGTGGCTTTAGCGATTATCGTAGAGATATGGGAGTTGAAGATTAATTTACGATCCATGAGTACACCTAAATCATTCATTTCATCAAGGCGTTCTAATGGAGTGTTGTTCAAGGAATATGTCATCATCTGAGGAGAGGTCCTATAGAACGACATTACCTTGCACTTAGTGGTGTTTAAGTTTAAAAGATTGTGCTGACACCAACACTGAAAATTATTAAGATCAGCTTGCAATCTACTGGACGAAACCATATTGCTATAGCTAAGGCAAAGCTTAACATCGTCAGCATACATGAGCACATGTGAATGATGCAAGACGGAAGGAAGATCATTTATGAAAAGGGTGAACAGCAACGGACCAAGATGACTACCCTGGGGCACCCCCGAAGTCACATGGATGCATCTGGAAAAGGAAGACTTAAATAAGACCTTTTGTGTTCTACTTGTCAGATACTCACGAATCCAACGGAGTAGAATATTTGGGAAGCCAATTGCATTTAACTTTATAAGCAATAACTTATGGTTAACAGAGTCAAAAGCCTTACTGAAATCTGTATATATGACATCAGTTTGCTTTGCACTTTCAAATCCTTTGATCGTCCTAGATGTAAATTCTAAAAGGTTAGCGGTTGTGGATCTACGTTTCACGAAACCGTGTTGGGCTGGTGAAATTATAGAACTACAAAAATGCTGCAATTGAAAAGTTACAATTTTTTCAAAAGCTTTTGGAATAGCGGACAACTTGGAAATACCCCTATAGTTAGAAACATCAGACTTACTACCCTTTTTATGGAGAGGAATTATAAATGATTCCTTCCAAATCAACGGGAAAGCGGAGGTTTCAACGGACAACGAGAATAATTTCAGAATAGGCTTACATAACGATTCAGCGCAAAATCTGAGTACACAACCAGGAATCCCATCGGGACCTGGCGCGTACACAGGTTTGACTTGCTTAAGCACGCTGAGAAGCGAACTTTCGTCAATTAAAGGATTGAATATGCAATTTGACTTTTTTAACTCATAAGGATACGGAGAGTTTAAGTGGTATTCCGTTAAGGAATAGGTTGTTTTGAAAAAATCAGCAAACATATCGGCAATGGCCTGATCACTGTCCGCAGTCTTATTTCCAAAAGTTAAATATGATGGGCTTATGCTCGTCTTGCGTTTAGCGTTCACAAAGTTGTAAAACTGCTTAGGATCACTGTAAAACTGAAGTTTACATCGCCGAAGATAATCCTTGTAGCATTTTGTATTTAGCTTCATGAAATTTGAACGAGCAATAGCATATTTAGAAAAATCTGATGGACGACCTGCCTTTTTATAACTCTTATAATATCTCGACTTAACATTTCTTAAATTGGACAGCTCCCGAGTGAACCAGGGGGGTTTATTAGACCGAACTGATCTGCCGAGAGGAACACAAATTTTAAAAACGGAATCAAGCATATTATAGAAATAATGAATAGCAGAGTCCATGGTTGTACAATTGTACAGATATGACCAATCAAGGTTCCAAATAATATTATTAAGTCTGACAAAGTCAGTCTTACGAAAGCAGCGGCTTCTTGTTACCGGATGAGTATTGTAAGTCGGCGCACAAATAGAAAGGTCAATAGTTACATCCAAGGTTGGATGAAATTTGTCTTCTGGTAAAACGAGAGGTTCAATCCTGGAAACGACGCAGTTGGAGGAGTCCAACACAAATACAAGATCCAGTGATCTATCAATTGAATTGCGTACAGGATTAATTTGAGTAAGGGATAAATCAAACAGACCATCAATGAAGCAATGTGACGAGGAGGGCAACAACACTGAGGACTCATCAGAAAGCGACCAGGAAATATCTGGTAAATTAAAGTCACCGAGAACAATAAGAGTATCTCTATCAGAAAGAAGTGAAGAAACTGATTGAATTGCTTCCAAGTGATTATTATATGTAATTAAGTCGGAAAGAGGTGGAATGTAAGAGCAAGTAACATAAGTGCAAAAAGATTTAAGTGAAATTTTGACACTAATAAACTCAATTTCATGAGCGGAAGTTAACTGAATAATTTCAGATGGAAAAGCTGAATCGACAGCAATAAGCACACCACCACCATTGCGGATAATCCGATCTTTTCTATAAATTGAAAATTTAGTGGATAAAACCGAAGCGTCAGCAATATCTGGTTTGAGCCACGTCTCTGTAAAAGCAAGAACATGAAAATCAAAGGATAGACTATCTACAAAGAGTCTAGATAGTTTAGATTTAAGTCCTCTAACATTCTGATAGGCCAGAATAAGGGACAAAGTTAGTTTTTTGGCCCGTCAGTAGATGATGACGTACCAGAAGAAGGTAGAAGTTTATTATTAGAAGACGGGGTGATAGCAGAGGGCAATCGAATCGGAGGCCGATTTCTCTTTTTCGTCGTATACTCCTTTACAATAAGGTGTTCCGGTCAAAAATCTTTTCTACAAATTTGGTCAAAAAGATTAGGCGGAACACTTACTTTAAATGACGAGATGTCCCGGGTATATGAAAACCTAAATTTTTCCACCGCTATGTTTGAGGCCTGAGTTTTTGTCCGGATATGGGCTAAGACATCGTCAGATGTAGTGTTAGGGTCAAGCCTCGAAACAAATATCTGTTTTTTGGGTGGTATACCGACAAGTGAACTCGACACACCAGCAGGCACAGCAGCCACAGCACTGGGCGCTGAAGCTACCGCGGATATTCGCCCGGACAAATCAGAGACTACACCTGATATCGCGGTAACTTGCGTGATTCCATTACCGGGGGAAATTCCAATGGAATCCACACAATTGGATGAAATCGGACTTTTAAACGATATCAAGTGCCGTGAATTCGGTGTGTTTGAGTCATTAGTCGTGTTCGGAACAGCGAGAGTAAGAGACACTGGCGGACCGGGGGACAAATTCCTAGGGATGGTCCCCTTTCGTTTCGGGGATTCGTTTAATAGTTTAAAACTATTAAACTGAGTTTCCAGTGATGAAAACTCATCCCGAAGCTTCATAAGACCAGCCGACAGGTTTTTAAATCCCTCACGAGTGCGCCTCATGAATACACGCATCTCTCTCTCGGCATCCCGACACGCTTCACAACTCCATTTGAGGCCCCCACCATTTCCGAGGCTGTCTTTTACTTTGACTGTGTAACCAGCACATTTAAAATGCATAACGTTGTCACACAGCCAACAAAGCAAAAAATCTTCCTGGGCTTTAAGAGGGTGAGGGCACTTCTTATTTGAGCAGACCGACATTGTTAGATTATACTCAATTTTATTAATAGTAAATATTAATAACAGAAAAATAAACTAACAGAAGTAAAAAAAAGATTTATGTAAAAAAATAGGGCGTATACGAACCAAAAGTCCCACACAAGGGTTAAGGTGCAGCAGCTGCTTTCAAGACGGAAGAGAAAAAAAATTAATTAAAAATTAAAAAAATTAATTAAAATTCGATATCGAATTCCATTTAAATTTCGAGATCCATTTCGAATTCGAAATCCATATCGATATCGAAATCCATATCGAATTCGAAATCCATTTCGATATCGAAATCCATTTCGATTTCGAAATCCATTTCTGTATCGAATTCCATATCAATTTCGAAATCCATTTCTGTACCGAATTCCATATCGAATTCGAAATCCATATCGAATTCGAAATCCATTTCGATATCGAAATCCATTTCGATATCGAAATCCATTTCGATTTCGAAATCCATTTCGGTATCGAAATCCATACCGAAATCCATTTCGATTTCGAAAATCATATAGAAATCCATTTCGATATCGAATTCCATATAAATTTCGAAATCCATTACGAATTCGAAATCCATTTCGATTTCGAAAATCATATAGAAATCCATTTCGATATCGAATTCCATATAAATTTCGAAATCCATATCGATATCGAAATCCATATCGAATTCGAAATCCATTTCGATATCGAAATCCATTTCGATTTCGAAATCCATTTCGCTATCGAAATCCATACCGAAATCCATTTCGATATCGAATTCCATATAAATTTCGAAATCCATTTCGAATTCGAAATCCATTTCGATATCGAAATACATTTCGATATCGAAATCCATTTCGATTTCGAAATCCATTTCGATTTCGAAATCCATTTCGATTTCGAAATCCATATCGAAATCCATTTCGATATCGAAATCCATTTCGATATCGAAATCCATTTCGATTTCGAAATCCATTTCGATTTCGAAATCCAATTCGAATTCGAATTCCATATCAATTTCGAAATCCATTTCGATATCGAAATCCAAATCGAATTCGAAATCCATTTCGATATCGAAATCCATTTCGATATCGAAATCCATTTCGATACCGAAATCCATTTCGATATCGAAATCCATTTCGATACCGAAATCCATTTCGATATCGAATTCCATATCAATTTCGAAATCCATTTCGAATTCGAAATCCATATCGAATTCGAAATCCATATCGAATTCTAAATCCATTTCGATATCGAAATCCATTTCGGTATGGAAATCCATACCGAAATCCATTTCGATATCGAATTCCATATCAATTTCGAAATCCATTTCGAATTCGAAATCCATATCGAATTTGAAATGGATTTCGAATTTGAAATCCATTTCGATATCGAAATACATTTCGAATTCGAAATCCATTTCGATATCGAAATACATTTCGAATTCGAAATCCATTTCGATATTGAAATACATTTCGATTTCGAAATCCATTTCGGTATCGAAATCCATTCCGAAATCCATTTCGATATCGAATTCCATATCAATTTCGAAATCCATTTCGAATTCAAAATCCATATCGAATTCGAAATCCATATCGAATTCGAAATCCATTTCGATATCGAAATCCATTTCGATTCCATATTCGAAATATCAATTTCGAAATCCATTTCGAATTCGAAGTCCATTTCGATATCGAAATCCATATCGATATCGAAATCCATATCGAACTCAAAATCCATATCGATATCGAAATCCATATCGAATTCGAAATCCATTTCGATATCGAAATCCATTTCGATTTCGAAATTCATTTCGGTATCGAAATCCATACCGAAATCCATTTCGATTTCAAAAATCATTTAGAAATCCATTTCGATATCGAATTCCATTTAAATTTCGAAATCCATTTCGAATTCGAAATCCATATCGATATCGAAATCCATAACGAATTCGAAATCCATTTCGATATCGAAATCCATTTCGATATCGAAATCCATTTCGATTTCGAAATCCATTTCGATATCGAAATCCATTTCGGTATCGAAATCCATACCGAAATTCATTTCGATATCGAAATCCATTTCGGTATCGAAATCCATACCGAAATCCATTTCGATTTCAAAAATCATTTCGAAATCCATTTCGATATCGAATTCCATATAAATTTCGAAATCCATTACGAATTCGAAATCCATTTCGATTTCGAAAATCATATAGAAATCCATTTCGATATCGAATTCCATATAAATTTCGAATTCCATTACGAATTCGAAATCCATATCGAATTCGAAATCCATATCGAATTCGAAATCCATATCGAAATACATTTCGATATCGAATTCCATATCAATTTCGAATTCCATATCAATTTCGAAATCCATTTCAAAATCGAAATCCATTTCGATATCGAATTCCATATCGAATTCGAAATCCGTTTAGATTTCGAAATTCATGTAGAAATCCATTTTGATATCTAATTCCATATCAATTTCGAAATCCATTTCGAATTCGAAATCCATATCGATATCGAAATCCATATCGAATTCGAAATCCATTTCGATATCGAAATCTATTTCGATATCGAATTCCATATCGAATTCGAAATCCATATCGAAATCCATTTCGATATCGAATTCCATATCAATTTCGAAATCCATTTCGATATCGAAATCCATATCGAATTCGAAATCCATTTCGATATCGAAATCCATATCGAATTCGAAATCCATTTCGATATCGAAATCGAAATCCATTTCGATTTCGAAATCCATATCGAAATACATTTCGATATCGAATTCCATATCAACTTCGAAATGCATTTCGAATTCGAAATCCATTTCAAAATCGAAATCCATTTCGATATCGAATTCCATATCGAATTCGAAATCCGTTTAGATTTCGAAATCCATGTAGAAATCCATTTTGATATCTAATTCCATATCAATTTCGAAATCCATTTCGAATTCGAAATCCATTTCGAATTCGAAATCCATATCGATATCGAAATCCATATCGAATTCGAAATCCATTTCGATAAAGAAATCTATTTCGATATCGAAATCCATTTCGATTTCGAAGTCCATATCGAAATCCATTTCGATATCGAATTCCATTTCGATATCGAAATCCATTTCGATTTCGAAATCCATTTCGGTATCGAAATCCATACCGAAATCCATTTCGATATCGAATTCCATATCGAAATCGGATTTCGAATTCGATATGGATTTCGATATCGATATGGATTTCGAATTCGAAATGGATTTCGAAATTTATATGGAATTCGATATCGAAATGGATTTCTAAATGATTTTCGAAATCGAAATGGATTTCGGTATGGATTTCGATACCGAAATGGATTTCGAATTCGTAACGGATTTCGAAATTTATATGGAATTCGATATCGAAATGGATTTCGATATGGTTTTCGAAATCGAAATGGATTTCGATATCGAAATCCATTTCGAATTCGAAATCCATTTCGGTTTCGAAATCCATTTCGATTTCGAAATCCATTTCGATTTCAAAATCCATTTCGATATCGAAATCCATATCGAATTCGAAATGGATTTCGATATCAAAATCCATTTCGATATCGAAATCCATATCGAATTCGAAATCCATATCGAATTCGAAATCCATTTCGATATCGAAATCCATTTCGATTTCGAAATCCATTTCGATTTCGAAATCCATTTCGGTATCGAAATCCATACCGAAATCCATTTCGATATCGAATTCCATATAAATTTCGAAATCCATTTCGAATTCGAAATCCATATCGATATCGAAATCCATATCGAATTCGAAATCCATATCGAATTCGAAATCCATTTCGATATCGAAATCCATTTCGATTTCGAAATCCATTTCGGTATCGAAATCCATACCGAAATCCATTTCGATTTCGAAAATCATATAGAAATCCATTTCGATATCGAATTCCATATAAATTTCGAAATCCATATCGATATCGAAATCCATATCGAATTCGAAATCCATTTCGATATCGAAATCCATTTCGATTTTGAAATCCATTTCGGTATCGAAATCCATATCGAAATCCATTTCGATTTCGAAAATCATATAGAAATCCATTTCGATATCGAATTCCATATAAATTTCAAAATCCATTACGAATTCGAAATCCATATCGATATCGAAATCCATATCGAATTCGAAATCCATTTCGATATCGAAATCCATTTCGATTTCGAAATCCATTTCGGTATCGAAATCCATACCGAAATCCATTTCGATATCGAATTCCATATCAATTTCGAAATCCATTTCGAATTCGAAATCCATATCGATATCGAAATCCATATCGAAATCGAAATCCATTTCGATATCGAAATACATTTCGATATCGAATTCCGTATCAATTTCGAAATCCGTTACGAATTCGAAATCCATTTCGGTATCGAAATCCATACCGAAATCCATTTCGATTTCGAAAATCATTTAGAAATCCATTTCGATATCGAATTCCATATAAATTTCGAAATCCATTTCGAATTCGAAATCCATATCGAATTCGAAATCCGATTTCGATATGGAATTCGATATCGAAATGGATTTCGGTATGGATTTCGATACCGAAATAGATTTCGAAATCGAAATGGATTTCGATATCGAAATGGATTTCGATATCGAAATGGATTTCGATATCGAAATGGATTTCGATATGGATTTCGAAATCGAAATCTATTTCGATATCGAAATCCATTTCGATTTCGAAAACCATTTCGATTTCGAAATCCATATCGAAATCCATTTCGATATCGAAATCCATTTCGATATCGAAATCCATTTCGATTTCGAAATCCATTTCGGTATCGAAATCCATACCGAAATCCATTTCGATATCGAATTCCATATCGAAATCGGATTTCGAATTCGATATGGATTTCGATATCGATATGGATTTCGAATTCGAAATGGATTTCGAAATTTATATGGAATTCGATATCGAAATGGATTTCTAAATGATTTTCGAAATCGAAATGGATTTCGGTATGGATTTCGATACCGAAATGGATTTCGAATTCGTAACGGATTTCGAAATTTATATGGAATTCGATATCGAAATGGATTTCGATATGGTTTTCGAAATCGAAATGGATTTCGATATCGAAATCCATTTCGAATTCGAAATCCATTTCGGTTTCGAAATCCATTTCGATTTCGAAATCCATTTCGATTTCAAAATCCATTTCGATATCGAAATCCATATCGAATTCGAAATGGATTTCGATATCAAAATCCATTTCGATATCGAAATCCATTTAGAATTCGAAATCCATTTCGAATTCGAAATCCATATCAATTTCGAAATCCACTTCGAATTCGAAATCCATTTCGATTTCGAAATCCATTTCGGTATCGAAATCCATTTCGATATCGAAATCCATTTCGATTTCGAAATCCATTTCGATTTCGAAATCCATTTCGGTATCGAAATCCATATCGAATTCGAAACCCATATCGAAGTCGAAATCCATTTCGATATCAAAATCCATTTCGATTTCGAAATCCATTTCGGTATCGAAATCAATACCGAAATCCATTTCCAATCCATCGAAATCCATCGAAATCCATTTCGATATCGAAATCCATTTCGATTTCGAAATCCATATCGAAATACATTTCGATATCGAATTCCATATCAATTTCGAAATCCATTTCGATATCGAAATCTATTTCGATTTCGAAATCCATACCGAAATCCATTTCGATATCGAATTCCATATCAATTTCGAATTCCATATCAATTTCGAAATCCATTTCGAATTCGAAATCCATATCGAATTCGAAATCCATTTCGAATTCGAAATCCATTTCGATATCGAAATCCATTTCGAATTCGAAATCCATTTCGATTTCGAAATCCATATCGAAATACATTTCGATATCGAATTCCATATCAATTTCGAAATCCATTTCGATATCGAAATCCATTTCGATATCGAAATCCATTTCGAATCGAAATGGTTTTCGAAATCGAAATGGATTTCGATGGATTTCGATGGATTGGAAATGGATTTCGGTATTGATTTCGATACCGAAATTGATTTTGAAATCGAAATGGATTTTGATATCGAAATGGATTTCGAATTCGATATGGATTTCGAATTCGATATGGATTTCGATACCGAAATGGATTTCGATATCGAAATGGATTTCGAATTCGATATGGATTGCGATATCGATATGGATTTCGAATTCGTAATGGATTTCGAATTTTATATGGAATTCGATATCGAAATGGATTTCTATATGATTTTCGAAATCGAAATGGATTTCGGTATGGATTTCGATACCGAAATGGATTTCGAATTCGAAATGGATTTCGAAATTTATATGGAATTCGATATCGAAATGGATTTCTATATGATTTTCGAAATCGAAATGGATTTCGGTATGGATTTCGATACCGAAATGGATTTCGAAATCGAAATGGATTTCAATATCGAAATGGATTTCGAATTCGATATGGATTTCGAATTCGATATGGATTTCGAATTCGAAATGGATTTCGAAATTGATATGGAATTCGATATCGAAATGGATTTCGGTATGGATTTCGATACCGAAATGGATTTCGATACCGAAATGGATTTCGATATCGAAATGGATTTCGATATCGAAATGGATTTCAAATTCGAAATGGATTTCGAAATTGATATGGGATTCGATATCGAAATGGATTTCGAATTCGATATGGATTTCGAAATCGAAATGGATTTCGAAATTTATATGGAATTCGATATCGAAATGGATTTTTATATGATTTTCGAAATCGAAATGGATTTCGGTATGGATTTCGATACCGAAATGGATTTCGAAATCGAAATGGATTTCGATATCGAAATGGATTTCGAATTCGATATGGATTTCGATATCGAAATGGATTTCGATGGATTGGAAATGGATTTCGGTATTGATTTCGATACCGAAATGGATTTCGAAATCGAAATGGATTTTGATATCGAAATGGATTTCGAATTCGGTATGGATTTCGAATTCGATATGGATTTCGATACCGAAATGGATTTCGAAATCGAAATGGATTTCGAAATCGAAATGGATTTCGATATCGAAATGGATTTCGATATCGAAATGGATTTCGATACCGAAATGGATTTCGAAATCGAAATGGATTTCGAATTCGAAGTGGATTTCGAAATTGATATGGATTTCGAATTCGAAATGGATTTCGAATTCGAAATGGATTTCGAATTCGGAATGGATTTCGAATTCGATATGGATTTCGATATCGATATGGATTTCGAATTCGAAATGGATTTCGAAATTTAAATGGAATTCGATATCGAAATGGATTTCTAAATGATTTTCGAAATCGAAATGGATTTCGATACCGAAATGGATTTCGAATTCGTAATGGATTTCGAAATTTATATGGAATTCGATATCGAAATAGATTTCGATATGGTTTTCGAAATCGAAATGGATTTCGAATTCGAAATGGATTTCGAATTCTAAATGGATTTCGATATCGAAATGGATTTTGATATCGAAATCCATTTCGAATTCGATATGGATTTCGATATCGAAATGGATTTCGATATCGAAATGGATTTCGAATTCGTAATGGATTTCGAAATTTATATGGAATTCGATATCGAAATGGATTTCGATATGGTTTTCGAAATCGAAATGGATTTCGATATCGAAATGGATTTCGAATTCTAAATGGATTTCGATATCGAAATGGATTTCGAATTCGAAATCCATTTCGATATCGAAATGGATTTTGATATCGAAATCCATTTCGAATTCGATATGGATTTCGATATCGAAATCCATTTCGATTTCGAAAACCATATCGAAATCCATTTCGATATCGAATTCCATATAAATTTCGAAATCCGTTACGAATTCGAAATCCATTTCGGTATCGAAATCCATACTGAAATCCATTTCGATTTCGGAAATCATTTGAAATCCATTTCGATATCGAATTCCATATAAATTTCGAAATCCATTTCGAATTCGAAATCCATATCGATATCGAAATCCATATCGAATTCGAAATCCGATTTCGATATGGAATTCGATATCGAAATGGATTTCGGTATGGATTTCGATACCGAAATGGATTTCGAAATCGAAATGGATTTCGATATCGAAATGGATTTCGATATCGAAATGGATTTCGATATCGAAATGGATTTCGATATGGATTTCGAAATCGAAATGGTTTTCGAAATCGAAATGGATTTCGATATCGAAATGGATTTCGAATTCGATATGGATTTCGAATTCGATATGGATTTCGAATTCGATATGGATTTCGAATTCGATATGGATTTCGAATTCGAAATGGATTTCGATATCGAAATGGATTTCGAATTCGATATGGATTTCGATATCGATATGGATTTCGATATCGATATGGATTTCGAATTCGAAATGGATTTCGAAATTGATATGGAATTACATATCGAAATACATTTCGATATCGAACTGGATTTCGATTTCGATATGGATTTCGATATCGATATGGATTTCGAATTCGAAATGGATTTCGAAATTGATATGGAATTCGATATCGAAATGTTTTTCGATATGGATTTCCAAATCGAAATGGATTTCGAAATCGAAATGGATTTCGATATCGAAATGGATTTCGAATTCGATATGGATTTCGAATTCGATATGGATTTCGGATTCGATATGGATTTCGAATTCGATATGGATTTCGAATTCGAAATGGATTTCGATATCGAAATGGATTTCGAATTCGATATGGATTTCGATATCGATATGGATTTCGATATCGATATGGATTTCGAATTCGAAATGGATTTCGAAATTGATATGGAATTACGTATCGAAATACATTTCGATATCGAAATGGATTTCGATTTCGATATGGATTTCGATATCGATATGGATTTCGAATTCGAAATGGATTTCAAAATTGATATGGAATTCGATATCGAAATGTATTTCGATATGGATTTCGAAATCGAAATGGATTTCGAAATTTATATGGAATTCGATATCGAAATGGATTTCGGTATGGATTTCGATACCGAAATGGATTTCGAAATCGAAATGGATTTCGATATCGAAATGGATTTCGAATTCGATATGGATTTCGATATCGATATGGATTTCGAATTCGTAATGGATTTCGAAATTTATATGGAATTCGATATCGAAATGGATTTCTATATGATTTTCGAAATCGAAATGGATTTCGGTATGGATTTCGATACCGAAATGGATTTCGAAATCGAAATGGATTTCGATATCGAAATGGATTTCGAATTCGATATGGATTTCGATATCAATATGGATTTCGAATTCGAAATGGCTTTCGAAATTTATATGGAATTCGATATCGAAATGGATTTCGGTATGGATTTCGATACCGAAATGGATTTCGATACCGAAATGGATTTCGATATCGAAATGGATTTCGATATCGAAATGGATTTCGAATTCGAAATGGATTTCGAAATTGATATGGGATTTCGATATCGAAATCGGATTTCGAATTTCGATATGGATTTCGAAATCGAAATGGATTTCGAAATTCATATGGATATTCGATATCGAAATGGATTTTTATAATCGATTTTCGAAATCGATAATGGATTTCGATATCGGATTTCGATATCGAAATGGATTTCGAATATCGAAATGGATTTCGATATCAAAATGGATTTCGATATTCGATATGGATTTCGAATTCGATATGGATTTCGAAATTGATATGGAATTCGATATCGAAATGGATTTCGGTATGGATTTCGATATCGAAATCCATTTCGATTTCGAAATCCATTTCGGTATCCAAATCCATACCGAAATCCATTTCGATATCGAATTCCATATCAATTTCGAAATCCATATCGAATTCGAAATCCATATCGAATTCGAAATCCATTTCGATATCGAAATCCATTTCGATTTCGAAATCCATTTCGGTATCGAAATCCATACCGAAATCCATTTCGATTTCGAAAATCATATAAAAATCCATTTCGATATCGAATTCCATATGCAATTTTAGAAATCCATTCGATTTCGAAATCCATATCGAAATCGAAATCCATTTCGATATCGAATCCCATATCAATTTCGAAATCCATTTCGAATTCGAAATCCATTTCGATATCGAAATCCATTTCGATATCGAAATCCATTTCGGTATCGAAATCCATACCGAAATCCATTTCGATATCACGAATTCCATCTCAATTTCCCAAAATCCATTTCGAATTCGAAATCCATATCAATTTCGAAGTCCATTCGAATTCGTAATCCATTTCGATATCGAAATCCATTTCGATATCGAAATCCATTTCGGTATCGAAATCCATACAATATCGAAATCCATTTCGATTTCGAAAATCATATAGAAATCCATTTCGATATCGAATTCCATATAAATTTCGAAATCCATATCGATATCGAAATCCATATCGAATTCGAAATCCATTTCGATATCGAAATCCATTTCGATTTCGAAATCCATTTCGGTATCGAACTCCATACCGAAATCCATTTCGATATCGAATTCCATATAAATTTCGAAAGCCATTTCGAATTCGAAATCCATATTGATATCGAAATCCATATCGAATTCAAAATCCATTTCGATATCGAAATCCATTTCTATCTCGTAGTACATTTCAGTATCGAAATCCATACCGAAATCCATTTCGATTTCGAAAATCATATAGAAATCCATTTCGATATCGAATTTCCATATAAATTTCGAAATCCATAAGGAATTCGAAATCCATATCGATATCGAAATCCATATCAGAATTCGAAATCCATTTCGATATCAGAAATCCATTCGATTTCGAAATCCATTCGATATCAGAAATCCATAGCAAAATCCATTTAGATATCGAATTCCATATGAAATTCAAAATCCATTTCGATTTCGAAATCCATATCGAAATACATTTCGATATCGAATTCCATATCATTTTCGAAATCCATTTCGAATTTCGAAATCCATATCGATATGAGAAATCCATATCGAAATCGAAATCCATTTCGATATCGAAATGTATTTCGATATTGATAATTCCATATCAATTTCGAAATCCATTTCGAATTCGAAATCCATATCGATATCGAAATCCATATCGATATCCAGAAATCCATATCGAATTCGAAATCCATTTCGATATCGAAATCCATTCGAATTCGAAATCCATATCGAGATTCGAAATCCATATCGATATTCGAAATCCATACATCGATTTCGAAATCCTTATCGAATGTCGAAATCCATTTCGATATCAAAATCCATTTCGATTTCAAGAAATCCATTTCGATTTCAAGAATCCATTATCGAAAAACATTTCCACATCGAATTCCATATCAATTTCGAAATCCATTTCGAATTCGAAATCCATATCGATATCGAAATCCATATCGAAATCGAAATCCATTTCGATATTCTCAGTATATTTCGATATGTAATTCCATATCAATTCTCAATCCATTTCGAATTCGAAATCCATATCGATATCGAAATCCATATCGATATCGAAATCCATATCGAATTCGAAATCCATTTCGATATCGAAATCCCTTTCAATTTCGAAATCCATATCGAGATTCGAAATCCATATCAATTTCCAAGAAATCCATATCGAATTCAAAATCCATATCGAATTCGAAATCCATTTCGATAATGAAATCCATTTCGATATCGAAATCCATTTCAATTTCGAAATCCATTTCGATATCGAAATCCATACATTTAGAAATCCATTTCGATATCTAATTCCATATCAAATTCAAAATCCATTTCGATATCGAAATCCATTTCGAATTCAAGAAATCCATATCGAGATTCGAAATCCATATCGAGATTCAAAATCCTATCGAATTCGAAATCCATATCGAATTCAAGAAATCCATTTCGATATCGAAATCCATATCGATATCGAAATCCATATCGATATCGAAATCCATATCGAATTCAAAATCCATTTCGATATCGAAATCCATTTCGAGATTCGAAATCCATATCAATTTTGAAATCCATATCGAATTCGAAATGCATTTCGATATCGAAATCCATTTCGATTTCGAATCCATTTCGGTATCGAAATCCATAGCTTTTTCGAAATCCATTTCGATTTCGAAATAAACATCCATATAAAAATCCATTTCGATATCGAATTCCATATAAATTTCGAAATCCATTTCGATTTCAGAAATCCATATCGAAATCGAAATCCATTCGATATCGAATCCCATATCGATATCGAAATCGATTTCGATATTCGAAATGCATTTCGATATTGATATCCATTCGATTTCAAAATCCATTCTGTATCGAAATCCATTTCGGTATCGAAATGGATTTCGATATCGAAATGGATTTCGATATCGAATTGGATATCGATATCGAAATGGATTTCGAATTTGATATGCATTTCGATATCGAAATGGATTTCGGTTTCGATATGGATTTCGATATCGAAATGGATTTCGATATCGAAATTGATTTCGATATCAGAAATAGATTCGATTTCAAAATGTATTCCGATATTCGTTATGGGTTTCGATATCGAAATGGATTTCGATATTCGACTATGGAGTTCTCTATCGAAATGGATTTCGATATCGGAATTGATTCGAAATCGATTTTAATGTATTTTTGAAAATCGATATGTATTTCGATATTGAAGTTCCATATGATTTGATATTCGATATGGATTTCCAATTTCGAAATCGATATCGATATCAAAATCCATTATCGAATTCGAAATCCATTTCGATATCGAAATCCATTTCGATATTCAAATCCATATGAGTCCAATCCATATCGAATTCAAATCTATGAATCAAATCAATGAATAAATCATTCGAAATCCATTCGATATCAATTCTATATCGAATTCGAAATCCATTTTGAATATAGAAATCTATTTCAATATCGAAATCCATATCCATTTCAAAATCCATATCGAATTCGAAATCCATATCGATATCGAAATCCATATCCATAATTCGACATACATATCAAAATCGAAATCCATGTCGATATCAAAATCCATATCGATATCGAAATCCATATCATTATCGAAATCCATTCGTTTTCGAAATCCATATCGATTTTTAAATCCATATTTGATATGGAAATCCATATCAATATTCGAAATCCATATCGAATATTGAAATCCATATCGAATATTCCAATCCATTTCGATTTCGAAATCCATATCGCATTTCGAAATCCATTTCGATTTCGAAATCCATATCGAATTCGAAATCCATATCGATATCGAAATCCATTTCGATTTCGAAATCCATTTCGATATCGAAATCCATTTCGAATTCGATATCCATTTCGATATCGAAATGCATTCGAAATTCGAAATCCATTTCGATATCGAAATCAATTCGATATTCGAAATCCATATCGATATCGAAATCCATATCGAATTCGAAATCCATTTCGATATCGAAATCCATTTCGATTTCGAAATCCACTTCGGTTTCGAAATCCATACCGAAATCCATTTCGATATCGAATTCCATATCAATTTCGAAATCCATTTCTATTCGAAATCTATTTCGATATCGAAATCCATATCGAATTCGAAATCCATTTCGCATATCGAAATCCATTTCGATATCGAATTCGTATCAATTTCGATATCGAAATCCATTTCGATATCGAACCATCGATATCGAAATCCATTTCGAATATCGAATTCCATATCAATTTCGAAATCTATTTCGAATTCGAAATCCATATCGATTTCGAAATCCATATCGATTTCGAATTGCATTTCAATTTCGAAATCCATATCGATTTCGAAATCCATTTCGATATCGAAATCCATTTCGATATCGAATCCATTTCGATTTCGAATTGCATTTCAATTTCGAAATCTATTTCGATATCGAAATTCATTTCGATATCGAATTCCATATCGAATTCGAAATTCATTTCGAATTCGAAATCCATTTCGACATCGAAATCCTTATCGATAATCGAAATCCATTTCGATATCGAAATGCATTTCGATATAGAAATCCATATCAATTCGAAATGCGTATCGAATTCGAAATCCATATCGATATCGAAATCCATATCGAAATCGAAATCCATTTCGATATCGAAATCCATTTCGATATCGAAATCCATTCGATATTCAAATCCATTTCGAATTCGAAATCCATATCGATTTCGAAATCCATATCGATATTCGAAATCCATATCGATTTCGAAATCCACTTCGATATCGAAATCCATTTCGATATCGAAATCCATTCTAATCGATATTCGAAATCCATTTCGATTTCGAAATTCATTTCGAATCCATTTCGATTTCGAATTCCATTTCGATTTCGAAATCCATATCGATATCGAAATCCATATCGATTTCGAAATCCATTTCGATATCGAAATCTATATCGATATAGAAATCCATATCGATTTCAAAAAATCCATATCAAATTCGAAATCCATTTCGATAATCCATTTCGATTCGAAATCCATATCGATATTCGAAATCCATTTCGATATCGAAATCCATTTCAATATCGAAATCCATATCAATATCGAAATCCATATCGAATTCGAATTCCATGTCGATTTCGAAATCCAATTCGAATTCGAAATCCATTTCGATATCGAAATCCATTTCGATATCGAAATCCATTCAATTTCGAAATCCATATCGATATTCGAAATCCATATCGATATCGAAATCCATTTCGATATCGAATCATTCCATATCGAAATCCGTATCGAATTCGATATGGATTTCGATATTCGAAATCCATTTCGATTTCGAAATCCATTTCGATATCGAAATCCATTCGATTTCGAAATCCATATCGATTTCGAAATCCATATGGAATTCGAAATCCATTTCGATATCGAATTGCATTTCGATAATTCGAAATCGATTTCGAAATCCATATTCGATTCGAAATCCATATCGATATCTATATATTCGATATCGAAATCCATTTCGATGTCGAAATCCATATCGAATTCGAAATCCATTTCGATATCAAAATCCATTTCGATATCGAAATCCATATCGAATTCGAAATCCATATCGATTTCAAAATCCATTATCCAAATCCATTTCGATATCCGAAGTCCATATCGATTTCGAAATCCATATCGAAATCCATTCGATATCGAATTCCATATCAATTTCGAAATACCATTCGAATTCGAAATCCATTTCGATATCGAAATCCATTTCGATATCGAAATCCATTTCGATTTCGAAATCCATTTCGATATCGAAATCCAATTCGATTTCGAAATCCATTTCGATATCGAAATCCATTTCGATTCGAAATCTATTTCGATATCGAAATCCATATCGAATTTCGAAATCCATTTCGATTTCGAAATCCATATCGAATATCAATCCATTCGATTTCGAAATCCATTTAGAAATCCATTTCGATATCGAATTCCATTCAAATCCATTTCAATATCGAAATCCATATCGATATCGAAATCCATATCGATATTCGAAATCCATTCGAATTCGAAATCCAATCGAATTCAATCCATTTCGAATTCGAAATCCATATTCGATATTCGAAATCCATTTCGATATCGAAATCCATTTCGATTTCGAAATCCATATCGATTTCGAAATCCATTTCGATTTCAAATCCATATCGATATCGAAATCCATATCAATTCGAAATCCATTTCGATATCAAATCCATATCGATTTCAAAATCCATTTCGATATTCGAAATCCATTATCGATATTCGAAATCCATTTCGATATCGAAATCCATATCGATTTCGAAATCCATTTCGATATCGAAATCCATTTCGATTTCGAAATCCATTTCTGAATATCGAAATTCATTCGATATCGAAATCCATATCGAATTCGAAATCCATTCGATATCGAAATCCATTTCGATATTCGAAATCCATATCGATTTCGAAATCCATATCGATATTCGAAATCCATTCGATATCGAATTCTATATCAATTTCGAAATCCATTTCGATTTCGAAATCCATTTCGATATCGAAATCCATATCGATTTCGAAATCCATTTCGATTTCGAAATCCATATTCGAATCCATTTCGATATCGAATTCCATATCGATTTTGAAATCCATTTCGAATTCAAAATCCATATCGATTTCGAAATCCATTTCGATTTCGAAATCTATTTCGATTTCGAAATCCATTCGATATTCGAAATCCATTCGATATCGAAATCCATTTCGATATCGAAATCCATATCGATTTCGAAATCCATTTCGATATCGAAATTCATTTCGATATTCAAAATCCATTTCGATATCGAAATCCATTCGATATCGAAATGGATTTCGATATCGAAATCCATATCAATTCGAAATCCATTTCGAAATCGAAATCCATCTCGATATCGAATCGATTTCGATATCGAAATGGATTTCGATATCGAAATCCATTCGATATCGAAATCCATTTCGATGTCGAAATGCATTTCGAATTCGAAATGGTTCGATTAATGCATTTCGATTCGAAATGGATTTCGATATCGAAATCAATATTGAATTCGAAATCCATTTCGATATCGAAATGCATTTCGATATCGAAATGGATTTCGATATCGAAATGCATTCGATTTCGAAATCCATATCGATATGATTCGATATCGAAATTCATTCGATTTCGAAATGGATTTCGATATCGAAATGGATTTCGATTTCGAAATGGATTTCGATATCGAAATTCAATTCGATATCGAAATGGATATCGATATTCGAAATTCATTTCGATATTGAAATGCATTTCGAATTCGAAATCGATTTCGATTTCGAAATGGATTTCGATATCGAAATGGATTTCGAATATCGAAATGCATTTCATATCGAAATCGATATCGAAATGGATTTCGATATCGAAATGCATATCGAATTTGATATTCATTTTGATATCGAAATGGATTTCGATATCGAAATCCATTCGATTCGAAATCCATTCGAAATGCATTTCGATATTGATTTCCATTCGATATTCGAAATCGATTTCGATATGGAAATCATATGGATTTCGATATCCATATGGAAATCCATTCGATATCGAATTCCATTTCAATTTCGAAATGGATTTCGAATTCGAAATGGATTTCGATATCGAAATCCATTCGATTTCGATATGATTTCATATCGAAATCGATTTCGATATTCGAAATGGATTTCGATATCGAAATCCATATCGAAATCGATTTCGATATCGAATTCGATATCGATTTCGAAATCCATATCGAATTCGAATCGATATGGATTTCGAAATCGATATCGAATTCGAAATCCATTTTGATTTCGAAATTGATTTCGATATCGAAATGGATTTCGATATCGAAATCGATATTCATATCGAAATCCATTTCATATCGAAATCCATTCGATATTCAATCCATTTTGATTTCGAAATCGATTTTGATTTTGAAATCCATTCGAAATTGAAATAGATTTCATATCGAATCCATTTCGATATCGAAATCCATTTCGATATTCAAATTGATTCGAGATTCGAAATCCATTCGATATTGAAATTCATTCGATATTCGAAATCCATTTCAATTCGAAATCCATTTCGATATCGAAATGCATATCGATTCGAAATCGATTTCAATTGAAATCATATCGAATTCGAAATCCATTTCGATATCGAAATCCATCGATTCGAATCAATTTCAATTCGAAATTCATTTCATTTTCGAAATCGATATCGAAATCGAAATCCATATCGAATTCGAAATCGATTTCGATATCGAAATGGATTTCGATATGGATTAATTCATTGGATATCGTATTGGATTCGAAATCCATATCGATATCGAAATCCATATCGATATCGAATTCCATATCGATGTCGAAATCGATTTCGATATTCGATATCCATTTCGATATCGAAATCCATTTCGATATTCAAAATCGATTTCGATATCGAAATGCATTCGAATTCGAAATCCATTTCGATATCGAAATCCATATCGAATTCGAAATTCATATCGAATTCGAAATGCATTTCGATATCGAAATCCATTTCGATATCGAAATCCATTTCGATATCGAAATCCAATTCGATATCGAAATCCATTTCGAATATCGAAATCCATTTCGATATCGAATTCCATATCGATTCGAAATCCATTTCGATTTCGAAATCCATTTCGATATCGAAATCCATATCAATTTCGAAATCCATTTCGATATCGAAATCCATATCAATATCGAAATCCATTTCAATATTCGAAATCCATTTCGATATCGAAATCCATTTCGATATTCGAAATCCATTTCGATATCGAAATCCATATCGAATTCGAAATCCATTTCGATATCGAAATCCATTCGATTTCGAAATCCATTTCGATTCGAAATCCATTTCGATATCAAAATCCATTTCAATATCGAAATCCATATCAATTTCTAAATCCATTTCGATATCGAAATCCATTTCGATTTCGAAATCCATATCGATATCGAAATCCATTTCGAATTCGAAATCCATTTGATATCGAAATCCATTTCATTTCGAAATCCATTCGATTTCGAATCCATTCGATATCGAAATCCATTTCGAATTCGAAATCCATATCGATATCGAAATCCATTCGATTTCGAAATCCATATCGATTTCGAAATCCATTTCGATATCGAATTCCATATCAATTTCGAAATCCATTTCGTATATTCGAAATCCATTTCATATCGAAATCCATTTCGATTTCGAAATCCATTTCGATATTTGAAATCCATATCGAATATCGAAATCCATTTCGATATCGAAATCCATTCGATTTCGAAATTCATTTCAATATTTGAAATCCATATCGAATTCGAAATCCATTCGATATCGAAATCCATATCAAATTCGAAATCCATTTCGAATTCGAAATCCATTCGATATCGAATTCCATATCGATTCATTCGAAATCCACTTCGATATTCGAAATCCATTTCGATATCGAAATCCATTTCGATTTCGAAATCCATTTCGATATCGAATTCCATATCAAGAAATCCATTTCGAATTCGAAATCCATATCGATATCGAAATTCATATCAATTCGAAATCCATTTCGAATTCAAAATCCACATCGATATCGAAATCCATATCGATATTCTAAATCCATTGTCAATATCGAAATCCATTCGATATCGAATTCCATATTACAAATTTCAAAATCCATTACAAGAATCGAATTCGAAATCCATTTCGATTTCGAAATCCATTTCGATATCGAAATCCATTTCAATTTCGAAATCCATTTCGATTTCGAAATCCATTCGATTCGAAATCCATTCGATATCGAAATCCATTTCGATATCGAAATCCATTTCGATTTCGAAATCCTTATCGATATCGAAATCCATTTCGATCTCGAAATCCATATCGTAATTCGAAATCCATTTCGATTTTCGAAATCCATTTCGATATCGAAATCCATTTCGATATCAATTTTCGAAATCCATTTCGATTTATTCTAAATCCATTTCGATTTATTCGAAATCCATTTCGATTTCGAAATCCATTTCGATTTCGAAATCCATTTCAAAATCGAAATCCATTTCGATATCGAATTCCATATCGATTTCTAAATTTATTTCGATTTCGAAATCCATTCGATATCGAAATCCATATCGAATTCGAAAACCATTTCGAAATCCATTCGATTTCCATATCGAAATCCATTTCGATATCGAATTCCATATCAATTTCGAAATCCATTTCGGTATCGAAATCTATTTCGATTTCGTAATCCATTTCGATATCCAAATCCATTTCGATATCGAAATCCATTTCGATCTTCGAAATCCATATCGATTTCGAAATCCATATTGATTTCCATCTATCAATTCGAAATCCATTCGATTTCGAATTCCAATTCGAATTCGAAATCCATTTCGATATCTAAATCCATTTCGATTTCGAAATCCATTTCGATTTCGAAATCCATTTCGATATCGAAATCCATATCGATTTCAAATCCATTTCGATATCGAAATCCATTTCGATATTCGAAATCCATTTCAATATCGAAATCCATTCGATTTCGAAATCCATCTCGATATCAATCTTCATTCGAAATCCATTTCGATATCGAAATCCATATCGAATTCAAAATCCATTTCGATATCGAAATCCATTTCGATTTCAAAATCCATTCGTTTCGAAATCCATTTCGAAATCCATTCGATATCGAATCCATATCGAATTCGAAATCCATTTCGAAATCGAAATCCATTATCGATATCGAAATCCATATCGAATTCGAAATCCATTTCGATATCGAAATCCATTTCGATTGAAATCCATTTCGATATCGAATTCCATATCAATTTCGAAATCCATTTCGACATTCGAAATCCATATCGATATCGAAATCCATATCAATTTACGAAATCCATTTCGATATCGAAATCCATTCGACTTCGAAATCCATTCGATTTATCGAAATCCATTCGATTCAATCCTTATCGAAATCCATTTCGATATCGAATTCCATATCAATTTCGAAATCCATTTCGAATTCGAAATCCATATCGATATTTCGAAATCCACTCATCCTTTCGATATCGAAATCCATTTCGATTCGAAATCCATATCGATATCGAAATCCATTTCGATTTCAAAATCCATTTCGATAATCGAAATCCATTCGATTTCGAAATCCATTCGATATCGAAATCCATTTCATTCGAAATCCAATTCGAAATCGAATTCCATATCAATATCAAAATCCATTTCGAATTCGAAATCCATATCGATATCGAAATCCATTTCGATATCGGAATCCAGTTCGATATCGAAATCCATATCGATTTCGAAATCCATTTCGAATTCGAAATCCATTCGATATCGAAATCCATTTCGATTTTCGAAATCCATTTCGATATCGAAATCCATTTCGAATTCGAAATCCATATCGATATCCATTTCGATATCGAATTCCATATCAATTTCGAAATTCATTTCGAATTCAAATCCATATCGATTTCTCCTTAAAATCCATTCGATATCGAAATCCATTTCAAATTCGAAATCCATATCAATATCGAAATCCATATCGAATTCCAGAAATCCATTTCGATATCGAAATCCATATCGATTTCGAAATCCATTCGATTTCGAAATCCATTTCGATTCATTCGAAATCCATATCGATATTAGAAATCCATTTCGAAATCGAATTCCATATCAATATCGAAATCCATTTCGAATTCGAAATCCATTCGATATCAAATCCAAATCAATTCGAAATCCATTTTGATATCGAACTCCATATCGATTTCGAAATCCATATCGATATCGAAATCCATTTCGATTTCGAAATCCATTCATTCGAATTCCAATTCGAAATCCATTCGATATCGAAATCTATTCGATTTCGAAATCCATTTCGATATCGAAATCCATATCGATTTCGAAATCCGTTTCGATATTCGAAATCCATTTCGATATCGAATTCCATTTCGATTTCGATTTTAATCCATATCGATTTCAGAAATCCATATCAAATTCGAAATCCATTCGATATCGAAATCCATTTCGATATCGAAATCCATTCGATATCGAAATCCATTTCGATATCGAAATCCATATCGATATCGAAATCCATTTCGATATCGAAATCCATTTCGATATTCAGGAAATCCATATCGATATTCGAAATCCATTTCAATTTCGAAATCCATATCGAATTCGAAGTCCATTCGATTTCAAAATCCATTTCGATATCGAAATCCATATCGATATCGAAATCCATATCAATTTCTAAATCCATTTCAATTTCAAAATCCATATCGAATTTGAAATCCATATCGATTTCGAAATCCATTTCGATATCGAAATCCATTCGATATCGAAATTCATTTCGAATTCGAAATCCATTTCGATATCGAAATCCATTCGATATTCGAAATCCATTTCGATTCGAAATCCATTTCGAATTCGAAATCCATATCGAATTCAAAATCCATTTCGATATCGAAATCCATTTCGATATCGAAATCCATATCGATATTCTAAAATCCAATTCGATATCGAAATCTATATCGATATCGAAATCCATTCGTCATCGAAATCCATTCGAATTCAAAATCCAATTCGATATTAGAAATCCATTCGATATCGAAATCCATTTCGATACGAAATCCATTTCGATATCGTAAAATCCATTCAAATTCAAAATCCATATCGATTTCAAAATCCATTTCGATTTCGAAATCCATATCGATGATTCGAAATCCATTCGATTTCGAATTCCATTTCGATATCGAAATCCATTTCGAATATCAAATCCATATCGATATTTGATAATCCATTCGTTTTTTTTTTTTTTTTTTTATATCGAAATCCATATCGATTTCGAAATCCATTTCGATATCGAAATCCATTCGAAATCCATATGGAAATCCATTTCGATATCGAATTCCATATAAATTTCAGAAATCCATTTCGAATTCGGAAATCCATATCGATATTCGAAATCCATTTCGATATCGAAATCCATATCGATTTCAAAATCCATTTCGAATTCCAAATCCATATCGTATATCGAAATCCATATCGATATCGAAATCCATATCGACTTCAAAATCCATTCAATATCGAAATCCATATCGATTTCGAAATCCATTCGTATCAAAATCCATTTCGATATCGAACTCCATATCAATTTCCAAAAATCCATTTGGATATCGAAATCCATATCGATATCGAAATCCATATCGATATTCGAAATCCATTTCGATATCGAAATCCATTTCGATATCGAAATCCATATCGATTTCGATATCCATTTCGATATCGAAATCCATTTCGATACAGAAATCCATTCGGTATCAAATTCCATATCAATTTCACAATCTATTCGAAATCGAAATCCATTTCGATATCGATCAATCCATATCAAAATCAAATATCATTTCAATTTCGAAATTCATATCGAAAATACAAAATCCAAAATCGAATTCGAAATCCATATCGATAGTCGAAATCCATATCGATATCGGAATCCATTTCGATATCGAAATTCTTATCGATTTCCAATCCATTTCGGTATCGAAATCCATATAAATTCGAAATCCATTTCGATATCGAAATCCATTTCGATTTCAAAATCCTTATCGAATTTCGAAATCCATTCGATATCGAAATCCATTTCGATTTCGAAATCCAAATCAATTTCGAAATCCATATCGATATTGAAAACCATATCGAGATTCAAAATCCATTTCGATATCACAATCCATTTCGATATCAGAAATCCCATCGAATTCGAAATCCATATCAATTCCGAAATCCATTTTGATATCAAAATCCATTTCAATATCGAAATCCATATCAATTTCGAAATCCAATTCAATATCCAATCCATATCGATATCCGAATATCATTTCAATTTTGAAATCCATTTCGACTTTCAATTCCATATCATTCGCAATCCATTTCGAATTCGAATTCCATTTCGATTTCGAAATCCATATCGCAGATTCACAATCCATATCGAATTCAAAATCCATTTCGATATCGAAATCCATATCAATTTCGAAATCCATTTCTATATCAAAATCCATTTCGATTCGAAATCCATATAGAAATCTATTTCGATATCGAATTCCATATCAATTTCAAAATCTATTTCGAGATTCGAAATCCATATCGATATTCGAAAAACATATCGAATTCAAAATCCATTTCGATTTCAAAAATCCATTTAGAAATCGAAATCCATATAGATATTGATATCGAATTATCGAATTCCATATCAATTTCGAAATCCATTTCCAATTTCAAATCCATATCGAATATCGAAATCCATATCAATTTCGCAATCCAATTCGATATCAAAATCCATATCAATATTCATAATCCATATCAATTTCAAAATCCATAATCGAAATGGAAATGCATTTCGATATCAAAATCCATTCGATTTCGAAGGTACCTATCGAATCCAGAAATCCATACCAGATTCGAAATCCATTTCGATAGTCGAAATCCATTCGATATCAAATCCAAGCCTAATCATCAAATCCATTTCGATATTCGAAATTGATTTCGATATCGAAATTGATTTCGATTTCGATATGGATATCGAAATCGATATGGATATCGAAATCGAAATGGATTTCGATATCGAATTGGATATCAATTTCGATATGTATTTCGATATCAATATTACCTTATCGATATTCGAAATCATGATATCGATATCGAAATTGATATCGAATTCGATATTCATTTCGAAATCGATATGCATTTCGATTTATCGATATGGATATCGATATTCGAAATTGATTTCAAATTGAAATGAATTCGATATGGAAATGTATTTCGATATCGAAATGCATTTCGATATCGAAATGGATTTCGATATCGAAATGAATGTTTTTCGAAATTTATATGTATTCGATATCGAATTTCTATATGGATTTCGAAATCTATTTCGATATTCGAAATGCATATCGATATTGATATGCATTCGATTTCGCAATGCATTTCGAAATTGATATCTAATTCGATATCGAAATCGATTTCTAGATTCGAAATGGATTTCGATTTCGAAATGGATTATAGAAATCAATAATTTCGATTTCGATATTCATTTGATATCGATATGGATTTCGATTTCGAAATGGATTTCGATATTCGAAATCCATTTCGATTTCGAAATCCATATCGATATACGAAATCCATATCGATTTCGATATCCATTTCAATATTGAAATCCATTTCGACTTCGAAATCCATTATCGATATCAAAATCCATTTCAATTTCAAGGAAATCCATATTGAATATCGAAATCCATATCAGAAATCAGTATTCATTTGATATTCGAAATCCATTTCGATATCGGAATCCATTTCGATTTCGAAATCCATTTCGATATCGAATTCCATATCACATTTCGAAATCCATTTCAATTTCAAAATCCATATCGATATCGAAATCCATTTCGATTTCGAAATCCATTTCTATATAGAAATCCATTTCGATTTCAGAAATCCATTTCGATATCGAAATCCATATAGATTTCGAATTCCATTTCGATTTTCAGAATACTTCAATTCGCAATCCATTTCAATATCGAAATCCATATCAATTTCGAAATCCATTTCGAATATCGAATTCCATATCGATATTCGTAGTCCATATCAATTTCGAAATCCATTTTCGAATTCAAAATCCATTCGATATCGAAATCCACTTCGATTTCGAAATTCATTTCGATTTCGAAATCCATAAAAAATTCCATTTCGATATCCAAATCCATATCAATTCCGAAATCCATTTCGATATCGAAATCCATTTCGATTTCGAAATCCATATCGAATTCGAAATCCATTTCGATTTCGAAATCCATTTCGATATCGAAATCCATTTCGACATCGAAATCCATTTCGAAATCGAAATCCATATCGATGTCGAAATCCATTTCGAAATCGAAATCCATTTCGATTTCAAAATCCAATTCGAAATCGAAATCCATTAGATATCGAAATCCATTTCGATATCGAAATCCATTTCGATATCGAAATCCATATCGAAATCCATTTCGATATCGAATTCCATATTCGAATTCGAAATCCATTTCGATTTCGAAATCCATTTCGATATCGAAATCCATTTCGATATCGAAATCCATTTCGATATCGAAATCCATATCGAATTCGAAATCCATTTCGATATTCGAAATCCATATCGATTTCGAAATCCATTTCGATATCGACATCCATTTCGATTTCGAAATCCATATCGATTTCGAAATCCATTTCGATATCGGAATCCATTTCGATTTCGAAATCCATTTTAATCTATTCTATATCGAAATCCATTTCGATTTCGAAATTCATTCGATATTCGAAATCCATTTCGATATGGAATTCCATATCAATTTCGAAATCCATTTCGATTCGAAATCCATTTCGATATCGAAATCCATTTCGATATTCGAAATCCATTTCGATATCGAAATCCATTTCGATTTCGAAATTCATTTCGATATCGAAATCCATTTCGATTTCGAAATCCATTTCGATTTCGAAATCCATTTCGATATCGAAATCCATTCGATATTCGAAATCCATTCAATTCGAAATCCATTTCGATATCGAAATCCATATCGATTTCGAAATCCATTTCGAATTCGAAATCCATTCGATTTCAAATCCAATATCGAAATCCATTTCGATATCGAATTCCATATCAATTTCGAAATCCATTTCGATATTCAAATCCATATCGATATTCGAAATCCATTTCGATATCGAAATCCATTTCGATATCGAAATCCATTTCGATATCGAAATCCATTTCGATATTCGAAATCCATTTCGATATCAAATCCATATCGATTTCGAAATCCATTTCGATATCGAAATCCATATCGATTTCGAAATCCATTTCGATATCAATTCCATATCGATTTCGAAATCCATTTCGATATCGAAATCCATTTCGATATCGAAATCCATTTCGATTTCGAAATCCATTTCGATATCGAAATCCATTTCGATTTCGAAATCCATATCGAAATCCATTTCGATATCGAATTCCATATCAATTCGAAATCCATTCGAATTCGAAATGCATATCGAATTCGCAATCCATTCGATTCGAAATCCATATCGATTTCGATAATCCATTTCGATTTCGAAATCCATATCTATTTCGAAATCCATTTCGATATCGAATCCTTCGATCAATCCATTCGATATCGAAATCCATATCGATATCGAAATCCATTTCGATTCGAAATCCATATCGAATTCGAAATCCATTTCGATATCGAAATCCATTTCGATATCGAAATTCATTTCGATTTCGAAATCCATTTCGATATTCGAAATCCATATCGATATCGAAATCTATTTCGAATTCGAAATCCATTTCGATATCGAAATCCATTTCGATATCGAAATCCATTTCGATATTCTAAATCCATTTCGATATCGAAATCCATTTCGATTTCGAAATCCATTCGATATCAAATCCATTTCGATTTCGAAATCCATATCGATATCGAAATCCATTTCGAATTCGAAATCCATATCGATATCGAATCCATATCAATTTCGAAATCCATTTCGATATTCGAAATCCATTTCGATATCGAAATCCATTTCGATATCGAAATCCATATCAATTCGAAATCCATTTCGATATCGAATTCCATATCGATTTCGAAATCCATTTCGATTTCGAAATCCATTTCGATATCGAAATCCATATCGATTTCGAAATCCATTTCGATATCGAAATCCATTTCGATATTCGAAATCCATATCGAAATCCATTCGATATCAATTCCATATCAATTTCGAAATCCATTTCGATTTCGAAATCCATTCGATATTCGAAATCCATATCGATATCGAAATCCATTTCGATTTCGAAATCCATATCGATATCGAAATCCATTTCGAATTCGAAATCCATTTCGATATCGAAATCCATTTCGATATCAATCCATTCGATATCGAATTCCATATCGATATTCGAAATCCATTTCGATTTCGAAATCTATTTCGATATCGAAATCCATTTCGATATCGAAATCCATTTCGAATTCGAAATCCATTTCGATTTCGAAATCCATATCGAAATCCATTTCGATATCGAATTCCATGTCGATTTCGAAATCCATTCGAATTCGAAATCCATTCGATTTCGAAATCCATTTCGATATCGAAATCCATTTCGATATCGAAATCCATTTCGATATCGAAATCCATATCGAATTCGAAATCCATTTCGAATTCGAAATCCATTTCGAAATCGAAATCCATTTCGATATCGAAATCCATTCGATATCGAAATCCATTTCGATTTCGAAATCCATTCGAATTCGAAATCCATTTCGATATCGAAATCCATTTCGATTTCGAAATCCATTTCGATATCGAAATCCATTTCGATATCGAAATCCATTTCGATATTCGAAATCCATTTCGATATCGAAATCCATTTCGATATTCGAAATCCATTTCGATATTCGAATCCATATCGATATTCGAAATCCATTTCAATTTCGAATTCATTTCGATATCGAAATCCATTTCGATATCGAAATCCATTCGATATCGAATTCCATATCGATATTCGAAATCCATTTCGAATTCGAAATCTATTTCGAATCGAAATCCATTTCGATATCGAAATCCATATCGATTTCGAAATCCATTTCGATATCGAAATCCATTTCGAATTCGAAATTCATTTCGATATCGAAATCCATTCGATATCGAAATCCATATCGAAGTCGATATCCATTTCGATATCGAAATCCATATCGATTTCGAAATCCATTTCGATATCGAAATCCATATCGATATCGAAATCCATTTCGATATCGAAATCCATTTCGATATCGAAATCCATTTCGATTTCGAAATCCATTTCGAATTCGAAATCCATTCGATATCGAAATCCATTCGAATTCAAATGGATTTCAATTCAAATCCATTTCGATATCGAAATCCATTTCGAATTCGAAATCCATTTCGATATCGAAATCCATTTCGATTTTCGAAATCCATTTCGATTTCGAAATCCATTTCGATTTCGAAATCCATTTCGATATCGAAATCCATTTCGATTTCGAAATCCATTTCGATAGTCGAAATCCATTTCGATTTCGAAATCCATTCGATTTCGAAATCCATATCGAATTCGAAATCCATATCGATATCGAAATCCATTTCGATATCGAAATCCATATCGATAATCCATATCGATTTCGAAATGCATTTCGATTTCGAAATTCATTTCGATATTCGAAATCCATTTCGATATCGAAATCCATTTCGATATCGAAATCCATTTCGAATATCGAAATCCATTCGATATCGAAATCCATTTCGATTTCGAAATCCATTTCGAATTCGAAATCCATTTCGATATCGAAATCCATATCGATTTCGAAATCCATTTCGAATCGAAATCCATATCGATTTCGAAATCCATTCGAATTCGAAATCCATTTCGATATCGAAATCCATTAAATCGATTTCGAAATCCATATCGATTCGAAATCCATTTCGATATCGAAATCCATATCGATTTCGAAATCCATTTCGAAATCGAAATCCATATCGAATATCAGAAATCCATATCGATATCGAAATCCATTTCGATTTCAAAATCCATTCGATATCGAAATCCATTTCGATATCGAAATCCATATCGATATTCGAAATCCATTTCGATATTCGAAATCCATATCGATATCGAAATCCATTTCGAATTCAAAATCCATATCGATATCGAAATCCATATCGAATTCGAAATCCATTTCGATATCGAAATCCATTTCGATATTCGAAATCCATTTCGATATTCGAAATCCATATCGAATTCGAAATCCATTTCGATATCGAAATCCATATCGAAATCGAAATCCATATCGATATCGAAATCCATTTCGATAGTCGAAATCCATATCAATTCGAAATCCATTTCGATATCGAAATCCATATTGATATTCGAAATCCATTTCGATATCTGAAATCCATATCGATATTCGAAATCCATATTCGATATTCGAAATCCATTTCGATATCGAATTCCATATCGTTTTTCAAAATCCATTTCGATTCGAAATCCATATCAATTCGAAATCCATTTCGATATCGAAATCCATTTCGATATCGAAATCCATTTCGATATCGAAATCCATTTCGATATCGAAATCCATATCGATGTCGAAATCCATTTCGATTTCAGAAATCCATTCGATATCGAAATCCATTTCGATATCGAAATCCATTTCGATATCGAAATCCATTTCGATTTCGAAATCCATATCGATTTCGAAATCCATTTCAATATCGAAATCCATATCGAATTCGAAATCCATTCGATTTCGAAATCCATTTCGATTTCGAAATCCATATCGATATTCGAAATCCATATCGAATTCGAAATCCATTTCGATATCAAATCCATTTCGAAATCGAAATCCATTCGATATCGAAATCCATTTCGATATCGAAATGCATTTCGATTTCGAAATCCATTTCGAAATCGAAATCCATTTCGATTTCGAAATCCATTTCGATTCAAAATCGATATCGATATTCGATATGGATTTCGATATCGAATTCCGATTTCATTTTCGAAATGGATTTCGATAATCGAAATCGATTTCAATATAGCAATGCATTTCGATATCGAAATCCATTCGATATCGAAATCGATTTCGAATTTCGAAATGGATTTAAATAAATTCGATACATCGAAATCGATTTCGATATCGAAATGCATATCAAATTCGAAATCGATTTCGATAATCATAAATCCATTTCGATATTCGAAATCCATTTCGATAATCGAAATGCATTTCGATATCGATATCCGTTTCGAATTCGAAATGCACTTCGAAATTGATATGCATTCGATATGGAAATGTATATTGATATATCGAAATGCATTTTGAAATCGAAATGCATTTCGATATCGAAATCCATTTCGAAATTTAAATCCATTTCGATATCGAAATCCATTTCTATATCGAAATGGATATCGATATCGAAATAGCCATTCGAAATGGATATTGAATTCGATATCGAAATAGATTTCGATTTCATTCATATCGAAATTGATATCGATATTCGAAATCAATTTCGAATCGAAATGGATTTCGATATCAAAATCCATTCGATAAAATATATTGAAATGCATTTCGATAATGATATGAATTTGAAATCGATATCCATTTCAATTCGAAATGCATTTCGATATCGAAATGGATTTCGATTTCGATATGCATTTCGATATTCGATATCCATTTCATATCGAAATGCATTTCGATATCGAAATCCATTTTCGATATCGAAATTGATTTCGATATCAAAATCCATTTCGATTTCAAGAAATCCATATCGATATCGAAATCCATATCGAAATTGGAATTCATTTCGATATCGAAATCCATTCGATATCGAAATCCATTCGATATCAAGAAATCCATTTCGATATCGAAATCCATATCGAATTCAAAATCCATTTCGAATTCAAAAATCCATATCAAAATCGAAATCCATATCGATATCAAAATCCATTTCGATATCGAAATCCATATAGAAATCCATTTCGATATCGAATTCCATATGAATTTCATAAATCCATTTCGATATCGAAATCCATTTCGATATCGAAATCCAATTCGAATATCGAAATCCATATCCAAATCGAAATCCATATCAATTTCGAAATCCATTTCGAAATCGAAATCCATATCGATATCGAAATCCATATCGATATCGAAATCCATATCAATTTCAAAATCCATTTCGATATCGAAATCCATTCGAATTCAAAATCCAAAAAAATTCGATATCAAAATCCATATCGAATTCGAAATCCAATTCGATATCAAAATCCATTCGATTTCGAAATCCATATCGATATCGAAATCCATATCGAATTCAAAATCCATTTCGATATCGAAATCCATTTCGATTTCGAAATCCATATCGAATAAATTCGAAAATCCATTTCGATTTTTTTTTTTTTTTCAATTAAGAAATCCATTTGAAATCGGAATCCATTTCGAAATCGAAATCCATTTAGATATCGAATTCCATATCAATTTCTAAATAATTATTCGATTCGTAATCCATTTCTATATCGAAATCCATTTCGATATCAAAATCCATATCGAGATTCAAATCCATTTCGATATCGAAATCCATATCGAATTCGAAATCCATTCGATTTCAGATTCCATTTTGAAATCAAAATTCATTTCGATTTCAAAATCCATTTCGATTTCGAAATCCATTTCAAATTCAAAATCCATTTGAGAATCAGAATCCATTTCGATATCGAATTCGAAATCCATATCGAATTCCAATCCATCTCTATGTCAATCCATTTCGATATCAAATTCCATATCGATATCGAAATCCATATCGATATTCGAAATCCATATCAATTTCAAAATCCATTTCGATATCAAAATCCATTTAGATTTTAGAAATCCATTTCGATTTTAGAAATCCAATTCGATTTCGAAAGAAATTTCGATATCGAAATCCATTTCGATTTCGAAATCCATTTAGATAGTCAAAATCCATTTCGATTTCGAAATCCATTTCGATTTCGAAATCCATTTCGATTTCGAAATCCATTTTGAAATCGGAATCCCTTTCGATATCGAATTCGAAATCCATATCGAATTCGAAATCCATTTCTATATCGAAATCCATTTCGATATCAAATTCCATATCGATATCGAAATCCATATCGATATCGAAATCCATATCGAATTCGAAATCCATTTCGATATTCAAAATCCATTTGGATTTCAGAAATCCATTTCGATTTGGAAATCCATTTCGATTTCAAAATCCATTATCGAAATCCATTTCGATATCGAATTCCATATCGAAATCCATTCGATATCGAAATCCATATCGATTTCGAAATCCATTTCGAATATCGAAATCCATTTCGATATCGAAATCCATTTCGATATCGAAATCCATTTCGATTTCGAAATCCATTTCGATATCGAAATCCATTCGATATCGAAATCCATTTCGAAATCGAGATTCCATATCGAATATCGAAATCCATTTCGAATTCGAAATCCATTCGATATCGAATCCATATCGATTTCGAAATCCATTCGAATTCGAAATCCATTTCGATATCGAAATCCATTTCGAATTCGAAATCCATTTCGATATCGAAATCCATTTCGATATCGAAATCCATTTCGATTTCGAAATCCATATCGAAATCCATTTCGATATCGAATTCCATATCAATTTCGAAATCCATTTCGATATTCGAAATCCATTTCGATATCGAAATCCATTTCGATATTCGAAATCCATTTCGATATCGAAATCCATTATTCGAATATTCGAAATCCATTTCGATATTCGAAATCCATATCGATATCGAAATCCATTTCGATTTCGAAATCCATATCGAAATCCATATCGATATCGAATTCCATATCGATTTCGAAATCCATTTCGAATTCGAAATCCATTTCGATATCGAAATCCATATTCGATATTCGAAATCCATTTCGATTTCGAAATCCATATCAATTCGAAATCCATTTCGATATCGAAATCCATTTCGATTTCGAAATCCATTTCGATATCGAAATCCATTTCGATATCGAAATCCATTTCGATATCGAAATCCATTTCGATATCGAAATCCATTTCGATATCGAAATCCATATCGATTTCGAAATCCATTTCGATTTCGAAATCCATATCGATATCGAAATCGATTTCGATATTCGAAATCGAAATATTCGATATCGAATATCGATTTCGATATCGAAATCGATTTCAATTCGAAATCCATTTCGATATCGAAATCCATTTCGAAATCGAAATCGATTTCGATATCGAAATCCATTTCGAATTCGATATCCGATTTCGAATTCGAAATCGATTTCGAAATCGATATTCGATTTCAATCCATTTCGAATTCAATCCATTTCGATATCGAAATCCATTTCGATATCGAAATCCATTTCGAATTCGAAATCGATTTCGATATCGAAATCCATTTCGATATCGAAATCCATATCGAATTCGAAATGCATTTCGAATATCGAAATCCATTTCGATATCGAAATCCATTTCGATATCGAATCCATTCGATATCGAAATCGATTTCGATATCGAAATCCATTTCGATATCGAATTCCATATCAATTTCGAAATCCATTTCGAATTCGAAATCCATTTCGATATCGAAATCCATATCGATATCGAAATCCATTTCGATATCGAAATCCATTTCGATATCGAAATCCATATCAATTCAAATCCATTTCGATATCGAAATCCATTTCGATTTCGAATCCATATCGAAATGAAATCCATTTCGATATCGAAATCCATATCGATTTCGAAATCCAATTCGATTTCGAATTCCATATCGAATATCGAAATCCATTTCGATATCGAAATCCATATCGAATTTCGAAATCCATTTCGATATCGAAATCCATTTCGATATCGAAATCCATTTCGAATTCGAATCCATTCGATATCGAAATCCATTTCGAATTCGAAATCCATTCGATATCGAATTCGATATCGATTTCGAAATCCATATCGAAATCCATTTCGATATCGAAATCCATATCGATTTCGAAATCCATTTCGAATATCGAAATCCATTTCGATATCGAAATCCATATCGAATTCGAATCCATTCGATATCGAATTCGATATCGAAATCGATTTCGATATCGAAATCGATTTCGATTTCGAAATCCATTTCGATATCGAAATGAATTTCATATCGATTTCGAAATCGAATCGATTCGAATTCGAAATGCATTTCGATATCGAAATCCATTTCGAATTCGAAATCCATTTCGATATCGAAATTCGATATCGAAATTCGATATCGATATTCGATATCGAAATCCATTTCGAATATCGAAATCCATTTCGATATCGAAATCCATTTCGATATCGAAATGCATTTCGATATCAATCGATTTCGATATCGAAATCCATTTCGATATCGAAATCCATTTCGATATTCGAAATCCATTTCGATATCGAAATCGATTTCGAATTCGAAATCCATTTCGATATCGAAATCCATTCGATTTCGAATTCGATATCCATTTCGATATCGAAATCCATTTCGATATTCGAAATCCATTTCGATATCGAAATCCATTTCGATATCGAAATCCATTTCAATTCGATATCGATTTCGAATTCGAAATCCATTTCGATATCGATATGATTCCAATATCGATATTCGAATCGAATCCATTTCGATATCGAAATCCATTTCGATTTCGAAATCCATATCGAAATCCATTTCGATATCGAATTCCATATCAATTTCGAAATCCATTTCGAATTCGAAATCCATTTCGATATCGAAATCCATTTCGATATCGAAATCCATATCGATATTCGAAATCCATTTCGATATCGAAATCCATTTCGATATCGAAATCCATTTCGAATATCGAAATCCATTTCGATATCGAAATCCATATCGAAATCCATTTCGATATCGAAATCCATTTCGATATCGAAATCCATTTCGATATTCGAAATCCATATCAATATTCGAAATCCATTTCGATATCGAAATCCATATCGATTTCGAAATCCATTTCGATATCGAAATCCATTCGATATTCGAAATCCATATCGAATTCGAAATCCATTTCGATATCGAAATCCATTTCGATATTCGAAATCCATTTCGATATCGAAATCCATTTCGATATCGAAATCCATTCGAAATCCATTCGATATCGAATTCCATATCGATTTCGAAATCCATTTCGAATTCGAATCCATTTCGATATCGAAATCCATATCGAATTCGAAATCCATTTCGATATCGAAATCATTTCGATATCGAAATCCATTTCGATATCGAAATCCATTTCGATATTCGAAATCCATTTCGATATCGAAATCCATTTCGATATCGAAATCCATATCGAATTCGAAATCCATTTCGATATCGAAATCCATTTCGAATATCGAATGGATTCCATATTCGAAATGATTCGAAATCCAATTCGAATTCGAAATCCATATCGAATATCGAATTCCATATCGAATATCGAAATCCATTTCGATATCGAAATCCATTTCGATATTCGAAATCCATTTCGAATATCGAAATCCATTTCGATATCGAATTCCATATCAATTTCGAAATCCATTTCGAATTCGAAATCCATATCGAATTCGAAATCCATATCGAATTCGAAATCCATTTCGATATCGAAATCCATTTCGAATATCGAAATCCATTTCGATATCGAAATCCATATCGAATTCGAAATCCATTCGATATCGAAATCCATATCGATATTCGAAATCCATTTCGATATCGAATTCCATATCAATTCCGAAATCCATTTCGAATTCGAAATCCATTTCGATATCGAAATCCATTTCGATATCGAAATCCATATCGAATTGAATCCATTTCGATATCGAAATCCATTTCGATATTCGAAATCCATTTCGATATCGAAATCCATTCGATATCGAAATCCATTTCGATATCGAAATCCATTTCGATATCGAAATCCATATCGAATTCGAAATCCATTTCGATATCGAAATCCATATCAATTTCGAAATCCATTTCAATTCGAAATCCATTTCGATATCGAAATCCATATCGAATTCGAAATCCATTTCGATATCGAAATCCATATCGATATCGAAATCCATTTCGATATCGAAATCCATATCGATTTCGAAATCCATTTCGATATCGAAATCCATATCGATATCGAAATCCATATCGAATTTCGAAATCCATTTCGATATCGAAATCCATTCGATTTCGAAATCCATTTCGATATCGAAATCCATATCGAAATCCATTTCGAATTCGAAATCCATTCGATATCGAAATCCATTTCGATATCGAATTCCATATCGATATTCGAAATCCATTTCGAATTCGAAATCCATTTCGATATCGAAATCCATTTCGATATCGAAATCCATTTCGATATCGAAATCCATTTCGATATCGAAATCCATTTCATTGAAATCCATTCAAATCCATTTGATGTCGGACTCGATATAGATTTCGAAATCATTGAGAATTTGAAATCCTCATCGAATTCGTAATGGATATCGAGATTGGAATCAGGATTGAATGGAATCGAAATTCACTTCGATATCGAAATTCATTGAGAATCTGGAATACATTTCGAGATCGGAATCCATGACGATAATGAAATCCATTTCGATTGTGGAATCCATATCGATATTAATCCATTTCGATATCGAATTCCATATCACTAAAGAAATCCATTTAGAATTCGAAGTCCATTGGACATCGAAATCCAGATCGACACTGGAATCATCGACATAGAATTCGTTGAAATCCATATTTATATCGAAATCCATATCGAATGAGGAATCCATCTTCGATATCGAAATCATTAAGATTTCGAAATCCATTTCGATATCGAAATCCATTTCGATTTCGTAATGGATTTGGATGTTGGAATCCATTTCGATTGGAATTCCGCTATCGAAACACACTCCGATATCGAATTCCATATCAATTTCGAAATCCATTTGGAATTCGAAATCTATTTCATTATCGAAATCCATTTGATTTCGAATAATGCATTTCGATATGGAAAAATCCATATCGAAAGGGAATACATTTGAATATGGACAAACTATTGAAAAGAGAAGTCGAGGTTGGTATCGAAATCCATACTGAAATCCATTTCGATATCGAATTCCATATCGAAATCGGATTTGGAATTCGATATGGATTTCGATATCGATATGGATTTCGAATTAGAAATGGATTTATTGAAATTTATAGGAATTGATTTCGAAATGGATTTCTAAATGGATTTTCGAAATCGAAATAGATTTCGGTATGGATTTCGATACCGAAATGGATTTTGAATTCGTAATCGATTTAGAGATTGAAATGGATTTGGAAAAAATTCAAAATGGATTTGGATATCGAAATGGATTTCGAATTCGATATGGATTTCGAATTCGTAATGGATTTCGAAATTGATATGGATTTCAATATCGATTTCGGAATTGATATGGATTTCGCTATCGATATGGATTTGGATATCGTAATGGATTGAAAATATCAAAATGGATTTCGATATCGAAATGGATTTTTTGCAATCGATATGGATTTTGAAGATCGAAATGGATTTCGAAATTGGATATGGATTAACATCGATTTCGAATTCGATATGGATTGTCATCGATATGGATTTCGAAATTGAAATGGATTAATTGAAATCGAAATGGATTTCGATATCGAAATCCATTTCGATTTTCGAAATCCAGCAGGCATATCGAAATCCATTTCGATATCGAATTCCATATCAATTTCGAAATCCATTTCGAATTCGTAATCCATTTCGATATCGAATGCCATATCGATATCGAAATCCATATCGAATTAGAAATGCATTAACATCGATATCGAAAAAAATTTCAAATTAGAAATCCATTATCTTCGATATCGAAATCCATTTCGAAATTCGGAATTCATTTCGATACTGAAATCTATTTCTGGATTTCGAAATCCATTTCGATTTTGAAATCCATATCGAAAAAACATTTCGATATCGGAGTCTATATCTATATAGAAATCCATTTCGAATTTTGAAATCTATTTCGATATCGAAATCCAGGGGGATATCGAAATCCATATCGATATAGAAATGGATTTCGATATCAAAATCCATTGAGATATCGAAATCCATTAGAATTGAAATCAAAATCCATTTTGATTTCGTAGTCCACCCCATATCGACATCCATTTCGATGATACTGAAATTCCATATGGAATTGAGAAATCCATTGGACTTTCGAAATCCATTTGGGTATCGGAATCTATATAAAATCGTAATCCAATTTCGATTTCGAAAATTCATTTGGAATCCATTTGGATCTCGAATTCCATTTAAATTGTGAAATCTACTTCGAATTGGAATGCCATATCGATATCGAAATGAATGATTGAATTCGAAATCATCATTATCGATATGGATTTTCTTTTCGAATTGGGAATCAACATCGAATTCGAAATGCATTTCGATATTGAAAGCGACATCGATATTGGGAATTCATTGAGATATCGAAATCCATTTCGATTTCGAAATCCATTTCGATATCGAAATCCATTTCGATTTCGAAATCCATTTCGGTATCGAAATCCATATCGAATTCGAAATCCATTTCGTAATTTGAAATCCAAAGGATACCATAGTCCATTTCGATTTCGAAATCCATTTCGATTTTATTGAAATCCATTTCGATAGAATTGGAATGCATTGAATTGAATTCGAAATGGATTTCGATATCAAAATCCATTTCGATATCGAAATCCATTTAGAATTCGAAATCCATTTCTATTTCGAAAACCATATCGAAATCCATTTCGATATCGAATTCGTAATCCATTTCGATTGAAATCTATATCGAAATCCATTTCGATATCGAAATCCAATTCGATAAAAAATTGCATATCGAATAAGAAATCCATATTGATATCGAATTCGAATGAGATTCAGGAATACACCTCGGAATTGGAAATCAATGTGGATATCGTAATGGATCTCGAAGTGGAATTCCAGTTCGAATTCGCAATGGATATCGAATTCGAAATCCATTTCGAATTCGAAATCCATATCGATTTCGAAATCCATTTCGATATCGAAATCCATATCGAAATAGAAATGGATTTCGATATCAAAATCCATTCTGATGAGTCGAAATTCATTTCGAATTAGAAATCAAAATCTATTTAATGGAATGCATCATCATTATCCATTTCAATATCGAATGCCATATAAATTTCGAAATCTATTACGATCTTCGAAATCCATTTCGGTATCGAAATCCATTTGGAAATCCATTTCGATTTCGAAAATCATTTAGAAATCCATTTCGATAATTAAAATTCATTTAAATTTCGAAATCCATTTCGAATTCGAAATCCATATCGATATCGAAATCCATATCGAATTCGAAATCCATTTCGATATCGAAATCCATATCGAATTCGAAATCCATTTCGATATCGAAATCCATTTGGATTTCGTAGTCCATTTCTGTATCACTGAATTCCATATCACTTAAAAAATCCATTTCATATCCATAGTCCATATCGTACTCGAAATCCATTTCGATACCGAAATCCATATCGAATTCGAAATCCATTTCGATATCGAAATCCATTTCGATTTCGAAATCCATTTCGATATCGAAATCCATTTCGATTTCGAAATCCATTTCGGTATCGAAATCCATATCGAATTCGTAATCCATTTCGATTTCAGAGTCCATTTCGGTATCGAAATTCAATACCGAAATCCATTTCGATTTCGAAAATCATATAGAAATCCATTTCGATATCGAATTCCATATAAATTTCGAAATCCATTTCGGTATTCGAAATCTATATCGATATTCGAAATCCATATCGAATTCGAAATCCATTTCGATATCGAAATCCATTTCGATTTCGAAATCCATTTCGATACCTTAGTCCATTTCCATTTCGAAATCCATTTCGGTATCGAAATCCATACCGAAATGGAAAATTCGATTTCGAAAATCATATAGAACCCATATTCGATATCGTAATCCATTTCGAATTCGAAATTCATTTCGATATCGAAATCCATTTCGATTTCGAAATCCATTTCGGTATCGAAATCCATACCGAAATCCATTTCGATATCGAATTCCATATCACTCCTTTGAAATACATTTCGAATTCGAAATCCATATCGAATTTCGAAATCCATATCAAATTCGAAATCCATTTCGATATCGAAATCCATTTCGATATCGAAATCCATTTCGAATTCGTAATCCATTTCGATATCGAAATCCATTTCGATTAAGAAATCCATATCGAAATCCATTTCGATATCGAATTCCATATCACTTAAGAAATCCATTTCAAATTGGAAGTCCATTTCGATAATTGTTGTCCATTTCGATTTCAAAATCCATTTCGTTTATCGAAATCCATACCGAAATCCATTTCGATTGCGAAAATCATATAGAAATCCATTTCGATATCGAATTCCATTTCGGTATCGAAATCCATACCGAAATCCATTTCGATTTCGAAAATTCATATAAGGGAAATCCATTTCGATATCGAATTGGATGTGAATTGAGAAATCCATCTTTGAATTGGAAATCCATATCGATATCGAAATCCATATCGATATTTGGAGTCCATATCTATATTTAAAATCCATTTCTAATTGGAAGTCCATTTCGATATCGAAATCCATTTCGATTTCAAAATCCATTTCGTTATCGAATTCTATAATTAAAATCCATTTCGATTGGTGAAATCATATAGAAACCCATTCTTGGATTTGGAAATCTACTCTGGCATCAAAATCCAAAAAATACCGAAATCCATTTCGATTTGGAATTTCATATCAATTTCGAAATCCATATCGAATTAGAAATCCATTAATTGAATTCGATATCCATTTCGATATCGAAATCCATTTCGATTTCTTTGAGATCCATTTGCCATCGAAATCCATACCGAAGTCCATTTCGATTTCGAAAATCATAAGAAAAATCCATTTCGATATCGAATTCCATATAAATTTCGAAATCCATTTCGATTTCGAAATCCATATCGAATTCGAAATCCATTTCGATATCGAATTCCATATAAATTTCGTAATCCATTTCAACCTCGAAGTCCATTGAGATATCGAAATCCATTTCATTATTCAAAATCCATTTCGTTATTCAAATCCATTCTGATTATGGAAGCCATATCTATATATGAAATCCATTTCGATTTCTAAATCCATTTCGATATCAAAATCCATACTCGAAATCCATTTGGACATTTGAATTCCATATCACTTTCGAAATCCATATCGAATTCGAAATCCATATCGAATTCGATATCCATTTGGATATCGAAATCTATTTCGATTTCGAAATCCATTTCGATACCGAAGTCCATACTCGAAATCCATTTCGATTTCGAAAATTCATATAAAAAAATCCATTTCGATATCGAATTGGATATCACAATTTCGTAATCCATTTGGATTTCGAAGTCCATTTCGATATCGAAATTCATTTCGATTTCAAAATCCATTTCGTTATCGAAATCCATACTGAAATCCATTTCGATTGCGAAAATGCATATAGAAATCCATTTCGATATCGAATTCCATTTCGGTATCGAAATCCATACCCGAAATCCATTTCGATTCATAAAATCATATAGAAATCCATTTCGATATCTAATTATATATAAATTTCGAAATCCATTTCGAATTCGAATTCCATATCGATATCGAAATCCATATCGAATTTGAAACCGACACCATTGTTGAAATCCATTTCGAATTCGAAGTCCATTTCGATATCGAAATCCATTTCGATTTCAAAATCCATTTCGTTTATTCGTAATCCATTTTGTTTTCAAAATCCATTTCGATTATGAAATCTTTGTGATAGGGAAATCCATTTCGATTTCGAAATCCATTTCGGTATCAAAATCCATACCGAAATCCATTTCATGACATCGAATTCCATATCAATTTCGTAATCCTTATCGAATTCGAAATCCATTTCGATATCGTTTTCCATTTCGATTTCGAAATCCATTTATAATTGGAAGTCCATTTCGATATCGTAATCCATTTCGATTTCGAAATCCATTTCGGTATCGAAATCCATACCGAATATCCATTTCGATTTGAAAAATCATATAGAAATCCATTTCGATATCGAATTCCATATAAATTTCGAAAACCATTTCGAATTCGAAGTCCATTTCGGTATCGAAATCCATACCGAAATCCATTTCGATTTCGAAATTCATATAGAAACCCATTTCGATATCGAATTCGATATAAATTTGGAAATCCATTAAGAATTCGAAATCCATTTCGGTATCGAAATCCATTTGATTTCGAAATCCATTTCGGTATCGAAATCACTATAGAAATCCATTTCCAATCCATCGATAAGGTATCGAAATCCATTTGGAATTTGAAATCCATTTCGATTTCGAAATCCATTTCGGTATCGAAATCCATATCGAATTCGAAATCCATATCGAATTCGAAATCCATTTCGATATCTAAATGATTAGGATTTCGAAATCCATTTGTATAATTGAATTTTAATGAGTCGAAACTCATTTCCAATCCATCGTAGTCCATTCTAAATCCATTTCGATTTCGAAAGGTTTGTGGAATTGGAAATCCATAAAGATTCACAGTCCATTTCGACATTCAATTCCATATCCATTAAGAAATCCATTTCGATATCGAAATCCATTTCAACTCAGAAATCCATCTCGAAATCCATTTCGATATCGAATTCCATATCAATTTCGAATTCCATATCAATTTCTTGAAATCCATTTCGAATTCGAAATCCTCATCGAATCTCCGATTCAAATCCATTTCGAATATAGAAATCCATTTCGATATCGAAATCCATTTCAAATTCGAAATCCATTTCGATTTCGAAATCCATATCGAAATGACATTTCGATATCGAATTCCATATCAATTTTCGAAATCCATTTCGAGGTCGAAATCCATTTCGATTAAGAATTCCAAATAGAAATCCAGTGAGATTGCGAAAATCATATGGAAATCCATTCTGATATCGAATTCCATTTCGGTATCGAAATCCATATCTTTTCGAAATCCATTTCGATTTCGAAAATCATATAGAAATCCATTTCGATATCGAATTCCATATAAATTTCGAAATCCATTTCGAATTCGAATCTATATCGATATCGAATTCTATATCGAATTTGCAATCCATTTTGATGGAATTGAAAACTATTTTGATTTTCGAAATCCATTTCGGTATCAAAATCCATACCGAAATCCATTTCGAGATCGAATTCCATATCAATTTCAAAATCCATATCGAATTCGAAATCCATATCGAATTGAAATCCATTGAGATATCGAAATCCATTTCGATTTCGAAATCCATTTCGGTATCGAAATCCATATCGAAATCCATTTCGATATCGAAATCCATTTCGGTATCGAATTCTATACTGAAATTAATTTCGATATCGAATTTGATATCAATTTAGAAATTCATTTCGAAATTCGAATTCCATATCGAATTCGAAATCAACATCGAATTCGAGTCCATTTCTGATATTGAAATCCAGTCTGATTTGAGAAATCCATGTGATGAGGGAATCCATTTCGATTTTGGATCTCTTATAGAAATCCATTTCGATATCGAATTCCATATAAAATTTCGAAATCCATTTTCGAATTCGAAATCCATTTCGGTATCGAAATCCATACCGAAATCCATTTCGATTGTGGAACATTTGATATAGAAATCCATTTCGATATCGAATTCCATATGGCTCTCTGAAATCCATTCAAATTCGAAGTCCATTTTGATGATTCCAATCCATATCTCACTCGAAATCCATTTCGATATCGAAATCCATTTCGATTAAGTAATCCATTTAAATATCGAAATCCATATCGAATCTGAAAATCCATATCGAATTCGTAGTCCATTGGGATATTCAAATCCATCTCAAATTCGAGTCCATTTCAAATTCGTAGTCCATTTCGATATCGAAATCCATTTCGATTGAATCCATTTCGATATCGAAATCCATATCGATATCGAAATCCATTTCTTTATCGAAATCCATTTCGGTATCGAAATCCATATGGAATTCCATTCTTTGAATTCGAAATCTATATCGAATTCGGAATCATTATCGAATTAGAAATCCATTTCGATATCGAAATCGGAGTCAAATTCGAAATCCATTTCGATATCGAAATCCATTTCGATATCGAAATTCCCTTCGATTTCGAAATCCATATCGAAATCCATTTCGATATCGAATTCCATATCAATTTCGAAATCCATTTCGAATTCGAGTCCACGTCGATATTGAAATCCAAATCGATATCGAAATCCATATCGAATTAGAAATCCATATTGATATCGAAATCCATATCGAATTAGAAATCCATTTCGATATCGAAATCCATTTGGATTCTGGAATCCATTTCGATATCGAAATCCATTTATATTAAGAAATCATTCAGATTTCGAAATCAAAATCGAAAAACATTTCGATATCGAATTCCGTTATCAATTTCGAAATCCATTTCGAATTCGAAATCTATTTCGATATTCATAGTCCATTTCGATTTTCGAAATCATTTCGATTTTGGAATACATATCGAAATCCATTTCGATATCGAAATCCATTTCGATTTCAAAGTCCATTTCGGTATC
>JAWNOQ010000068.1:0-121734 GCA_035045865.1 Drosophila austrosaltans
GCAGGAAATCTTCACAGTACAGGGAAAGAATTAAAATTCTTTTACTACAAGTTTAACGCGTGCGAAGCCGCGGGCAAAAGCTAGTATATATATATATAGAACTAGAGTTATAAATTGCTAAAAAGAAACCTTTTAAAATTCAAATATTTTTCTTAAGCCTTTTGAATAATTTTATTATATTTTTATAATATTCCTTACTACATTTCTTTTTAATCTTTTTTTAATACATATTTGTGGATATTTTGTGTCTTTTTTTTAAAAAAGTTTTTCTTACAATTTTCCATTTTCCATCTCCTCTTTTTTATTTTGCCAACAATATTATTTCCTTAATTTAATTCTTTCACTTGACATTTTTTTTCTCATTTTTATTTGGTTACTTTCTAACAATTTGCTTTTGTGTTTTTATTTTTTTTGTTATTTTTCATATTTCATCACTTTTTTTGTTGTTGTTTTGCTTTTTGTCTCTTCACATCTCTTGTTGGATTTTCCAACAATTCAATTAAAATCATAAAACGAGTGGGGAAAAGTGGGTAAAATGCTTTTAACCTTTCGGTTAAAACCTTTTCTAATGCTGACTAATTCGAGGCAGAGAGATTGGTGACAGTGTAAGAGTGATGGTGGTGGAGGAGAGGGGAGATTTATATCTTAAATCCCCATGAACCCAAGCTTAACTCTCCCCTTGCCTTTCCCCCTCTTTTTTCCATTCCTTTCAGGGTTAAAGTTGAACATACTATCTAAGTTGGCCATTCCTTTTCTCCTCTGCCCTAACCTCTTCTCTTGTTCAAGCGCTACAAACTTTTACCCCACTACACCACTTAGCTACAGCACCCACCGCCCAACCGCCCGCCTCCCGTCGCTTGCATTATAGCTCTTTAGAGAAAGAAAAACCACTTAGAGGAGAGCCAGCAGCATTTTAGGTTTTGTGCTTGACTTGACTTGCTTTTCAACTAAGTTTTCCTTTTTACCCATATGGTTGGGTTGCTTGACTGAGTGCCAAACAGGGGGACGACGGACCGCCGCCCTGAGAGAGGGAGGAAGGGAGGTAGGGAGGGAGTGTTATGGAAGTGGGCACACTTCCTGTCTGACACATACTCAAGCCAAGCCAAGTCAAGCCAAACCAAGCCAGGCCCAGGGCTAGGCCAAGCAGCGGGGGGGAGGGAGGTAGACTGTGGAGTTGGGGGTGGGCCCTGCCCGCCTGCCTGCCTGCCTGCCTGAAGATGTCAAGAAACCGCTTTGCTTTCTTTTTTGTCAGCTTGCAAATTAAATTTAAATACCCGCATAGAGAAAGAGCAAGACAGAGACAATTGCGTAAAAGAGATAGGTCGAGACTTAAGAGGCTACTGTATAACAAAAAAAAAAATTCTGTGTGTATGAGTGTGTGTGTGATTGACACTTGTGTGTCTATGTGCTGAGTGCTTGTGTCCGCTGCCACCATTCCCTCTTACTTCCTCCCTTGCTTTCTTTTTCACTCTTCACTTTGAGTTCGGTCGTGTGTTTGAGTTAAGTGTTACTTCCGCTTTATACACGCAGCATATTCTTCTCTCTCACTCTCACTCCCTCTCTCTCTCTCTCTCTCTTTGTCTCTTTCTTCAAATTCTATGTGTCTTCTTCTTTTTCTTTCGTTAAAAATAAAACTTAAAGCTTAATTAAATTTTGAAATTACGATCCTTCGATTCCTTACAAAGACGATCGTATAGTATCAATTGGTACCATGTCATTAGTGTGTGAACATTGCTCGGCATTAAAATTCAAGGACGAATCGAAAGGCATGTGTTGCTTGCAAGGAAAAGTAAAATTAGAAGAAATTCTACCTCCACCTGAACCACTTCACTCTCTACTTACGGGTGACGATCCGAAATCCAAGCAATTCATGCGCAATATACGTCGTTATAATAACGCATTTCAAATGACCTCTTTCAAGAGTAATCAAGTCGTTGAGCGTGGTTTCATGCCTACATTTAAAATTCAAGGGCAAGTGTATCACTTAGCAGGGAGCTTGCTACCACTTCGACCCGATGATCCCAAATTTCTGCAAATTTATTTTATTGCATATCCAGATACACAAGCATCAACGCGGTATTCAAGTGTCGCACAGCCAACTGATAGAGATTTGATTAGATCTCTCCAAGATATGCTACATTCGCATAATCGCTACATACAGTCTTTTAAAACTGCGATAGAGAGTGTTCCAGCAAATACTCCCGACTTTAATGACGTAATCCATGCAAATAAAGTTCCTGTCGGAGAACACAGAGGACGATATAATGCGCCTTCTAGCCGGACAGCAATTTGACAAAAGAGATATTGTGTTGCATAGTCGTGATGATAATTTGCAAAAAAAATTTCAGAGTTACACAGATCTTATGACAGCTTGCAATATCCTTTGATGTTATGCCGTGGAGAAGATGGTTATGCCATTAATGTTTCTCAAGTTGACCCAATCAGTGACGTAACTCTGCGTAAAACAGTGTCATGTGTGAACTATTATTGCTACCGGATAATGACAAGACGAAACAATTTCAATTCCTTGCTTAGATATGGAATGTTAACAAATCAATATTTAGTCGATCAATATGCGAAAATTGAATCCGAGAGATTGGCCTACATCCGTAACAATCAAACTAAATTGAGAGCTGAAAATTATATTCATCTTCAGGATGCTTTACAGGCGAATGAACACAGCAACGGTATTGGACAGTTGGTTATACTACCTTCATCATTCACAGGTGGACCTCGATATTTACATGAAAAATCGCAGGACGCAATGACTTACGTCAGACATTACGGTAAACCTGATTTATTTATAACAGCAACATGTAACCCAAATTGGCCAGAAATCAAAGAAAACATTAACCCCAACTTAACTCCACAAGACAGATACGATATAGTTAACAGAGTCTTCCATTTAAAAGTATACAAACTCTTGCACCTCATTAACAAGTCTCATATTTTCGGTTCGCCACGCTGTCACATATACACAATAGAATGGCAGAAACTGGTGTGGTTAGTAAACAAAATTTAACCAAATCAAATTGACAACGTCATTTCAGCTGAATTACCGGACAAAAAAGAAGATCCTGAACTGTTCGAAAACGTAAGGAAACACATGGTACACGGCCCGTGCGGGACTTTAAACCCAAACTCTCCATGCATGCGAGATTCCAAATGCAGCAAAAAATTTCCGAAGTCGTTCCAAACTCAAACGTCTACCAGCGATGATGGATATCCCAAGTATCGTCGACGATCGCCAGAACAGGGTGGGCAAAGTGCCACCTTTCGAAACCACGATATTGATAACCGATGGATCGTTCCATATAATCCGCTTCTTTTGAAAATTTTTGATGCGCACATCAACGTCAAGTTGTGCAGTTCAATAAAGTCAATCCAATACGTTACTAAATACATTAATAAAGGTAGCGACCAAGCCACTTTCAGCATACAATCATCAAATGCAGTGGAAAAATATCAGTCTGAACGTTACATCTGCAGCTCCGAAGCTGTATGGAGGATTTTATCATTCGAAGTGCACGACCGGACTCCCACAATTCTCCACCTGATGAATGAACTGCTCATTTAGAAAACGGACAAAGAGTATATTTCACTGAGAACAATATACAAGAAGTTGTTAATAACCCGCTTTTATCTGAGTATGTTACTGCATATTGTAAAGGCCCGACATCCTTTGCATACCTAAGAACTGAACAAGGTGTTGTTTACAGTACTTATCAAGCAGCATGCAAAGCTCTGGGGTTTTTTGGAAGACGATTCTCACTGGGAAAACACATTATCGGAAGCAGCTACTTGAAGTTCAGCTACATCACTAAGATATTTATTTGCCATCATAGTAGCGTTTTGACAGGTAACTGATTCTGTTAATCTGTGGAATAAATTTTAAGAAAGTATGACCAGTGATATTTTGATACGTCGACGGCGAGTGTTAAACTCGGATGACGTACCATATGATCAAAGCATATTTGACGAAGGATTATATGAATTGAACAAAGTAGTGCAATTACTTTCGGGTAAATCAATCAAGGATTTTGGGTTACCGATGCCTGCTAATAATACTAACTCAGATTCAACGAAAAGTGCCGAATACACAAGAGAAACATCATACGATCAAACGATACTTTTACAAAATATAGCTCAAGATGAGCCACGATTAAACAACGATCAGAAAAATGTATTCACTACATTACTATCCTCAATTGATAACAATGAAGGGAGAATGTTTTTCCTTGATACCCCAGGAGGTACAGGAAAAACATTTTTAATCAATCTGCTTTTAACAAAAGTGAGACCTAAAGGAAAAATTGCATTAGCTGTCGCGTCGTCTGGCATAGCGGCTACGCTTTTGGAAGGAGGCCGAACCGCACACTCTACATTCAAGCTTCCGCTGAAAATCGCCACCGGTGATAATAACAGCGTCTGTAGTGTTTCTAAACAGAGCAATACAGAAAAATTGATGCGTGACTGCTCATTAATAGTCTGGGACGAAGCTACTATGTCAAATAAAACGTCTGTGGAAGCACTGGATAGGAGAATACGCGATTTGCGCAGCAATAATTCACCTTTGGGTGGATGTACTATTCTGTTCTCAGGAGACTTTCGTCAAATCCTACCAGTTGTGACTCGAGGAACACGTGCGGACGAAATAAATGCTTCGCTAAAGCGATCTCACCTTTGGCCACACGTCAATAAATAAGAGCTTAAAACTAATATGAGGGTTTCATTAACTTTACGTGGGAACAGGCTTTTTCCAGAGATGCTGCTAAAAGTTGGCAATGGAGAGTTAACACAAAGTGATGGGAAGATAAACCTAGAAAACCTTTGTGTTTTGAAAGACAACATCCAAGAGTTGGTCGACAATGTCTATCCCGACATTGACAACATAAGTTGTAAGACTATATCTTGGTTTAAAGAAAGAGTGATTTTGTCTCCAACTAACGAACAAGTAGACAAGATAAATAACTTGATTCTTTCAAAGATTGATGCGTCGACGCAAATATACTACTCGGTCGATACTGTTCTCGATTTAGAAGATGCTGTTCATTTTCCTACAGAACTTCTTAATTCTTTGAACCCTTCTGGACTTCCCCCTCACAAAATGGTGTTAAAAGTAGGTTGTCCTGTTTGTTCGTAAAATCACTGAAAACTTTTATAATAGAGTGCACAATACTCGCAGGATGTGGTACTGGGGAAGATGTATTGATTCCCCGAATTCCTCTGATACCATTGGATTTACCGTTCCAATTTAAACGCCTACAGTTTCCGGTAAAGACATCTTTTGCAATGAGCATAAATAAAACGCAGGGTCAAACCTTCAACGTTGCGGGCTTAGATTTGAGCGTTGAGTGTTTTTCACACGGCCAATTGTATGTCGCTCTTTCAAGAGTAATCTCTAAGGAAAACATGTTTGTATTGTCTAATGTCAAGAAAGCTGTGAACGTTGTATATAGAGAGATCCTTTAGTATATTAAATGTAAAAGTAAAATAAAAAGTGAAAATCTAAAAAAAAAAATAAGTAAAAATGTAAAAAAAAGTAAAAATGTAGTTTATGAATTTAGATATCCAAAAGATAGCAGGAAATCTTCACAGTACAGGGAAAGAATTAGAATGGTTTTACTACGAGTTTAACGCGTGCAAAGCCGCGGGCAAAAGCTAATATATATATATAAGAACAATTGTACGTATGTACGTAAACTTGCATGCATACATTTCGTTCTGTATATATGTGTTTACATAACATGACAGCATAAGTGCTTGAATATACTATATAAAAAAAAAATCAAATAATGTGTTAAGCTCCATCACCTATTCACACGTCAACAAGTTGAAAAAAAAAGATAAATATATGTGCACACTATTACGTGAATAGCCGACCCGCAAGAAGTTACATTCGAAAGTGCTGCTCCTGTTGAGCAAAGGGATGCAACATTGCTAGAGCAAGTTTTGGTGGTGTATCCAACCGATGGACCACGCCTACTCACCACTGAGTACCGTGCTCGTCTACAAAAAAGTAAATCAACACAAAGGCGAGAAACGGGGCGGAAAAAGAATTGCTCTCCTGCGCCAGAGACGAATGGTGCAGGAAATGTTAAAACCTACAACATTGCCTGAGGAAGACCGACAACTTTACCAAGAGAGTTTAAAAAATCTTGAAAACCAACTTTGCCGTGATGCAAAGTAACGCAAATCGGATTTCCGATATTGCCTTTAATATTAATTTCATTAAAATTCATTCATTTAAAAAAATATATGTTTATATAACTACCCATTTTCAAAAAAAATTTATTTTTAACTAAACCCTCAAGCCAATGCGTGCAAACGCTGCTTGAAAAATACTAACTAGAATAGTAGGGTATTACTAACACATGTGGTTGGAGTATATTTTGTAAAATTTATTAATGAAATGTAAACCTGAATTGTGAGCCAACCACATGAACTATCCCCCCTTCTACTTTCCACGTCTCCGTCACTGCTACTAGCAGTTAAAATACATATATTTCTTTATATGAAATGCATAATATAATTCTCAATTTAAATTCTCATTTTTGACTTTCCGTTCCAGAAATCTTTTTCTTTTTTTATATAGGATAGGTTTTCTTTTTACAATTACCCTTAAATTTAAAATTAAATTTATCAAATTTATCGAATTTATACGCTTTTAAAAATTTTTAGATATGATTAACTTTTTAACTTTTTAGATATGTTTAACCTATTTTTTGAATAGTTTAGAAAAAAAATGGATTTTCAAAAATATATATATATTTTAATAACGGACAGAATCTCGAAATTATTCAGAGCATTAACCCAAAAATGGGTATAATTGACACGAAAACAGTGGACTCCACTGCCAACGTGATTAATAAAGTAGAAATATGAATTCGAGTAGGAATATATGGATATTTTCGGGCTCAATGTAAACCCACTACACTATTGTTCAAAAACAGAAAAAGGAATAGTATTAAACACATTGCCATACGTCACAGTCAAAGAAGTGGCTGAAGATAACCCAATTTTGGGTACGGCAAAAATACTACAGGTGCGCTTGCATCGTTAAAAACCTATTTTTGCTACATATTTAAAGAATGACCGACTGAAAAGAGAAAGTTGCACAAGCCAGAATACTGAAAGAGAAACCTTTTCATTTTCAAATCAATCAAGTGTATCAGTCAAGATAGGACAATTAGTCCAAATACCCTTGACAAACACGTCTCAATAATTCAAGCAACACTTCAGCAAATCCGTTTGCTATTAAAAACAAAGAAGAGAGGTGTCATGGGACACCCAGATGAAAGGAAGTTTCTTTCGATTAAGGGGTAGAGAGCTGCTTTATTCATGCAATTTTGAAAAAAAAAATTTATTTTTATTAATACTTTAACATATATCGAAATACTCCGCCCAACAGGAAACCATATAAAAAAAGTAGCTCAAATGCTACCAAAATGCCAACGGTTACGTTGATCCGAATTGCAAAAACCAAACATTATTTAAATTGTAAGACTTCAGCCCATACGATAAACTATAACAAATTCAAAATTCCAAAAAAATTAATTTTTTACAGATTTGATAAAAGTCACTTTTTCGACCCACTTTGGGAGACTATTTAGCTAAAAAATGAAGTAAGCAAGTCGTCCCTGCCGACATTGAGTATACCCTGTACCAACTAGTTATATTAAATCAAGATCGGCATCAACTTAATTCAAAATTCCTTTTATCATGCAGCAACAGCTACCGCATGCTATCTCGCTCACTCTTGCCAGCCAGTGTCGTCCTAAGCGCTTCAGTACAAAACGCACTTACGTATATCTTCGATATTTATTGTCCGATTTCGACTAAATTTAGTCAGATGATGCATTTTGGCCACATTATTAGGTGTGCCAAATAAGAATGTGATTGCTTTAAAACTTCTCTAGTAAATCGTTTTTTCCAAGTTGCGGGGGCGGAAGTGGACTTGGCAAAAATTTTCAACTATCTTAATTTGCGTAGACACTAAACAAAAGTTCGAGAACCCTCAAAATCGCAATCAATTCAAAACGAAATTCCCTTTTACATGCAGCAGCAGCGAACGCATGCTATCTCGCTCTTTCATATCAGCCAATGTCGCCTTGGCAGTTCAGTACAAAATGCAAATGGCTATATCTCCGATGTTTATTGTCCGATTTGAATAAAATTTGGTCAGTTTGTGCAGTTTGATTATATAATTATGCCTACCAAATAAAAATTGGATATCTTTAATACAGCTCTTGTAAATTGATTTTAAAATTTTCTTTTTTCATTTGCGGGGGCGGAAGTGGGCGTGGCTAAAATTTCAAACAAACTTGACCTGCCTAGGCATAAGACGGATGTTCACACAAAATTTGGTAGCTCTAGCTCTTATAGTCTCTGAGATCTAGGTGTTCATACGGACAGACGGACATGTCTCAATCGACTCGGCTGTTGATACTGATCAAGAATATATATACTTTATGGGGTCGGAAAAGCTTCCTTCTGCCTGTTACATACATTTTAGCGACTTTAATATACCCTTTTACCCTATGGGTACAGGGTATAAAAACAACAAAGCGACACAATTATATTAGTTCAGATAGGTTTATAAAAATATGGGTTTATTATAATAAAATTAATTCGAAAATTTGAGCAAAATCTGTTAGGGAGTTTTTGACATATCTTGCCAGCAGTTTTAAGGAACCGAGTCTAGTAAAACATATTTGAATATTGTTGCCCGCAACCAGGCTCTATATACACCCACTCAGGTTTACGGCTATTACTTCTAAATAGCCGTATTCTGCCTCACACATTTATGACGCTTTCTCAATCTCAGAATCTTTGCTTGTGCGTGCCGTATTTACTTGTTCGTCCCGCATTTATTTGTGCGTCCCTCTGCCCACAAACTCGAGCTCGCTACCTCTTTTCCCTTCCGAATTTGCTTGTGCATCCCTCTGCCTAAAAACTCGAGTCCGCTACCTCTTTTCCCTTCCGAATTTGCTTGTGCGTCCCTCTGCATAAAAACTCGAGTCCGCTACCTCTTTCCCCTTCCGCATTTGCTTGTGCGTCCCTCTGCCAGCAAATTCGAGCTCGCGATCGCTGTTTGTGCGTCCCTCTCTGTCTACATACTCATACACTGTTCAATGCGAAAGAAAAAGACAAAACCTTTGGTAACGGTAAAAGTGTCGTTACACTTTTTAGTCTTAATTTTTTCGGTTTAGCCCCTACCGCGCGATAAGAAACTTCGTTTCAAAAACATTTTGATAATCTAACAGAAGGTCATAAGTGTGCCGCCAAAGCATTTTATACCGAGTGTAGAGACAAATCTGTCTCGGTTAGCAAAACATAATATTCAGTTCGCCAGAGTATCTGACCTAGATACAACGATAGTTCTGAACGAAGATACCCTGTATAGTCAAGAAAATCTCAATTTTACAATGGCAGAAAAAATAGCTGCCGATAGGGAATATGTAAGACAAGTTACGTCTTCAGTTCCTGAGTTTGACGGTCAAAAGACCTCACTCAATCGCTTCGTTACGGCATTAAAAATAGTGGAACGAACTAAAGGAGACCAGGAGGATTTGGCCGTTGAGGTCATAAAGTCCAAAATTAATGGCTCTATCCTATATAAAGTCTAAAATGAGACTGCAATAACAGGTATAATACAGAAATTGAATAATAACGTAAGAGGCGAATCCACTGACGTTTTAAAGGCTAAGTTAATGAATGCCCAACAAAAGGGTAAAGCGGCCTCACAGTACACAGCGGAACTTGACAACTTGCGAAAGCAACTTGAAGCCACTTACATTGACCGTGGGTTAGATCTCGATAATGCTGAGGAATTTGATTCAAAATAAGCTATGCAGGCAATGATCAAGCAATGCCAGCATGAGCGAATCCGTACTATATTATACGGCAACTTTAGTCATTTTAATAACGTTATGGGTAAATATATCCAATGTGCCACCGAAATGACTGGAAGTCCCAGTACAATATTGTGCCAGCGCGGGAGGAATAATAGAGGCAGGTATTATCCTAACCAGGAACGTGGTAGAGACTATAGCCAGGGTGACTACAATGCCAACTGTTCACGCCAGAAAGGGTGACCAGCAGGGGAAAGAAAAAGGCTTTTGCCACTATCCCCGAACGGGCACACTGAATTAATTACTAAGCTAAGTTCTATGGAAAACTCCATCTTGAGTGGTTGAGTTTTTTCATCCCCGGTAACTACCATCGCATCCGAGATCTTCTCGGCCTCTTAGTTTTACAATAAATACTTCTAATCGTAAACGCCTTAACATTGTGACCCGGTCCGGTACTTGTTTACAATAAATCTGGCCTGTGTTCAATCGAGTTAACGCGCGTTTTAATTTCTTTCCACACTTGGGTAATAAGTCTGGGCTCTCAGATCAGAAGCTTCGCCCCGCTACAAACATTGGTCCTTCGAGCCGGATATCCTTCCACACGCCCCAGCTTCGCATCGGTGAAGAATCTGATAAGTATAAACACTCTTATTGCCATTCCATTTATTCAACTATACATACACATACATACATACATACCTGTAGTGAAAAGTTCCCGCTCTTTTCCATAGCGACTTTTCACTCTAATTTGTGTGGACATTCCATTGTCTTTAATTCATCTATCCTGGTTTAGTAGCTTATCCTTGCAATTCCAATCCATTCCTTTCGATTTTTTATTGTTTCCAATACCGACAAAATTATCTACACATATACATATCCATATGCATACGTGAGTGCAAGTGCAAGCTGAAATTAAAAAGTGCTTTAGTTTTCGTGTTTGGCCCAAGATAACCAACAATCTCACCTGTAATTTACTTGGCCATAATTTCGACCAGTGCCCCTTCGTTCCAAAAACTCAAAAAAAAAAAGAAATCCAACCGAAAGTTCTTATTTAAAACACACATTGGTAAATGCATATGCGCCCACACTTGCATATGTACATATGTATGTATGTATGTATGTATATCCATATATGAACACATACACAGGTGCACCGGCATTTACATACTTTGTGTATATAAGACACTACTGCCGTGGCATTTGTTTTCATTGGTTTCCCGCACCAACTTTATAAATTTTTCGGCATTTGCACATCACTTTCACATCAATTCTTTAAATCATTGCGCAAAATTTACTACCAAATTGCAAATTTCCAAAAATAAACAAACCACCAATTGGCAGCACAGCTGATATCTATTAGTGGTGGCCCGTGACGATCACAAATCACGACTTCGATCACCGCCACGATAGTTGCTTCTCCAGCAATAAATAAAATAAAAATTAAATTTCTCAAGCAGCACAGCTGATGTGCATTAGTGGTGGCCCGTGACGATCGCAAATCACGACTTGGATCACGGTCACGATAGTTGCTTCTCCAGCATTTAATAAAATAAAAATTAACTTTCTCAAGTAAAAATAAATAAAATTCAGAATAAATATTTAAAAAAAACAAAAAAAAATTTATTCCACTTCCGAATTAATAATTTCGACAATTTCGTGTGTGCGTGACTAATAATTTCCGTCAATAAAATTTAATTTTGTTGACAAATTTCCACAAAAAGTTTACGCCCTTTCCCGTTTCGTATTTCCAGCGAAATCGATACAAAATATTCCGGTTTTTTATTTTTATAATTAATTTTTCCAAAATCTTAAATCTAATAAAATACCGTGCAATATAAAGCACAGGGCATTCCAGCCACGGACAAATCTTAACGGCTTTTCGACCCGCTTGCAGCAAATAAAATCATCTGAACAAATAAATCCGAAAGGCTGCAATCGAAATAGCGCTTAATGGTTTTGGTCCGTTTCCACTAGACCACATAAACTACAGTCACCACACAAATCACATTTTAAAATTATTTATTCTCATTTTTCTGGGATTTCATCTTCAAAATATATATTTTTATTTATTGTTTTTTCCACTCATCGATTTGCCGACGCATCCGTTCGGTTTCCAAATTCGATATCATACAGTCCACTAAGGTCAAATTCGTTGACCAACACGATATCCTTCGTGACTCGATCTAGTCCAATCCAGCTATGCCCACAGATCCTTCTAAAAGCAGCCACAAAACCGATCGTCTAGCAGTGCCGCGTCGATCCACCTCGCCATCCACGCCGCTATCTAATTCCAGGGTATCCCGCAATACCGACACCGTCAAGCGTTCTTCCAATGCTCAATCTGCACCAGGCCTTTCTGGCACTACGCCCAAAAGAGCATCCGTCTGCAGTCGCATTCCCTCGCCCGCGCACTCTGACTCTAGCTCCCAATCCATTCCATGCGTCACGGTTTCCGCTCCCACATCAAAAACAATAACCCTGAGTGATCTGAGTCCCAGCGACTGTCCGAAGCAGCTGACATGTCCGTAAACCACTTTATCGCCGCTTGTGACGGTCTGACCGATTTCGAGGTCAACACAATGGGCTCCCTCGAGGGTGATGTGCCATTGTTTTCGATGAAAATGCACTTGGAGCAGACAAAGGTCCTGTGGAGCAGAGTCGAATCCGAGTGCTTATCTTGTACCAGAGCCCTTTCGGTTGACGCGAGCGAAGAAAGCAAGACCAATTTGGTGACGGTGCAATCCAAATATGCATACGTATATATGGTGTAGGTACGGTGCGGTAGCACCTTAGGAGAACGCATAGAGCGACTCCAGTCGTCTGCTACAACTCCGGCGTCCCAGAACGCCCCCGAAATCCGAGAACAGCACGTCCATGCTGGCTATCTGCTACCTCCGTGTGAGGTGGACGTGTTCACGGGCGACTATAATCAGTGGCCCACGTTCCGCGACCTGTTCACAGCCTTGTATGTGAACAATCCGATGTTGGCACCAGTTGAAAAGCTGTATCATCTGGTGTCCAAAACGCGCGGCGAGGCAAAGGCAATTGTTTCCAGTTTCCCACTCACTAATGATGGTTTCCATGCGGCTTGGGAGAATCTTCAAGCTCGGTTTGAAAACAAAAGACAGCTTGTTGCCAGCCAGATGAAGATTCTCTTTAACCTTCCAGCAGTCGTTCACGAGACTTGCGCCGCCATGAAAGATATCCAGACCACCATCCAAGGGTGCTTAACCACGCTCACGCGATCTGGTGTTAGCACAGACAACTGGGACGTCTTCTTGATGGCGCTTTGTTCATCCAAACTGCCCAACGCCACCATCGCATTATGGGAACAATCCATCCCAAACAAGACTGACCTTTCATCCTGGTCCGACCTGAACAACTTTCTAATAGATCGGTATCGCGTTCTAGAAATGTTGGAAGGTCGAAAGTCCACTCCTGCGCTACAAGTAATCCCAGCAGCCGTCCGCAAATCTGGGCCTCCGACTAGATTCCAGTCTTTGACCACTACCGTCATTGTCAATAAGGTCTCCTGCCAATTGTGTGGCAATGAGAACCATCTGATACGCGTCCAAAATTCGCAGATATGCCCGTGCAAGAACGAGTGGCGGCAATTAAACATCTGAATTTATGTCTTTGCACGTGGCCATCAATTGCGAGAGTGTCCCAGTCTTCATTCATGCCGCATATGCCAGGAGCGGCACCACACACTCTTGCATCGCATTAACAATTCCACAGTGACGACTTCCAGTGTGCAACCACCAAAAATAAATCCTCGGCGACAACAAACAAATGCTCTCCCTGCAGAGTCTTTTGAGCGCCCAAATCCAAGCCATGGCCTCCAGAAGTTCCGAATATCCACGCCTCGTAAAGGTTTGCTGGGTACGGCCATGGTAATTATACGACATCAAGGTGCCGAATTCCACGCACGCGCCTTGATAGACACCGGATCTGAGGGAACATTCCTATCCAAGAGGATGTTCGATCTGGTGAGACCCCGGTTCCATGTCACTGACGCTGAAATCAGTGGCATCTCCAATTGTGTTGCCACCAACTCTCACAAAGTATGCGAACTAAAAATCACAACAGCACAACGGAACAAGAGCTAGCAGCCGAGCTGGGCCATCACACATTTTCGACACACAATGAAAACGGACCACAGACTATTAACATACTTGTTTTCTATTATAAATTCTAGCTCCAAATTGACACGCATGCGGCTTGAACTCGAAGTATTCTTTCAGTCGATTTCACAGTCGAGTACCTAAAGGGACAAGACAATTTCGTGTCAGATGCCCTATCTCGGATAACAATAACCTTTTAAATAAATGGGCAATGATATATTGAAATCATTAAGAGTAGCGCTACTCAACCCGGTGACCATAATAAATAATGAAAAAGAAAAAGAAGCAATTTCGTCTAAAAATCAAAATGATCCAATCCAAGGTGGTCATAATGGCATAACAAAAACTTTAATAAAAATAAAAAGACGCTACTATTGGAAAAATATTGATAAAACTGACTGGAATGTTTGGCTCCAATATTTAACATATTGTGTTAGCACGTATGTGCTAGTTTTTGGCAAACAAAGCAATTTACCAAAACAATTTAATTCTATCATTAATATTTAACGCTTATATAACGTAGAAGATTATGCTAGAGAAGCTAAGTTTAGATTAGAAGAGGCCTGTAAAAGGGCCAGGCTTATGATAGAAGAGCATAAGGCTAAAAATAAGGAATTCTATGATAGGAAAATAAATAATTTTGAACTAGAAATAGGAGATTAGGTTTCACAAAGAAATGAAACGTGCCATAAGTTAGAACCTAAGTACATAGGACCATACACAGTAGAATCAATAGAAGATAGGGAAAATGCTTTAATTAAAGATAAAAAGAATGAAGCAAAAAAAGTGCATAAGGATAAATTAAAACTTTTTAAATAAAAAAAAAAATTTTTTAATCGTGTCGATTGGAAAAAAAATATAATGAAAAAAATATATTATTCTTATTATTATTATTTACTCTGTGAGCTTAAAGATAAATCTAAAGCAACAGGGGGGGGACAGCCATAGCTACTAGGACTTTCGGCTGATTCTTAGTTTAATTACTTAAATAAAACTTAATTACGATTTACAATTAAATTTACAATTTCATTGGTTGCGCTTAGATTAATTGTTAACTTAAATTGTATAGTTAATTACATGTTAATTTCATTTTCAGTTCATAATACTTCATGGCTATACTTTATTCAAATGTCAAGCTGGAAATCTGTTTTTCCTATAGGAGGTGTGCAAGATTTGCTGCGTTTAGGTATTTTAGGATTTCTATGATATTTTCCTGTGTTGGGTTTGAAAGGAGCGAGGTAATGTTTTGGTGTGGGATATGTCTTCGATAGGATATGAAGGAGGTGCACTCGTTAAGTATGTGAGTTATGCTCATATTAATGTTAGTGTTGCAGAATTTACAATAGTTATGGGGATTTTGTAGGAATCGGTGTTCATGAGTCAATTTGGTGTGTCCAAGTCGAAGTCTTAAGATTTTTGTTTGAATGGTTCGTGGTATTAATTTGTGGTCAATGGTCTTTAAGTAGTTGTCGACGTTGAATTGTTTGGGGTTGATCAATTGGTACCATGTTGATGTTTTTTGAATCACTTTCGAGTTTACGTTGGATATCCTGTTTTTGATAAATCTATTTATGTCTGAGCTGTTTATGTTAATAAACGTTATAAGAGGTGATACCGTAGCTTGTTTTGCTATCTTATCGGCATATTCGTTGCCACTAATCCCAACGTGGCTGGGGATCCATAAGATTCTAATCTTGTTTTGGTGTTTCATGATTAAAGTGCGAATTAGGCTCGGATAGTGGGTGGGGTTGTTGATGTTTTTGATTGCATCGAGTGCTGACAATGAGTCAGTACATATGCACACTTTTCCTTTCATATTAATTGCTACTTTTATAGCTTCTAAAATAGCTGTGATTTCAGCCGTAAAGACGGATGAGTAACTTGGGAGTATCCCTGTTATGAGCGTTTTCTTTTCGGTTGTGACCGCAAAACCGATTACCAAATTGCTTAGTGATCCATCGGTGTATAAAAATGTGTGATTCTTAAACTTTTCTTTTATTTCTATAAATTGTTTATTAAATATTTCTTTGCTGGTAGTAGCTTTGTTGTATACACTCAAGTGTGTATCTATAGAGTTTTTGCGAATATGCCATGGTGGATCTGACTTTAAGGAAATCCCTAAAGGAGACGTTTGAATTCCTAGTTTGGAGCAAAGGTTTATAGTTTTTTGCAATACCGAGGCTCTAAAAGTCTTATTTTTTCCCGCTGTTATTTTGGAAATAATATGTTTCATTGGGGTATCATTTGCTTTCAAGACGGTTTTATAAGATTTAGCCAACATTTGTTGGGTTCTAACTTCTAGAGTTGCTATATTGGCTTCTAGGTATAAGTTGATTGTGGGTGTGGAGCAGAAAGCGCCAAAGGCTATTCTGAGAGCACTGTTTAGGGAGGTGTTTATGGGTTTCGTTGTAGCTTTTGGTGCATTACCGTATAACTGCAGTCCATAATCTATTTTTGATACGCAGATGGCTTTGACTATTTGTATGAGGGTGTAAGTGTGACAGTTGAATTTTTGGCTAGCAAGGCATTTTAAAATGTTTAACGATGAAAACAATGAGTTTTTCAGGTTTTTTATGTGTGAATTCCATCTATACTTGTCGTTAAATGTGAGACCTAGGATTCTCAATTCCTTCACTGATTCTATTGTTGCTGTTTGAGTTGCCACTTGGCATTGACAGTCAAATTTTCTGCAAATATGCAGATGCTTGCATTTTGTTAATGATAGAGCTGCTCCCGAGGATTCGCACCAATGCGCGATGTCTTCGAAGAGACCGTCTAAAATTATGTGTGGGTTTTTTTGTTTTTTTAGGTCGACTATAATGTTGTAGTCATCTGCATAGGCTGTGAAGTTTACATTTTTTTGTTTTTCAATGAGTTCGGACAGGCTGTTGTACGCTATTAAAAATAGTATGACCGAAAGGGGTGAGCCTTGTGGGATACCGTTGTGTAGGGGCATGCATTGAGAGTATTTATGATTTGCTCGGACGCGTATTTTCCGGTTGCTCATGAAGTTTTTTGTGTAGTTTAGTATTTTATGGCCGCAACCCCACTTCTCTAACTGATCAACGATTGTATGTATTCCAACTTTTTCGAAGGCTTTAGCAAAATCTAGGGAAATTATTGATAAATGTCTTTTTGCTGCGAGAGACCTGCTGATTAGTGCGTCTATAAAAAGTAGACAATCTATAGTAGATCTACCCTTCTGAAAACCCAGTTGGTGGCTATTAAGGAGTTGGTTTGTTTCGACAAACCACCATAGCCTTTTGGATACTATTTTGTCTAGAACTTTGCCAATGCATGGGTTAAGCGATATTGGTCTGTACGATTTTACTATTGTTTTATCTTGGCCTGGTTTAAGGATGGGAACTATAGTGCTTATTTTGAACGTATGTGGAATATGCGATTTTAAGATATTGTTAAAAAGTTTTATGATTCTAAGTTTTACTATTTTTGAAATGTGTTGGATCATATTATAGTTGATCTTGTCGAAACCTGGAGTTTGCCCTTTAAGTCTGTTTAACGCCGAAGCGAATTCTATAAACGATATGTCGTTGTCCATAAATAAAGCTGAGTTGTGTGGAGGATTGTATATTTGCTTCCTGAGTGTTATATTCTTGGCTTTTATGAATGCAGGAGGGAAGTGATTGTCTTCTGATAAGGTTGACCAATGTTTAGCAAAAGTTTGTGCTATTTCTTCTGAATCTGTGACTGTGAAATATATAAATATGCAAACTGTTTATTTTTTTAAGAAGAAAAATAAAAAGAGTGAGAACCAATCAAAAAATAATTTTTTTCTTCGAAAATATGCAAACACATATCTATACATAGTATAAAGCAAAGTCGCTTCCTGCGTCTGTCTGTATGTATATATGCTTAGATCTTTAAAATTATACAACGGATTTGGATGCGGTTTTTCTTAATAGATAGAGTGATTCAAGAGGAAGGTTTTTGTGTGCAATAACATGATTAATAAATTAGAGAACCATTGATAATTTCGAGATATCTAATGCGAAGTCGTAAATAAACACATTTTTTAAATATTTTGAGAACCGTAGTATTTAAGGTATTTAAGTTCAAAAAAGTATTTTTAGTTGTCGAGTTTATTATTTTGGTTTTGTACAGAAATAATAAAATCATGTCTGGAAGACGTCGTCGTTCGAACATAGGTCATAGTACAGTGAATGCCAGAAGAACACGTTCAGCAAGAGATGAAGAAACGTCAGCTGAACGTGATGCTCGCATCAGCCAGCTTCGGGACGGAAATAGAGCTGAGAGAGAAAGAGAATCCTCCGTAGAGCGTGAGGCTCGCCGTAGCCAGGATCGAGATAGACATATAGTTCAGAGAGCCAGAGAATTGTCTCTAGAGCGTGAGGCTCGCCTCATCCAGGATCTGCGATAGAGAGTGTTCCAGCAAGTACTCCCGACTTTAATAACGTAATCCATGCAAATAAAGTTCCTGTCGGAGAACACAGAGGACGATATAATGCACCTTCCACGAGTGAAGTAGCAGTGCGTGCGAAGCCGCGGGCAAAAGCTGGTAAAAATATATTTAAAAGATAGAAGAATATATTTTTATACCCTGTACCCATAGGGTAAAAGGGTATATTAAAGTCGCTAAAATGTATGTAACAGGCAGAAGGAAGCATTTGCGACCCCATAAAGTATATATATTCTTGATCAGCATCACCAGCCGAGTTGATTGAGACATGTCTGTCTGTCCGTCCGTCTGTCCGTCTGTCCGTCCGTCCGTCTGTCCGTCCGTATGAACACCTAGATCTCGGAGACTATAAGAGCTAGAGCCACCAAATTTGGTTTGTGGATCCGTCTAGTGTGCAGACAGATCAAGTTTGTTTCAAATTTTTGCCACGCCCACTTCCGCCCCCGCAAATCGGGAAAACGTATTTCTAGAGCTGTATTAAAGATATCATATTCTTACTTGGCACACCTAATTATATACCCAAACTGGACCAGCTCACCAAATTTTGTCGAAATCGGACAATAAATATCGGAGATATACCTATATGAGTTTTGCACTGAATTGCCAAGGCGACATTGGCTGGCAAGAGTGAGCGAGACAGCATGCGTTTGCTGTTGCTGCATGTGAAAGTGAATTTTGCATGAAATTAATGGCGATTTCGAGGATATTCTATTTCATTTAATATAACTAGTTGGTACTGGGTATACTCAATGTCGGCAGGGACGACTTGCTTGCTTCATTTATTTCATTTTCAAATTAACTTCATAAAATTACGTTATTCTGTTAAAAAGGGGAGGTGTAGTGTATTCACATGTTATAATTAAAACCATTCAGCACAGCTGAATGTATATATATATATATATGTATATATGTATATATATATGTATATGTATATATATATATATATATGTAACAAGCTGTGCTGAATGGTTTTAATATATATATATACTAGCTTTTGCCCGCGGCTTCGCACGCGTTAAACTCTTAGTGAAACCATTCTAATTCTTTCCTTGTACTGTGAAGATTTCCTGCTATCTTTGGGATATCTAAATTCATAAACTACATTTTTACTTTTTTTTTCATTTTTACTTATTTTTTTTTTAGATTTTCACTTTTTATTTTACTTTTACATTTAATATACTAAAGGATCTCTCTATATACAACGTTCACAGCTTTCTTGACATTAGACAATACAAACATGTTTTCCTTAGAGATTACTCTTGAAAGAGCGACATACAATTGGCCGTGTGAAAAACACTCAACGCTCAAATCTTAACCCGCAACGTTGAAGGTTTGACCCTGCGATTTATTTATGCTCATTGCAAAAGATGTCTTTACCGGAAACTGTAGGTAGTTTAAATTGGAACGGTAAATCCGATGGTATCAGAAGAATTCGTGGAATCAATACATCTTCCCCAGTACCACATTCTGCGAGTATTGTGCACTCTATTATGAAAGTTTTCAGTGATTTTACCAACAAACGCGTACCATTGCAAAGTTTAGGTGGATTCAGGTTTCTTAATAAAATAACAGGACAACCTACTTTTAACACAATTTTGTGAGGGGGAAGTCCAGACGGGTTCAAAGAATTAAGAAATTCTGTAGGAAAATGAACAGCATCTTCTAAATCGAGAACAGTATCGACCGAGTAGTATATTTGCGTCGGCGCATCAATCTTTGAAAGAATCAAGTTATTTATCTTGTCTACTTGTTCGTTAGTTGGAGACAAAATCATTCTTTCTTTAAACCAAGATATAGTCTTACAACTTATGTTGTCAATGTCGGTAATAGCTTCACCTCTGATGACTTCGAATCAAAAGCAGGTGTACCTCAAGGCAGCGTGCTGGGCCCAACTCTGTATCTTTTGTACACAGCGGACAAACCAACAAGCCCTACACTCATCACATCTATGTTTACCCTCAATAGGAGAAACTGCCCATCATTGACGCTTAACAATGTGCCAGTGCCTCAATCCGACGATGCTGTATATCTTGGAGTTCACCTCGACAGAAGATTAACTTGGCGTAAGCATATCGAAGCCAAGAAAAAGCAACTAAAGCTCAAAGCAATCGGTCTACATTGGCTTATCAACGCCCGATCTCCGCTCCGATCTGGAATTCAAAGTTCTCCTCTACAACTCTGTATTAAAACCCATCTGGACATATGGCTCTGCACTATGGGGAAACGCAAGCAAAAGCAACATGGAAACCATACAAAGGGCTCAATCCAAGGTTCTCAGAACCATCACGGGAGCACCTTGGTATATCCGAAATGAAAATGTACAGAAAGACCTACACATTCCTAGCGTAATAACCGAAATAAAGGTACAACAGCTTAAGTACACCGCTAAACTGCAGGCACACCCGAATACCCTGGCCAAATCATTAACCCCCGAGTACGTGAAAGTACTCGTCTTCAACGAAACGACCTCCCAACCCTCTAGTAATTAATCAGGGCCATAGATCAATGTAGCATCTTTCAGATGTTAGGTTATGTGTTAGATTAAGATAAACCTAGAAAATTGTTGTTAGTCTTATAAGCTTATATAAGAGATCCAACAAACAAATAAAACGTTAAAAAAAAAAAAAAAAAAATGGGATAGACATTGTCGACCAACTCTTGGATGTTGTCTTTCAAAACACAAAGGTTTTCTAGGTTTATCTTTCCATCACTTTGTGTTAACTCTCCATTGCCAACTTTTAGCAGCATCTCTGGAAAAAGCCTGTTCCCACGTGAAGTTAACGAAACCCTCATATTAATTTTAAGCTCTAATTTATTAACGTGTGGCCAAAGGTAAGATCGCTTTAGGGAAGCATTTATTTCGTCCGCACGTGTTCCTCGAGTCACAACTGGTAGGATTTGACGAAAGTCTCCTGAGAACAGAATCGTACATCCACCCATAGGTGAATTATTGCTGCGCAAATCGCGTATTGTCCTATCCAGTGCTTCCACAGACGTTTTATTTGACATAGTAGCTTCGTCCCAGACTATTAATGAGCAGTCACGCATCAATTTTCCTGTATTGCTCTGTTTAGAAACACTACAGACGCTGTTATTATCATCGGTGGCGATTTTCAGCGGAAGCTTGAATGTAGAGTGTGCGGTTCGGCCTCCTTCCAAAAGCGTAGCCGCTATGCCAGACGACGCGACAGCTAATGCAATTTTTCCTTTATTGTTGTTTAATCGTGGCTCATCTTGAGCTATATTTTGTAAAAGTATCGTTTGATCGTATGATGTTTCTCTTGTGTATTCGGCACTTTTCGTTGAATCTGAGTTAGTATTATTAGCAGGCATCGGTAACCCAAAATCCTTGATTGATTTACCCGAAAGTAATTGCACTACTTTGTTCAATTCATATAATCCTTCGTCAAATATGCTTTGATCATATGGTACGTCATCCGAGTTTAACACTCGCCGTCGACGTATCAAAATATCACTGGTCATACTTTCTTGAAATTTATTCCACAGATTAACAGAATCAGTTACCTGTCAAAACGCTACTATGATGGCAAATAAATATTTTAGTGATGTAGCTGAACTGCAAGTAGCTGCTTCCGATAATGTGTTTTCCCAGTGAGAATCGTTTTCCAAAAGCCCCAGAGCTTTGCATGCTGCTTGATAAGTATTGTAAACAACACCTTGTACAGTTCTTAGGTGTGCAAAGGATGTCGGGCCTTTTACAATATGCAGTAACATTCTCAGATGAAAGCATTCGCTGTTGTTGGGATGAATCACATAGACTCTGCCAAGAGCATCCGTTTTTTTTACTCCGGGGAAACCATCGACCGCAGTACCTTGTTTTCGCCGTTGAAAGGTTTTAGAATTACTCTGGTTGCATGTATAGTAACATGGAACTCTGTCATATGTTAGTGTTTTCGCGAAATCATCTTGAGCACATAACTTGAGGAATGCGGTTAATGTTGTGTCCCGCGGGTTATTAACAACATCTTGTATATTGTTCTCAGTGAAATATACTCTTTGTCCGTTTTCTAAATGAACTGCTAGGTGGACAATTGTGGGAGCCCGGTCGTGCACTTCGAATGATAAAATCCTCCATACAGCTTCGGAGCTGCAGATGTAACGTCCAGACTGATATTTTTCCACTTCATTTGATGATTGTATGCTGAAAGTGGCTTGGTCGCTACCTTTATTAATGTATTTAGTAACGTATTGGATTGACTTTATTGAACTGCACAACTCGACGTCGATGTGCGCATCAAAAATTTTCAAAAGAAGCGGATTATATGGAAAGATCCATCGGTTATCAATATCGTGGTTTCGAAAGATGGCACTTTGCCCACCCTGTTCTGGCGATCGTCGACGATACTTGGGATATCCATCATCGCTGGTAGACGTTTGAGTTTGGAACGACTTCGGAAATTTTTTGCTGAATTTGGAATCTCGCATGCATGGAGAGTTTGGGTTTAAAGTCCCGCACGGGCCGTGTACCATGTGTTTCTTTACGTTTTCGAACAGTTCAGGATCTTCTTTTTTGTCCGGTAATTCAGCTGAAATGACGTCGTCAATTTGATTTGGTTAAATTTTGTTTACTAACCACACCAGCAGATGTAGATGTGGCAGACCACGTTTCTGCCATTCTATTGTGTACATGTGACAGCGTGGCGAACCGAAAATATGAGACTTGTTAATGAGGTGCAAGAGTTTGTATACTTTTAAATGGAAGACTCTGTTAACTATATCGTATCTGTCTTGTGGAGTTAAGTTGGGGTTAATGTTTTCTTTGATTTCTGGCCAATTTGGGTTACATGTTGCTGTTATAAATAAATCAGGTTTACCGTAATGTCTGACGTAAGTCATTGCGTCCTGCGATTTTTCATGTAAATATCGAGGTCCACCTGTGAATGATGAAGGTAGTATAACCAACTGTCCAATACCGTTGCTGTGTTCATTCGCCTGTAAAGCATCCTGAAGATGAATATAATTTTCAGCTCTCAATTTAGTTTGATTGTTACGGATGTAGGCCAATCTCTCGGATTCAATTTTCGCATATTGATCGACTAAATATTGATTTGTTAACATTCCATATCTAAGCAAGGAATTGAAATTGTTTCGTCTTGTCATTATCCGGTAGCAATAATAGTTCACACATGACACTGTTTTACGCAGAGTTACTCCACTGATTGGGTCAACTTGAGAAACATTAATGGCATAACCATCTTCTCCACGGCATAACATCAAAGGATATTGCAAGCTGTCATAAGATCTGTGTAACTCTGAAATTTTTTTGCAAATTATCATCACGACTATGCAACACAATATCTCTTTTGTCAAATTGCTGTCCGGCTAGAAGGCGCATTATATCGTCCTCTGTGTTCTCCGACAGGAACTTTATTTGCATGGATTACGTCATTAAAGTCGGGAGTATTTGCTGGAACACTCTCTATCGCAGTTTTAAAAGACTGTATGTAGCGATTATGCGAATGTAGCATATCTTGGAGAGATCTAATCAAATCTCTATCAGTTGGCTGTGCGACACTTGAATACCGCGTTGATGCTTGTGTATCTGGATATGCAATAAAATAAATTTGCAGAAATTTGGGATCATCGGGTCGAAGTGGTAGCAAGCTCCCTGCTAAGTGATACACTTGCCCTTGAATTTTAAATGTAGGCATGAAACCACTCTCAACGACTTGATTACTCTTGAAAGAGGTCATTTGAAATGCGTTATTATAACGACGTATATTGCGCATGAATTGCTTGGATTTCGGATCGTCACCCGTAAGTAGAGAGTGAAGTGGTTCAGGTGGAGGTAGAATTTCTTCTAATTTTACTTTTCCTTGCAAGCAACACATGCCTTTCGATTCGTCCTTGAATTTTAATGCCGAGCAATGTTCACACACTAATGACATGGTACCAATTGATACTATACGATCGTCTTTGTAAGGAATCGAAGGATCGTAATTCATGGCAGAATTTTCTTTGTTTACCCATGAATTAGTTACTCTGGCTCTCTGTATTCGATGTCTGCCTCGATCCTGGATACGGCGAGCCTCACGCTCTAGAGACAATTCTCTGGCTCTCTGAACTATATGTCTATCTCGATCCTGGTTACGGCGAGCCTCACGCTCTACGGAGGATTCTCTATTTCTAGCCCGAAGCTGGCTGAGTCGGGCCTCACGCTCTACTGTAGATTCCCTATCTCTCTCTCAGCTCTATTTCTATCCCGAAGCTGGCTGTTGCGAGCATCACGTTCCGCTGACGTTTCTTCATCTCTTGCTGAACGTGTTCTTCTGGCATTCACTGTACTAGGACCTATGTTCGAACGACGACGTCTTCCAGACATGATTTTACAAAACCAAAATAATAAACTCAACAACCAAAAATACTTATTCTATTCGGCTCTTTTTTGAACTTAAATACCTTAAATACTACGATTTACAAAAAAAATGTGTTTATTTACGACTTCGCATTAGAAATCTTGAAATTATCAATGGTTCCCCAATTTATTAAGCATGTTATTGCACACAAAAACCTTCCTCTTGAATCACTCTATCTATTAAAAAAAAAACGCATCCAAATCCGTTGTGTAGTTTTAAAGATCTAAGCATACATACATACAGACAGACGCCGGAAGCGACTTTGCTTTATAGGGGAAGGCGGGGTATTGTGAGCCACTTTTTTTTATTGCCAGAAATTTTCTATTTAAACAAGTTTTACTTCAAATTTGAGTGTTGGATGTTATAGTATGAAGATCTAGCTTTCATTTGGTCACAACAGTTTAATGGAATATTTGAAAATTAGGTGATTCTAAGGCAATTTCCAAAAATACCTTTTTTCGTGATATTCAAAATTCTCGGGGTATTGTGAACCACTTTTAAAATTGAATAAAAACAATGATTTATGTTAGGAAAATTTTATTTATTTCACTAAAATACAAATAATAATTGAAAAATTAGTTGTTGTAGTGAACAAAATTACACACGTCAGCCTGAAATGCAATTTATGCAAGTCCAATAACTTTCAGTTATTCTGGCACTTTTCAAGTGCACTGCACGATCGCAGACGTTGCAATGTATGGTATTTCGCCGATTCATTTTTTTCGGCATGTTTTCCATATACAAGCATTCAACACATTAAAAATGTCGTTAAATGTTACGAAACAAGTGGCTCTTAATTCCCCAAGAAAAAAGGTTCACAATTCCCCGAACCCTCATTTTTAGAAAATGGCTGCAAAAAACAACAACAATAACAAATACATGGAAAATACCGTTGTAATTTTGAAAGCTAATATACACACGAATATTAAAAACATAGTTACCTCCGTCGATTCACAGGAATAAAAAAAATATAAGGATATTCACTGAGTGTAAATTATACACCGAGAGCATCCAATTTCTATTTGTTAATAAAACAAAGTACCAATGCCGGTGCCCACACTTGTTCATTATAGAAATTATAGGGTATGATAAGACGAGTCGATAACAGTCATTCACACCTGTCATAATTCAATGGGAAAAAAAAAATGGCGCTGGTTCACGATTCCCCTTGGCCCAAAATACCCCAGCTTCCCCTACTATGTATAGATATATAATTATAATTATTTATTGCTTGCAACAGAATGTTACAAGCTGTGCAGAATGGTTTCAATTATAACATGTGAATACACTACAAAACGCCAGTAAGCACAAGGCCTTTCTGGATCTCTGTGACTCAGCAGACAACGATATTTGGGGATTGGCCTACAAGGTGGCACTCAAAAAACTTAGAGTAGCGAAGCCAGCTGTTCCAAATGAAGGCCGTTTGCAACACATTGTGGAAACATTATTTCCTTGCACTTCAGCTATGGAACCAAGAGTAGAACATAGGCTGGTCATAGTTAAGCGCCCTGTTAGTACCGAAGAGGTCGTTAATGCAGCCTCTCGTATACAGGTGAATAAGTCCCCTGACCCAGATGCTATACCAAATATTGCTTTGAAACAAGCGATGCTACTTCAACCAGAGAAATTTGCGGAAGTTTTCAAAAAATGTTTGGAGGAATGCTTCTTCCCGGACCAATGGAAAGTTCAAAACCTTGTTCTGATTCTTGGGCCCGCTACTCTGGAATGTCATGTATGACGGCATACTTCGACTGCAGCTACCTGTAGACTTCTCTATTATAGGCTTTGCAGATGACATGGCTTTGGTGGTTGTGGCAAAGCATCTCATTGAAGCGGAACAGAAAACGGCCACTGCTGTTGGCATGGTGAAACGTTGGCTGGCCACTGCAGGTCTACAGTTGGCCGATGAAAAAACTGAGACTGTTCTAATAAGCAGTAAAAAAATGGTTGAAACGGCAAAAATTCATCTTGATTTTTATGTAATTGAATCTGCGAGGTCAATAAAGTACCTGGGTGTCTTGATAGACAAGCGGCTCTGCTTTATGAAGCATTTATGCTTCGTGAGCCAGAGGGCAGCCGAGTTAACGCGATCATTGAGCAGAATTTTGCTCAATACCAGAGGGCCAAAACAGAGCCGCCGTTTTTTGCTTATGAACGTCATAAACTCTACTATCTTGTGTGCTGCTCCTGTTTGGGCGGAGGCAATGCAAATCCTACAGGATCCGACTGGAATCGGTATACCTCTTCAGAGCTCTTCGGGTCTGCAGCGGCTTCCGCACCATTTCAGCAGAGGCAGCGCTAGTGATTTCGGGCATGATTCCTATCGACTTGCTTGCTCGGGAGGCATAGTGCAGATACAGATTAAGGCATACTGCTGATTTAAGCCCACGGGACATTAAACGTCTCACAGCCCGGGCCAGAAATACTAGCTTGGTGGAATGGCACAGACGTTGGTGTTCAGCAAGCAAGGGAAGATGGACCTAGCAACTCATACCCAATATAGAGTTGTGGATAAACCGAAAATTTGGCGAGGTCACATTCTAACTTACGCAACTTCTAAGTGGTCATGGCTGTTTTCACAGCTATCTGTTTAAACTTGGGCATGACGTCAGCCCAAATTGCCCAATCTGCCAGTATGGCACAATTGAAACCCCGGCACACATCCTATTTGTTTGTCCAAGATTCAGGATTGAACGGCGGGCGATGGAGGAGGCATGTGGCAAATCCCTGGAGCCGAGTAATTTGGTGTTCAGTATGTTGGAGAGGCGCGAAAGCTGGTCAGCAGGCAACAGCTGTTGGAAAGAAAACGTAACACAAGTGGGCATAGAAGGCCTTTTTTTTTTTTAAAAATTTGAATCGTCCGTTAAACGGAAAAGTTGGTAACCACAATGTACCATATATCCCGTTTTGAGGGAGCTTTTCCGGACCAATTCAGCGAGGAAGCTATTTTTGGCAAGCGCTCCAAACTCATGGAGTCATCTCAACCAAACGCGGCAATCGCAAATCCAGCGCCAGTAATTGCTGCTGCAAGAGCGCTACGCAGCAGTCCAGTTGCGACTGCTTCAACATCGAAGGTTGACTCAGGTAGTTCAGAGTTGGACGAGTTGGGCTGTCTGATCAACGAGCTTGCCAATACCTACTCCAAGAAGGAGGATGGGAAACTTGTGAGGCATATAAATCAAAGTGCGTTGCAGTCAATGGCACGCATGAAAAAGCTGAACGAGCTGCTCTGCTCTAAAGTGGGCAAACTAAAGCTGCGGAAACCAACATGCGACCAAACCACGCAAACCGTCCAGGAGGCATGCGCGCAACGTAGGCTCAGAGCAAACTCTGGCCTCAGCAATTCGCCCAAACGTCAACGGGACGATACCTTGCCCCAGCGGAACACGCCACCAAAAAAAGCATCGTGGAGGCCCATACTTTGTGTCATTGACAGCACGCATACCAAGCGAGGCTCCTAACGGCAAGATATACAAAGTTCATACACTTAACCCAGCCGTTTATGCATCCACCCTGGATATTCCAACACCCTCCGGTAGCGCAACAGAATGCTCGAAGCAAGTCATGGAAGCTATTAAATCAGCCTGCGATGCCAGCATGGAACTTCGCAAGACACATAGCAAACATCGTTCAGCGGTGTACTGGTGGAACGAATCAATCGCAGAGGCCAGAAGAAAATGCCTGAAGGCCAGACGGTGTCACCAGCGGGCAAGAGGCCGGTCACTTTTCCTGGAGCTGCAAAAAGAATATGCAGACAGGCGCAGAGAGCTCAAAAAGGCCATAAATCTGAGCAAAAGAAAATGCTTCTTGGATCTAAGCGATGAGGCGGACAACGACATTTGGGGCATGGTCTATAAAATTGCGCTAAAAAAGTTAAAAGCGGTCAAGCCAGCTGCACCGGACGAGACAAAAATGAAATGCATCGTGGAAACGCTGTTCCCCAACACATCGACGATAGCGCCAAAAGCCACTCACTTGGCAAACATAGCCCCTGTCGAGAATCCACTTGATGTAGAAGAAGTAACTAAAGCGGCACTTACTCTCAGGGACAACAAGGGTGTTGGTCCAGACGCCATCCCTACCAAGGCTTTAAAGCTAGCAACCTGGCTGCAGCCCGACAAATTTACGCAACTATTCAACATTTGCTAGCAAGAAAGTACATTTCCGGACCAATGGAAAATACAAGACTTGGTACTTGGTATCTCACCCCATTCCAGTTTGGTTTCAGGAAGGCAAAATCGACCAACGATGAGCTCACATCAGTTGTCAGCATAGCGGCCAAGGCTATCGAAGGTCAAAGGTGGAAAGGTGGCCAAAAGCAGTACTGCGTAGTGATCACACTCGACGTAAAAAACGCATTCAACATTGCTTACTGGGGGCGCATTTTACAAGCTCTGTCTTCCTTCAATGTTCCAGAGTACCTGATTGGTATTACCGAAGACTATTTTCGGAACCGAATCCTACGCTACACAGTAAGTAATGGCACACATACCCACTTGGTGCGTGGCGGCGTGCCACAAGGGTCAGTCCTGGGGCCTTTACTATGGAATGTAATGTACGATGGTATCTTACGCATGCAACTACTAAGTCGCGCACGCATGGTAGGACTTGCAGATAATTTTGCGATCTTGGTAGTAGCACAACACCTGTATTATCGAAGAATTATTTTGGAGTTTGTGGTTTTGCAGTTAAATCGGAGCGACAGTTATCATTGCTCCGAACACTTTTATTGTTTCTTTCATAATGATATTAATTATTCTTTAAGTCTAATGCGGCGCGGACCGCAGTGGCAGCGCTGCCTAATGTATATTAGTTCTTTAATATATAATATATAAAATGAACATATATGTATATCTTATACATATGTAAGCAGCGGATATGCCGCTTTGGGAATTGAGCGTGGTTTGCACATTTATATCTCACGCAAGCGGTCACTGCATGGGACATATGCTGACGCGGCTTGTCTGTAAGTCAGCGTACTCGAGGCCGATCATATTTCGGCGCAACCAAAAACAAATTGGCGTTGCATTGTAGCATTTATGTTTATTGGTACATATATAAGAAGTATATATTGGACATAATGCTGAGTACAGTAAGCTCTCGATATGTGCATATCACATCTCCCTCCTTCTAAAAAATAACGTAATTATTATTATTATTATTTTTAAATTAAGTATTCATTTGTGTTTTCTTATTAAAAAGTACACACATTTCAACAAAGGAGGAAGAAAATTAAAAAAATTTTATATATAAATATATATATATTTTTTTTTTCCTTTGAAATAACTTTAGCCTATTCTTATTAACTGTTTGTGGTTTCTTCTTCCTTATGTCTATTATGATATTGTTTCTATCTTCTATTTATATTACTTTGTAGGGTCCTAAATATTGTTTATCTAATTTATGACCTGAATCATTTTTAAGTAGTACTAAGTTTCTATTTCTAACTTTATGTCATTAATCTTTTTATCATATTCAATTTTACGTTTTTGTTTTTCTTTCTCTATCATTGACATTGCTCTTTTATACGCTAATTGTAATTTAAATTTAAACTCTTTTGCGTAGTCATCTAAATTGTATAAAGGATCTATTTTCGTTAAAGAATTAAATTCTATGAGTTTTCTTGGCAATCTACCGTAAACAAATTCATACGGACAGTAGTTATGTACCGTTGATGGGGTAGTGTTGAAACAATATGTAAAGAATTTCAACCATTCATCCCAATCATCTTTTCCAATAGAGATGTATGAACGAATTCGTTTGAATTTCGTTGAATGTTCGGTGACTTCTCTCTTCTGGTTATAAAGTCTGGTGGTGGTGGCTGTTGATAATATATTATTGATTTTCATATATTTGCACAAGTCACTAACAAGTGAATTTTTGTACTCAGTACCCATGTCCGTTATGAACGTCTTCATAGGACCGTACTTTAGTATAAACGATTCAAATATTGCTTTGGCTACTGTTTTTGCGCTTTTTTCTTTTACTGGTATTGCACCTGGATATTTTGTAAGGTCGCATATTATAGTTATCGCATACTCATTGGCATTCTCTGTTCGAGGTAATGGGCCGATGGTATCAATTAAAACAGTATCAAAAGCTGTGTCTGGGGTGTTGGTTATAATCATTGGTGCTTTTGTATGTGTTGTAGTTTTAGCTCTTTGGCAGTTTAAACACGTTTTTACATAATTTTTGATCATTTGTGTCATTTTGGGACAATAATACAGTTTTATAATAGCGCTATTTTTATATTTTTTAAATTTTCATTTCCTTTATTTTTAAATTCATTTAAAGTGACAAATTCGAAAATTTGTTCACTTGGTGACATCTGTAAGTTAATGATTTTGTAAATCCCGGCTTCTGAAATAAGCCTTGAAAAAATTGACCTAAATCGAATGTTTCATTAGAACATAAACCTTTAAATAAAATTTGTGAAATAATCTGTTTTCCTCTTTTGAGCAAGCACTTGAAATTATTCATTTTTATTTTTCAAATTTCTTTACGTCGCTATTGCTAACGACTTCGTAGACATTGGGCTTATATATTTTTTCATGCATTTTGGTATTTTCATCTGCGCAGATGTTTTCCTGCCTTTTTGATGATCTTGTTTGTACCATTAATATATAAGTTATTTAAATTGTTTTATTGTATAATTCTTTATTAGCGGCTAACTTGCCGACTCAAAATATATCTTGAAACTAAACTTATAATAACTTATAAAAGACCCAAGAACCCCACAGCTAACGAAGAATAGCTGAATCAGCGCCTCGTGCCATCCAGACGGCAGCCGCGGTCAATGCGCCTCAGCTGGAGGATCATATTTCGGTGGACCGTGAGACCGACTTATAGCTGACATAGCAACTGCAACTATGTTGCAATTGCTTCCGCTCGCTTATTTGCTTGGCTCGGCATAACTTATATCTATTCATGGTAATTAAGTCTTCTATATTTATACGAGATAGTGCATGTCCTATATGTCATGTCATGATAGTGGTTGTCCTTTCCCTTGAGGTATTCAACTGTAAATTGATACTCTTCTAAGTCTAATCTCATTCTAGTCAGCTTTGAAGTAGGATTCTTCATTGAAAATAAATATACTAGTGGTCTATGATCTGTTTTTACTAAGAAATGCCTTCCATAGATATAAGGTCTGAATTGTTTTATTGCCCAGTGTATTGCTGCTAATTCCTGTTCGGTAGTCGATTTATTACTTTCTCCCCGTGTGAAGGATCTCGATGCATAAGCAATTGGTAGTTGCGCTCCGTTGCAGTCTTGTTATAATACTGCACCACATCCATGTTTACTTGCATCTGTAGTTATGCAAAATTCTTTGCTGAAATCAGGGTATAGCAATAATGTTGGCTTCATTAATGCCGTTTTTAGACATTTAAATGATTCTTCACATTCTTTAGTCCATTGGAATTGGACATTCTTCTTGCTTAATCTTGTCAAATTATGTGAGTATTGTGCGATAATCTTCTATAGTAGTTACAAAAAGCGACAAAACGTCGTGTACTGTCTGCATCTGTTGGGGTTGGATAGTTTTTAATTACATCATACTTTTCATCATCCGGAAGGATGCCATGGTCTGCACATTGATGGCCAAGGAATGTTACCTCGTGCATAAATAATGAACATTTCTCTGGGTTTAGTTTAAGATTGTGCTTTCTACAAAGTGCAAAAATACTCGTAAGATTTTTGAACATGTGCTGTTCGGAACAGCCGATAACAACTAAATCATCCATGTAGAGAAATGCTTGCGATGGTTCAAGACCAGAGAAAGCAAGTTGCATCATTCTCATAAATGAGTTTGGAGCTACTTTTAGACCATAGAGAAATGGCGTGAAGAGATATGAGCCAGTGCTCGTAGATGATGTTATATTTCAAGATTTGTTTTCGAGTTCTATTTGGTGAAATCCAGAAAATTTTTTGCTCTTCCTAGCTTATCTAGTATTTCTCCTATTCTAGGTAATGGATATTTATCTGCTAGAAGTTTTTTATTTATTTGCCGATAATCCACTACTGTTTTTTTTTCTTTCGAATTTGGTAGTGACTTTTTAGGAACTAACAGAATTGGGCTATTATATTCAGATATAGATGGTTCGACTATACCATCCTTTATCAACTTTTCTACCTGTCTATTTATTTCTGGCTTTTCTGTTTCTGGGGTTTTGTCTGCTAACCGTAGTTTTTGCTTGTAGAAGTTATTCCTTGAGATTGGTTCTGATTAGAGACCAAATATGTCACTGTATTCGGTGTACAACTCAGTAAGTTCTGGTTTTACATGATCTGGGAACTTTAATTTACTTAAGACCTCATTTGTTCTATTGATTTTGTTATTACTAAATGATTTAATTTCATGATTTTCTATTGATTCGAATGTAATGTTTGGATTTTTAATATTTATATTTTCACTTGTTGTATTCAAGATACGAACTATTGCATTATTACCTGTTACGATGCTATTAGCTATTAATACCCCAGGATGAATTTCCTGATTTGGTATTAATACAGTATCTTCATTTATTTGAAGTGTGATTTTTCTCAAAATTTCTGACTTTGCTGGTAACAATATTGAATTGTCGATATCATTGTGTGGTAGTGGTACATGTATTTGGTATGTAAGTGATTGCGGTTTAAGTATTAATTCATCATTGTGTTAATCTATGATGCAATTGAATTTTCGAATGAAGTCAAGTCCCAGAATTCCGTCACATGGTGCTGGAAATTCATTATGGACTACTTGGAAATTGGACTGATTATGAAATAATCGAAAAGTAAATCAATTGTACCTAGTCCAATTGATTTTATTGTTCCCTGACCAATTCCTGTTTTTTGTTTTAAAATTTTGATTTATTTCAAATATAAGCTATTATCTTTAAGAATTGAAATGTTAGCTGCAGTATCTTTCACATTCGTTTCTTTCTTCATCGTGGATAGACGTGTTTTTCTGTGCTCCTGCATAATTTCTTTTATTTCGGTTTTAAACTCACCGCGCCTGCCTAAAAATTCAGCTAATTATTTAGCAATAACTATTGACATTATTCTGTCATTTAAATTTTTGTCATTGCGCTTTTTGTTTAATTAACTTTACAAAAGCAAAATCAAAGCATTGAACTTAATATTTGAAAAAAACAACAAAACTTTTTACAGCAGTGTTGTTGTTTTTGTTATTCTTTGCTCTTGCGTTTGTACTTTTTACCGCTTTAAAACCGCTCTCGCGCTCTCGCCAACGCATTGTTGTTGCATGTGCAGTGCTGTTGGTTCTCCCGCTCTCTTTTTTTTATAATTTCTTTTATTCGCGCTCGCATCTATCTCTGTCTCGCGTACAAGTGATACGTGTATTTGTGTAGTGCTTAGTTCTCTTAGTTCTTGCACTAATTTTCTCTGTGAGTTTGACCCCAGTGTCGAATTTGCTTAATAAATCTGAGTGAGTTTTTTCTTTGGCCTTTTTGATATTTAATTTTTTTTATAAATTTTTGAGTATTAATTGAATTAAAAAATGTCTGTCTGCTCAAGCAAAAAGTGTTTGAACCCCCCTTCACCCCATAACGTATTTCTTTCCTGTTGGCTGTGTGACAACGTCATGCACGTTAAATGTGCTGGCTACACAGCCAGGGTAAAGGATTGTTTGGAGCAAAAAGGGGGCTCAAATGGGGTTGTGACTCATGCCGTGAGGTTGAGATTGAAATGAGGGTGTTTATGAGGCAAACCAGGGATAGATTGAAGAAATTGTCATCTGGTTTTCGTAAACTCTACGATGAGTTCAATGCTGTGGAGAGCGAATTTAGCAGCTATAAGCTGTTAAATGAGTCTCCAAAGCGCAAGAAAACCAGTATGCGCAATCTGTCCTTGCATTTGCCTGTGCCCAATCCCGTCTCGGCCGTAGCTCCACAAACTCCTTCACTGCTCACTGTGACAAATCCTCCGCAGCTTATTTCGTTTACCACCCCCATTTCTCAAGGTGGTCGCAAGGAAGAGGCTATCTCCGTTTCTCCAGGAAATGGTCTCTCTTTGCAGACGAACAAAGCTGTAGTATCCGAAAAGTCCGGGCAATTATCAATAACTGTTGATATTGCCGATAGTAGTCCAGTTGGAGGTGCAATACCGGACACGCAGGCGGACTCAATCGTGGTCGCTGACGCTGCGGTTGATTTGCGGCCTGGTTCCTATAAACCTTTAACTGGAGTTCCACCTAAGAAACATATATTTGTTTCAAGGCTTGATCCCGAACATTCGTCGGATGATGTCTTAGCTTTTATTAAGACAAAAATTCAAGCTCATCACTATAATGCTAAAATAGCGGTGGAAAAATTTAAATTTAAATATTCGAGGGAGATATCCTCTTTTAAAATAAGTGTTCCAGTTGAACTGTTCGACTGTATATGTCATAGCAGTTTTTGGCCGGATCACATTTTAGTAAAAGAATACACGGCCAAAAAGAAAACTCGAGATCCGGTTAGGCTTTCTATCCCATCTAATTCTTCATCTTCCGGAATATCAGCATCGACTGGTGTTCCAAAAAACTAATCTCGTCCCTTCATCTGGCCTATCAGAACGTGAGAGGACTTAAATCTAAGCTTCCTAGACTCTATCTAGATAGTCTAGCATTTGAATTTAAAATTTTAGTGTTTACTGAGACATGGTTAAAACCCGATATTAACGATGCATCTGTTCTTCCCGCAAAATTTTCAATTTTTAGATGTGATCGGACTTCTCGTGTAGGCGGAGGAGTTCTGATTGCTGTTGACTCGGCCTTAACTTCTGACCAAATTCATTCACCGGACATTCTGGAGATTGAGTTTGTTAGCGTTAAGGTCAGATTCAAGTCTTTCTCTGTCTACATTACTTGTTCTTACATTCCGCCACAATCCGACATGGCGGTGTACGCAAAACATTTAGATTCTATTCGATATATTTCTTCATTGCTTTCTGATAGAGATATCTTAATCGTCTTTGGTGACTTTAATTTACCAGAAATAGCATGGTCTCAATCTGATGAATCTGCTTTGTTGCTTCCTTCTAAATCTCACTGCTTCGTTGATGGCCTTTTTGAGTTATCATTAGCTCAAATAAACCCTGTGCGAAATAACATGGGCAGATCCTTAGATCTGATATTTGTGTTGGATTCCACCAACTGTGCAGTAACTAGAACCGACCCTCTAGTCTTGCCCGAAGACAATTTTCATCCTACTCTGGATTTATCTGTAGATCTGTCGTTTCGTGCACCGATTGCTGGTGTCAGTCCTGTGATTAAATCTCGTAATTTTCGCAAGACTAACTTTGTTAAACTGAATGAGCTCATTCTGAGAACTGACTGGTCATCCTTATACAGTTGCTCAGACATGGATCTTGCTATCTCGTTGTTTTATGATACTCTCGGTTCGCTTTTTAAGGTTTGTGTCCCACTGAGGGCTCCAGTGTCGTCTCACCGACCTCCCTGGTTTTCTCGTGAGCTATCCAACTTGAAAAATGTCAAATCCAGATATTATAAAAAATACAAGAAATCGGGACGTTCTTCAGACTTTGCTCTTTACGCAGTTGCTCGCCCCAATTTTATGTTGCTTAACAAGCACTGCTATAATAATTACCTCAAGCGTTGTAAGCTTGAGTTTTCCCGTGATCCTTAACAGTTTTATAGTTTTGTGAATTCTAAACGTAAGATGGTTGTCCACCCATCAATATTATCGTTTGGAAATAATATAGCGGACTCTGATCAAGCGATTGCTGATTTGTTTGCTGATTTCTTCACAACAACATATTCCTCAACGGAATACCGAGCGAATATTTTGTATCCTTATCAGATAAAAAGGTCTAATTGTATTTGTAGTCCTTCGATCGATGAAAGTTCGCTTCTTAGCGTGCTTAATTTAGTAAAACCTGTGTACACACCTGGTCCTGATGGAATACCTGGTTGTGTACTCAGATTTTGTGCTGAGGCTCTATGTAAGCCACTTCAAAAACTTTTTTCGTTGTCCGTTAAATCTTGTCATTTTCCGTCTATATGGAAGGAATCTTATATAATTCCTCTTCATAAAAATGGTAAAAAGTCCGAAGCATCCAATTATAGGGGTATTTCTAAATTGTCCGCTATTCCTAAAGCATTTGAAAAGTTAATCACTTCTCAATTGCAACATTTTTGTAGATCTATTATTTCACCATCTCAACATGGGTTTGTGAAACGTAGATCTACTACCACTAACCTATTAGAATTTACATCTTTAACGATAGAAGGATTTAGGAATGCAAGACAGACTGATGTCATTTATACTGATTTCAGCAAGGCTTTTGATTCTGTTAATCATACACTTCTTCTTTTAAAATTAAACGAAATTGGCTTCCCAAGCCCTTTAATTTGTTGGATTCGTGAATACCTGACAGACAGAACACAGAAAGCTCTCTTCAAGTCTTCAAGTTCAAGGACCATCCAAGTAACTTCGGGGGTGCCTCAGGGTAGTCATCTGGGACCACTGCTATTCACCCTTTTTATTAACGATCTTCCATCCGTTATAATACATTCTCGTGTCCTCATGTATGCAGATGATGTAAAGCTTTGTCTCAGCTACAGAGATATTATATCACCTTCACGGTTGCAGTCTGACCTCCAAAACTTTCAATCTTGGTGTCGACACAATTTATTAAACCTAAACACATCTAAATGCAAGGTCATGACTTTTTTCAGAAACACTCCTCAGTTAATTACCTACTTTCTTAATAACGTTCCATTAACCAGACTTAATGAGATGATTGACTTGGGAGTACTTATGGACCATAAATTGACTTTTAAGTCCCATATAAGCACTACTGTCGGAAAAGCCATGGGTGTTCTTGGATTTGTTAAAAGATGGTCAAAGGAATTTGACGATCCATATACAACCAAGGTTCTTTACACCTCATTGGTTCGTCCAATTTTAGAATATGCAACCTGCATATGGTCACCCCAATACGATTCACATAAAGCAAGAATAGAATCAGTTCAAAAACAGTTCCTTCTCTTTGCTCTTCGTGGTCTGAACTGGGATCGTAATATCAACTTGCCTTCGTACTCTAGTAGACTTCTTTTACTTGACCTTCCTTCCCTTTCTAATCGTAGATTAATGCTTGGCGTCATATTTATGCACAAGCTCCTTAACGGGGATATAGACTCTCCCGAGCTATTGAACCGAGTAAAACTAACCGTTCCTTGTAGACCTACTAGAAACTATATTCCTCTAACACTTCCACGATGTACTACTAACTACCTTATGTATGAACCTTTTCGAGTACTTTGTTCTGATTATAATCGTCTTTATCATGTAATCAGTTCAGAGCTCTCGATTCCTTTACTAAAAGCTTCTATCCTTTCCTATCTAGCACGTAACTAGCTTTAGTGTCGTTTTTTGTCTGTGTCTTGTGAATTGTCCCCGCGACTCGAGCCGTGCGTTATGCGGCTTGCGCCCCTCGGTCGGTTGGGCGGGAGGTGTGGGCAATTAGTGCTCCCGTTGGGATTCGCGCGTAGTGTTAGTGGCTTATTATTTTTTTGGTTGTGTATTTTTATAAGGCTGCTGAGATTTTTATGATCAGTTGCTCAAGGAGGTTTGTGGGTTTTCCGAATTACTTTGTGTAATTCGTACTTGATTGTTATGTCTGTTTCCTCTATTTGAGCCGCCTCTTTTCGGGCCGCCTCTAGAGTTTGTATTGTAGTAACGGCTGTCATTATTGTTGTTATACCGTTGGCCGCCTCTGTTATAGTTACGACCCATATACCTACCACGACCGCGATTTCCACCGCGATGTGAGTAATTTTGGTAATACATAATAGTATTAGTTTCTTCGGCTACATCATTAGATGCTTCAATATATGCAACTATTGCTTTGTCCACATTGCTGAATGGACGAGAACGCATAACTGTTTTAATTTCTTTATTTAAGAAATGTTTTTTCTGTTTTTCTGTTTTTTGGTACTTAATGATTTAGCTTGTTCTAGGGTATATTCTTTTTCAATACATGCTCCCTCTAGAGACTTAGCTAATTTTTCAATTTCCTGGGTATATACGTTAGGTGTCTTGTTTTTCTGCGAAAGATTCAATAATCCTGCGGATATAGTGTCAATTGACTCTCCCTTAACGTTAGCTTTGAGTTTCGTGATTATTTGATCTATCGTATTCTCAGTGCTTTAGAGGAGATGTTTGTACGGTAGATTTCTTGGAATTTGTTTTTGTTTCTTTGCTGCCATAGAAAATTGCTTATTTTAGTCGAGGTACCTCCACGTTTTAGTTAATAACTCCGGTGATAATTATCCGATCCGACTAATTTTCACTCTTTCCATACTTGATAGATTAAGGAACTTAACTTTTCATGTTTCAATCATGTAGCTTGAAATTTGAGGTCGTCATCGTGATTCAAACAGACAGACGGACAGACGGACATGTGTCAATCGACTCGGCTATTGATGCTGATCAAGAATATATATACTTTATGGGGTCGGAAACGTATATTTCTATGCATTACAAACATCTGACCAATTTTATAATACCCTCTGCAAGGGTATAAAAATGATCTGAGAATGAACTGCTTAAAATTTTCGAGTTCGGAATATCCTTTTGTTTGGGCGTTACTTATTCCACATTGTATTTAAAGTATTTAATCCGAAATTCAATGTGGCAGTCTTAAAATGTGGTATTAGCTTTGGTAATTGCCTCATATTTTCGTATTGGAATATTTCCGAACGTTTAAAAGTCCGAAAAATGGTAAAAATCGAAACCTTTGTTTTGCACAATGAATTGACTAAATCCTTCAAATTGGATACAGTTATCTTTTATCCGTATAACTGTCCTTCAGAGCTATGTTCTTGTTTTTTCGGTGTCACTCAATGATTCAACATAAAGCAGTTTCTCAAATTTATTCTTCTTTTAGTGACTTGGATCGTACCTCCGCTATATTTGATTTCAAATAGCGTCACAAACGTCAAATTTTGCTATTGAGTTTAAAGATATGCTCCCTGTGTTGCATATTATATAAATGTTGCATATTTATATAAATGTCCTTTTTAAAATACCGTTATTTTGAGGTAAGCGAATTGTAGTCCCGAATTTTTGGCTCTAAATTCTCTTCATAATCTTAATATATTGTATTGTGCTAGAGTTAATAGTTTTCGAAATATTGCAATTTTTAAAGTGATTTTATAAATATACAAGGGAGCTTATATGTCACATGTGTGACATATGTCACATATGCGGCATATTAGAGTACCGTGGTGGTAAACCCCTAAGGGGTACACGCCACGTTAAACAAATTCGACTTTTATGTCCATAAATACTCAGTCTCGGTTTGACAGTCGTTCAGTGGGGACGTGTTTGCGGAGTGCCAGTCGCGAATAAGTGTCGAAAATAGATTAAATGAAGCAAGCAAGTCGTCCTTGCCGACATTGAGTATACCCTGTATCAACTAGTTATATTAAATCAAGTTCGGCATCAACATAATTCAAAATTCCTTTTAACATGCCGCAACAGCGAACGCATGCTATCTCGCTCACTCTTTCCAGCTAGTGCCGCCTTGGCAATTCAGTTCAAAATGCACATTCGTATATCTTCGATATTCATTGTCCGATTTCTACTAAATTTGGTCAGATGATGCATTTTGGCCACATTTATGTGTGTGTCAAATAAGAATGTGATTCCTTTAAAACTTCTCTAGTAAATCATTTTTTCTAAATTGCGGAGGCGGTAGTGGGCGTGGCGAAAAATTTAAACTATCTTATATTCGCGTAGGCACTAGACAAATGTTTGAACGCTCTTGAAATTGACATCAATTCAAAACGAAATTCCCTTTAACATGCAGCAGCAGCGAACGCATGCTATCTCGCTCTTTCTTATCTGCCAATGTCGCATTGGCAATTCAGTGCAAAATGCAAATGGGTACATCTCCGATGTTTATTTTCCGATTTGAACGAAATTAGGTCAGTTAGTGCAGTTTGACTATATAATTAGGTCATAAGAATATGATATCTTTAATTGTATTATAGTTGAAAAATGTCCGGTTCATCAATAATAAGAGTTTTTGTATATCTTTGATTTATATTCTTTTATTTAAAAATCTTAGTAATGCATGCTCGATGCATTCGCTTTGAGTTGTCTTTTTATAATCATTCTTAAAATCTAAACCATGGTTCATTACTGCTAAGACCGCGTAGCTGCGCTGCCAGTGACGCCGGCAGAGAAGCGGTCTGCTTATACATAAATGTTTACGTAAGCTAAATATGCATATATGGATATATGCAAGAGTGAGGATGTATCATGTGACATTGTGACAAAGTGGTCGCACATGCAATATATGCCGACTCAACAATGTCCAGTACTTATGCTCTCATGGGTGGTCAAGTTTCTTGAGAGGCATAGCACTTGAATATTGTATATATAAATATTATAACAAAGTGTTACAATATGTTTGTAATATTATTAATATTCTACACTGAGTACAGTGTTCATTTGTTATTATAGAACATGCTACATAATACAGGGGCGGAAGTGATCTACCTGAACATTAAACGGATGTTCGCACCAAATTTGGTAGCTCTAGCTCTTATAGTCTCCGAGATCTAAATGTTCATACGGACAGACGGACGGACAGACGGATATGTCTTAATCGACTCGGCTAGTGATGCTGATCAAGAATATATGTATACACTTTATGGCGTCGGAAACGCTTCCTTTTGCCTGTTAAATACATTTTAGCGACTTAATATACCCTTTACCCTACTTGTTAGGGTATAAAACATATAATGGAAAAACCCAGAAATCTCAAAGGAGCTAACTTCGGATTTTTCGAAGTTTGTATACCCTTGCAGCTTCACTGTTTTATTATTTAATTTAAAAACAAAAATTTTAAAATTATTGGTATAAATGTTTAACAAAATCAAAAAAAAAAAAAATAAGAAAAAATACATCTAAAAATTTGCACGTCTTTACCGAGAATTGAACCATCAATCATCGAGCCATCTACAGTGTATGCCACCTCCTCACTTAACTTACTCAAGCTAGTTCGACATATATAGCAAACGCATTGCATCTCGCTCTTTCAATTTCGTTTTGAGCATGAATACAAGGCAAATATTTCTGTCTTTCTCACACACCGCGTGGTGAAGAATTTTTGCATATGTGTGTGCGTGAGCATTAAAATAAATTGCCTTTCTATCAAATTTGATTATTGATTTTTAACCTTAATAATTATCCGATTTAGTTCAAACTTTGTGTATAGTGTATTGACACAAATTAAATTTAAATGCAACAACCAAAAAACAATATTTTTATATATTTCTTATTTGGTGCCGCGCGGATTCGAACTCGGGTCTCTTGTGTTGGTACGGCAGATTTCTTTGAAATTTTTTGTTGCTGGAATAATTGATTATATTAACGATTTGTTTTATTGATTTGCAGGCGTAATAATTATCCGATTTGAGTCAAACTTGGTGGGTAGTAATTTGGTACAAATTGGATTTATATTCCATAAGGAAAAAATTTAATTTGAACCCTATTATTCCGACATTGGATATATCATATAGTAATCCGATCCAACCAATTTTTAAGCTGAAGCTGACCAAACCAGTCAAGCGAAACGCATCCGCTGCTGCTGCCACTGCTGCTGCCACTGCCGCTGCAGCTGCAGCTGCCGCTGCTATTGCCGCTGCTGACGTCTTTTCTGGCGCCACAGCTGTTGGAGGCACCGCTGCCGCTGTCCCGCAGTGCCCAGCTTGGCGCATTGTGGCCGGTGGTACGTCGGCAATTTTGGCAGAAATCTCTGCTACTGGTGAGGGCACCCGCAATGCCATTGTAGGTGTGGACTCGAAGGCCGCAAGGAAGATTTCGGCGGCTATCAAACGCCTGGAGGAGCTTGCGATGTCTCTGGCTGTGAGGAACGCCTTCCTGGAGAGCCTCTCGGGTGGACCGCCCACACCACAGCTGCCTAGTCCCGCTGCCTCTCACAAAGCAGCCTACCATGCTGCTTTCCCCGCTGTCACCAGCACCGCTGCCGCCGCTGTCCTCGTCCCCAGAGTGCCGAACGCCGCTCCAGCAAGCCAGTTGAGACGTGGTCCGCGGTGGTCACGAGTCGGGACCCGAGCGAGTCGGGTAAGCAGGTGGCTGAGCGGGTGATGAAGGAGGTCGCATCATCGCTGGGCGTGCGTGTCCATGAGGTACGTGGGTTAAAGCGCGGCGGCGCTGTCATCCGTACGCCATCGGTGAACGAGATGAAGCGCGTGGTGGCAAACACAAAGTTTGCAGAGGTTGGACTGAATGTCCAACAAAGCAAGAGCGTGAGGCCAAAAGTGAGCGTGAAGGATGTCGTCAGGATAATCTCCCCAGAGACGTTTATAAAGGAGCTCTACGATATTCACTTTAAGGAATCGATGACGGTAGTGGAATTCTGGACGTTGACGCGTACAATGCGCAGTACGTTCAAGTGGTCCAAGCGACACCAGGACAATGCGTGTTACGCGCGAACCCTAGCAGGCAGCATGCAAAAACGAAGTCGCGTGGACAACGGACGTCAACTTAAATAATAAATAAGACTATCTACTAGATAGATAACATAAAATAGTAATTTTTAGAATAGATATAGAGAACTCTGATCCGATCACAGAAAAAAGGCGGTTATGGAATAGTTATAAGAATTTCGGGATAGTCTACAAGGTACAGATAGATTGACCTGATTGAGTGAATTAGGGCAGTCTATTTGTCCATTCAAAAGCTTGTGGATAAACAAAGTACCAAGCATTACTCTACGAATAAGTAAGGAGGGAAGGTTAATTAAAAGAAGTCTTTTAGAATAGGAGGCCAAGTTAAGATTAGATTTTAAATTGGTGTGATCCATATTGTGGAGACCAAACACATGATCCATACTCCAAAATGTGGCAGACCAGTGAAATAAAAAGAGCTTTGGTTGTGTAAGGATCGTCAAATTCTTTCGACCATCGCTTAATGAAACCAAGTACACTCATGGCTTTATTGACAGTTATATTAATATGACGAGTAAAATTTAATTTATGGTCAATGGGTACACCCAAATCATTAATCTCGTTCAAACGTTTAAGTGGGGTATTATTAAGATAATACACCACAAATTGCAAAGTGGATCTATGAAATGATAGGACCTTACATTTCGAAACATTGAGATTTAATAAATTAATTTTACACCAAGTTTGAAAGTTATTAAGATCGCGACTTGAAGCAGACGTGGGGTACTTGAGTCTTTAAAACTAATACAAAGTTTAACATCATCAGCGTTCATAAGCACGCGAGAGTGAGTTACATCTGACGGAAGGTCATTAATGAAGAGCGTAAAAAGCAATGGTCCTAGATGGCTACCTTGTGGCACCCCCGAGGTCACATTGATGGTCTTCGAAAGATAAGTTTTAAATAAAACTTTTTGTATACGGTTATTAAGATATTGAGCATTCCAATTAAGCAAAAGTCTTGGAATCCCAAGTTTGTTCAGCTTGAACAAAAGCAGTGTATGATTGACAGAATCAAAAGCCTTACTGAAGTCAGTATAAATGAGTTGTAGTTAAGAAGTTATAATTTTCTCAAATGCCATAGGAATAGCAGACAATTTGGAAATACCTCTATAATTTGAAGCTATGGATTTATTACCCTTTTTATGCAAAGGAATAATAAAAGATTCCTTCCAAATGGTTGGGAAAGATAAATTTTCAAGGGACAAAGTAAATAACTTAAGAATTGACGAAATCAAGGTCTCAGGTCCTCGGGTCATCAGGTCCTGGTGAGTAAACGGGCTTCACTAAAGTAAGCACAGTGGGAAGCGAACTTTCATCGATCACAGGATTAAGGACGCAATAAGACCTTTTCAACTGATAGGGATGTGAAAAGTTAGCTCAATGATGTTTGGAGGAATAGGTCGTGTTGAAAAAATCAGCAAACATATCGGCAATGGCCTGATCATCGTTTGCTTTATAACTTTCAAAACATGAATAGGACGGAAATTTTGGTCGAGCAACTGCATAAAGAGAGAAATCAGACGGTCGACCCGATTTTTTTAACTTTCTGTAATATCTGGACTTCTCATTTTTCAAATTAGTTAATGACGAAGCCTTTGGCAGTCTCCGATGTAGGCTCGCTGAATGTAACTCTGGATGTGTCCGAGAGGGCGTTGGCCATACTGGAGAAATCTGATAAGATTTACATCCAGTGGTTTTCTTTCCTTCGGCGGTCGATCGTGCATTGGTCGCTATATGAAGTATGTTCAGGCCACAACTTTGCGCTGCTGCAGGAGCCACACACAGACTTGGAAGGCCGGCTCACTGGATTCCCATCTGGGATGAGAGTGTTCGGTAGTCAAGTCTATGAGAAATGTAGAAGAAACGCTGCCGTCATCGTCAACGATCCAGATGTCACCTGCCTACTGGATGAGTCACCAACCACCGAGATTGGAGTCTGTGTGAGGGTCTGTGGAAAATTTGGCTCATTTTTCCTAATCTCACTGTACTGCCATGCGCATGCTGTTTTGACAACGACGGATCTATTGTATATGGATGCCGTACTGCTACTGGCAAGCAGTACTCCGGTCATCCTCTGCCTAGATGCGAATGCTGTATCTCCTAAGTGGTTCAGTAAGTGTCACGATAGTTATCGTGGCCAACTGAACTACAGACGGGGTGAGCAGCTGGAGGATTGGATTCTCGGGAGCCGAGCCGGAGTGTTGAAACAATTCAGCGAGGCGTACACGTTTGATAATCGCCGCGGAGAGAGCCATATTGACATGACGTTGGCCAATGAAGCAGCGTCTACGTGAGCCACGTATGGCTGGAGTGTGAACGAGCTGGAGATGAGTGATCACAACATTATTACTGTTGCTGTAGCGCCTTCCCAAGTTACAGTCGAGAGCACTTATACTCCTGTACCGTCCTGGAAGCTCACTAATGCAAACTGGCGAATGTTCGACTCAATGCTAGTAGCACCTTCCCTTGGAGCACATCAGGATTTCGCCGCTGGACTCCTCGGTGTCTGCACTAAAATGATTTCATTGATTCCAATAATAATTCTTGTTTATACGCACGTCTGTGCTCTTCGTAAGGTTTTATTAGAATGAATCCAGCCATACATAAAATCTTATGCTGCTTATTGGCAGCTACATAAATAAGGCGGGTGAGGAGCAAGAGTGAACTCACATGTTTGGTCACTCATTCTTAGTGTGACCAAAATGCAAGGTCAGCATAATTGGCCAGCACAATTCGTTGCGTAAGCTTATACATATACAGAACGAAATGTATGCATGCAAGTTTGCGTACATACAATTGTTCTTATTTACATATAAACTTATAATTATTTATTGCTTGCAACAGAGTGTTACAAGCTGTGCTGATTAGTTTTAATAACGACATGTGAATTCACTACACCTTTTTACCTCTTTTTAAAGAATAACGTAATCTAATGAAGTTATTATATATGTATATGAAAAAATGCCGTTATTGTATTTAAAAAAAATAATTGACGTTATTATAAAAAGAAAAAAAAAAATTTGACGTCCGTCAATGAATATATATATTTCTACATGTATGCATATGTATTTTAGAAAAAAAAAATTTTTTTTTTATTATCATATTTTTATTATCATATTTTTTTTTTTATTTTCACTCTTCTTTTTATACCCTGTACCCATAGGGTAAAAGGGTATATTAAAGTCGCTAAAATGTATGTAACATGTATGTATACATTTCTGACCCCATAAAGTATATATATTCTTGATCAGCATCACCAGCTGAGTCGATTCAGACATGTCCGTCTGTCCGTCCGTCTGTCTATCTGTCCGTCCGTCTGTCCGTCTGAATGAACACCTAGATCTCGGAGACTATAAAAGCTAGAGCCACCAAATTTGGTGTGAACATCCGTTTATTGCATAGACAGATTAAGTTTGTTTCAAATTTTTGCCACGCCCACTTCCGCCCCCGCAAATCGAGAAAACGTATTTCTAGAGCTGTATTAAAGATATCGTATTCTTACTTGGCACACCGAATTATATACCCAAACTGCTCCACTTGACTAGTCGAAATCGGACAATAAATATCGGACATATATCTATAGGAGTTTTGCACTGAATTGCCAAGGCGACATTGGCTGGCAAGAGTGAGCGAGACAGCATGCGTTCGCTGTTGCTGCATGTTAAAGAGAATTTTGCATGAAATTAATGGCGATTTCGAGGATATTCTATTTTATTTAATATAACTAGTTGGTACTGGGTATACTCAATGTCGGCAGGGACGACTTGCTTGCTTCATTTCATGTCGAAACAAATAAAAATTAACATTTTTAATCGACACTGGTGCAGACATTTCAATTCTCAAAGAAGATTCAGATGTTCTAAATGACATCGACACGAATCATAAAATAGAAGGGGGATAGCTCATGTGGTTGGCTCACAACTCAGTTTTACATTTCATTAAAATTTTACAAATTATACTCCAACCACATGTGTTAGTAATAGCCTTTTTCAAAATTGTTAGTAGTTTTCAAGCAGCGTTTGCACGCATCGGCTTGAGGGTTTAGTTAAAATTAAATGATTGAGAATGAGTAGTTATAAACATAATTTTTTTTTTTAGAATGGATGAATGAATAATGAAATTTTTTTTTTTAAATTAAAGGCAATTTCGGAAATCCGATTTGCGTTACTTTGCACCACGGCAAAGTTGGTCTTCTGGTTGTTTCAAACTCTCTATGTAGAGTTGTCGGTCTTCCTCAGGCAAAGTTGTAGTTTTTAACATATCCTGCACCAATCGTCTCTGGCGCAGGAGGGCGATTCTTTTTCCGCCCCGCTTCTTCCCTCTTTGCGTTGTATTTCTGTTCTGGCGAGCCCGGTACTCAGCTATGGTGAGTGGGCGTGGTCCATCGTTTGGATACACCACTAGAGCCTCTTCTAGTGTGGGTGCATCCCTTTGCTCGACAGGAGCAGCACTTTCAAAAGTTGATTCCTGCTGGTGGTCCGCCATATACCACGTCAGCCATTTATATTAATATTAAATTTTTATTGTTGTTGTTGTTGCACATTCTTTGGTTAACTGTTTTTTTTTTTTTTTTTTTTTATTTCATAAATGTTTTTTCTTGTTTTCTTGTATTACTGAATAATATTTGCATAGTCAAAAAGGAAACATCTTTTGTTGTTCTTTTTTTTAATTAACGTCGCGAGTTCAAGAAGCTCATCCTAAAGATGAAGAAGGAACACTGGCGGAACTTTGTTGGAGACCGCAGGAATGATCCATGGGGGCATGTCTACAGAATACGACGAGGACGAAAGCGATCCACAGATCCGGGATACCTTCGATCGGATGGCGAGCCGGTCACAACATGGCACGACTGTGCGAGTCTCCTCCTCCTTAACTTTTTTCCAGTTGCGAAAGCGAGTGATGACATTATCATTCCGGCTGTGGCTGCACCAGCTCTAGAAACCTTCGAAGTTGGAGTATGCGTTGCCCGGTTGAAGAGCAGGCGCTCTCCCGGACTAGACGGCATCACAGGTGGTATCTGCAAGGCAGTGTGGCGTGCCATTCCCGAGCACATTGCGGCGTTGCTTTCCCGCTGTGTAGCAGAAGGATATTTCCCCTTTGAGTGGTAGTGTCGTCGAGTAGGGGCGCTACTCAAGGGCCCCGACAAGGATGGGTCTGACCCAGCTTCCTATCGGGGTATTTGCTTGTTGCCAGTATTTGGCAAGGTGAGTGGAGCGCTGTGAAGCGCCGCTTAATCGTCGCGGGATGCCAGGAAGTCAGCTTATGGAGAAGCTTTTTCTGTGGCCGAGTGGAGCTGATGTCCGTCGTGGGAGCCTGGGGAGCAAAAGTCTGAGTCTCGATTTCGACCAGCATGTCGGCAATGATGTTGCTTAAGGGGAGATTGGCCCACAGGAGGCCGCCCCTAATAAGGTTTACAGAAGCAAGCCTACGCTACGTGTGCGAGTACCGGTACCTTGGCATCACAGGTGCACATTGCGGTTTTGCGCAATAAGCTGATTCAGGTCGTCGGAGCATTGAGTCGCGTGCTATGAGTTGACTGGGGATTTCAGTCCTCGAGCAAGACTTGCCATTTATGCCGGACTCATGGTGCCAAGTGCACTGTTTGGTGCCTCGAAGTGGTATTCCGCGGTTAGGAGAGAGTCGGGTGCCAGGAGGCGCCTCATCTCCTGCCAGAGAGTTATGCTTTTAGGATGCCTTGCGGTATGCCGAACAATGTCCACTGTGGTACTACAGTACTTGCTGGAGCTCCACCGTTGGATCTGGTTGCCATGTGTTTGGCAATCAACTTCAAGATCAGGCATGCCCACCCGCTGGAGGAAGGCAATTGGCTGTTCGGTCTGGATGTGGCAAATCTAAGTAAGGAGAGGAGATGCCCGTTGGGACTTTTCCCGGGTCCTGGAACAGCTGGAGAAACTGGAGATCTTTGCGAGAGCGGCGTTTTATAGGCGACGAGGGTTGCTCCAGATGGCAGCCAACCAGGATTAACCAATGCCGGGCCAATGATTGGCCAAAACTGGTAGTAGTATGGGACTTGGCCGATACTGTGAGGCCGAACCAGAGCGCCTTAATCTGGTAGGCGAGCCCCATTTGGGGTAAGCTGATGGATGACCCATTCCGTGTTTGTCGAGTAGCTTCGGCTGCGAACAGCCGTCCAAAGCAAAGTTAATTTGGTACTACGGGATGGGCTAGTGCCCATTACTAGCCCAGTGTGGTTGGCCCCCTTGTGGGAGATCGTAGTGGCTGTGGTTTAATACCCAAATGCGGGGAGAGCTTTTGGCTTAGACTGGAGTTGCGTTAACAACCGGGTGCTGTACCCATAGACCAGCAGAGGTTTTAGATAGGCCTCGCCCTTCGCCAAGGGGAAATGTCGTGTCCGACAGCATGCGTTTTATTCGGCAACGAAAAAATGGTTGCATTCGCAACAATTGTGAGGGGCACTGGCCGGCGCTTTGTCCCGGCCTGCTGTACTATACGTCACATGTGTAACATATGTCACATATCGGCATATTAGAGTACCGTGGTAGTAAACCCCTAAGGGGTGCACGCCACGTTAAACAAATTCGACTTTATGTCCATATATACTAGTCCCGATTTGACAGTCGTTGAGTGCGGACGTGTTCGCGGAGTGCCAGTCGCGAAAGTGTCGAAAACAGACTTGAGACAAATCGTGGAAAAAACCCAGCGCTGTAACGGTAACGTGTTTACCAGTTTATGCACAAACAAGTGCATTAGCCGTCGGTGTAACGGTTCCTTGTTTTTTTGTTTCACGTGCGTGTGTGTGTGTGTGTGAGTGCACAGAACTTCAAGAAACTTTAGATTTTCCAAGGGCAAATGAACGGCAAGGGGAGCCGTTGTGGAAGCACCGCCAGCATGGTGAGTATTTTCACGGTCGCTGAATCGGTGGAGGATTCAGTTGCGGAGTCGGGCGCGGAATCGTCGGTGAGCCTTGCTGGCTCGGTCGCCGTCGGTAGCCGTAAGAAGGGGCGCAAGGCCAAGGCCAGCACAGCGTCTGTGCCGGACCTGATGGTTGGTGAGCCGTCAGTTGGCAAGAGGGTAGCGTTGGACAGCGTCTCCATGCCCTTAGTCGCCCCCGTCACCCCGAAGAGTTCGTGAAGCCGGCCAAGCCGGTCAAGCGAAACGCATCCGCTGCCGCTGCTGCTGTAGAAGGCACCGCTGCCGCTGTGCCGCAAAGCCAAGCTTGGCGCATTGTGGTCGGTGGTACGTCGGCAATTTTGGCAGAGATTTCTGCTGCTTTAGAGGGCACCCACAATGCCATTGTGGGTGTGGACTCGAAGGCCGCAAGGGAGATCTCGGCGGCAGTTAAGCTGTTAGACCAGCTGGCAATGTCCCTGGCTGTGAGAAGCGAGGAGTCGGTCGCGGAGTCGTCGGTATTCTTGCTGGCTCAGTCGCCGTCGCACAGTGGGGCCATCGCTTATTTCGCTTGTCAAAAATCATATCTTCTAATGTAGTGAAGCGGTGTTATATTTTTATTTTTTAGCATTTTATTATTTAAATAGCATTTGATAGATAATTGCTTAAGCTTTGATAGCAAATTGAATGGTTGCCGAAGGTGCCACAAGAGCGGGCTGCTTTGATATTCAAGGTCAAAGTTGCAAAATATTTCTAGGCATATTTTACTCATAAAATTTACTTAAAAGACGCTTTTTTGATCACATATGAACTTTAATATTTTAATTTTAATGACTAAATCATATTCTTTTATGTTTTGTTTTAATTTTTTATTGAAATTGCAAAAAAAATATACCATTGCAAGGGTATATTCATTTTGGTCTCTTCCAAAACCCTTAATACTACATAGCTGAAATTTTACACCCAGGCTTTTTTTTGCTGCGGGCATTGTATATCTCGAAATCATCCTGCTGGGATAACTATATCGTATACATATCTCCCATTGGAATGATAGGTCGAGAATAAAATTAAGCTTTCACAACTTTGTTGTTTTTCAATCGAATAATACAAAATTTGTATTCTATTAGTTTAATATACTTTTTAACATATTTACCAAGTTTCATCAGAATCAGTTGACTATATCTTATAGCTCCTATAGGAATGATAGGTGGAGCATAAAGTTAAGCTTCCAAAACTTTGTTGTTTTTCAATCGAATACTAATTCGAAATTTGTATTCTATTAGTTTAATATACTTTCTAACATATTTACCAAGTTTCATCAGAATCGGTTCACTATATCATGTAGCTCCCATAGCATCTATGGTTCAAAAATATAGTTTTAGAGCAATAACTTGAGTGTTTAAAAAGTGGTTGTCCCGAAATTTCTATTTAAAGTTCTTTTTAAAAGTTTAGTACATATAGAAATGTCTGTGCTATGTTTCAGCCAAATCGGTTGACTATGCTATATGATATAGCTCCCATACGAACAAACAAATCAAATTTTTTTCGGTCGAATTAAATTTTTATACCCTGTACCCATAGGGTAAAAGGGTATATTAAAGTCGCTAAAATGTATGCAACAGGCAGAAGGAAGCGTTTCCGACCCCATAAAGTATATATATTCTTGATCAGCATCAACAGCCGAGTCGATTGAGACATGTCCGTCTGTCCGTCTGTCCGTCCGTCTGTCCGTCTGTCCGTATGAGCCTCGCGATCTCAGAGACTATAAGAGCTAGAGCTACCAAATTTGGTGTGAGCATCCGTCTAATGTCAAAGCAGGTCAAGTTTGTTTCAAATTTTAGCCACGCCCACTTCCGCCCCCGCAATTTAAAAAAAACGATAACTAGGGCTGCCTTCAAGATATCGTATTCTTACTTGGTAAACCTAATTATATACCCAAACTGGACCAACTGACCAAATTTTGTTGAAATCGGACAATAAACATCGAAGATATGCCTATATCCGTTTTGTACTAAAATGCCAAGGCGGCATTGGCAGATAAGAAAGAGCGAGATAGCATGTGCTCGCTGCTGCTGCATGTAAAAGGGAACTTTGTTTTGAATTGATTGCGATTTTGAGGTTGTTCGATCATTTGTCTAGTGACTACGCAGCTCAAGAGAGTTTAAAATTTTTGCCACGCCCACTTCCGCCCCCGCAATTCAGAAAAAACTAATTATTAGAGCAGTTTTTGAGGAATCACATTCTTATTTGGCACACCTAATATTATGGCCAAAGGGCATAATCTGACTAAATTTAGTCGAAATCGGACAATAAATATTGGAGATATACGTTGATGCGTTTTGTACTGAAGCGCTTAGGGCGACATTGGCTGGCAAGAGTGAGCGAGATAGCATGCGTGCTCTGTTGCGGCATGTTAAAGAAAATTATTTATGAAATGAATTGCGATTTCGAGGATGTTTGACTTCATTTAATATAATAACTAGTTGGTACAGGGTATACACAATGTCGGCAGGTACGACTTGCTTGCTTCATTTTCTTAAGCGATTAACATTTAATGTAGGTTTGACTTGTTTCATATGTTTGCCAAATTTGCATGCGCTCTTCTTCTTCCTTGTACCAATAACGCTTTTTTAACGTGAGGAGACTGCACTACATATGTCTGATAGGTGAATGTTCCCCCTATCAAATGTATATGGTTTCATCGTGTATCTAGGTGTATCTCTGTTGATTCTACTTCACCAAAGTTTAAAAAATGCGAAAATTCAGTGCATTTTTGAAACGTTTCCAACTTACTGAGTATTTCAAATTTCATTAAATATTTTATAACAAATAACTAAAAATTTAGCTATTTTTCGAATAAAGTAAAAAAGTTCAAAATCAAATGCTTAATTCGGCCAATATTCATTTTTAAATTTGCGAGTTCTTGTAAAAATTCGTTGCTCCTGGGGATTTTGAATTATTCCAAGCACCCAATCCTTTAATTTGTCACCAGCTAAGCTAAGCTAAGCTAAGCTTCTTCTTGGTCCAACTTGGACATACACTATTTTGCAATATTATTTGATACTTTTATCTTTCACACATTTTGATTTGGTTCTTTAATCCCCACTCTGAACTTTTGCAGACTTGCTGCGAACTCTTGGCGATTTGGGCACTTTCGTTTCAGTGGGCTAGTTGCAGCCAAGTACTACATTTCCCTTTTCCCCTCATACGCAACGGTGCTAGTTCAGATGGCTTAATCTTTTCTTCCCAGAGAATTCTTAGCAACAGGGCCCTGGATATTTTCACTACAAAAAAAAAAAACATTTGCTCCGCCATATAAGAAATGAGAGTTAAGGCAAGAGAGGAGATCAATCGGATTTTGTAATTTGCCGACGACCCCAGTCACCATGATCGTTAGGCACAATGTTGACACGCGTGTTGCTTAGCTTGGCGCGTGTTGCTTAGCCATTGTCCCATAACAATGTTGCCTACCAGATCGTAGAAACAAGCTTTTTCACTTGTTTCGAAATAAAGATTGGTTTGGATTGTTATTTTAGTTACTACGTATACCCGAAAAGTATCGCGTTCACAGGGCTCGCGGCCTTAGATACCTACAATGGACAAACCTATTGACATCTACCGACTCACAACAACATCAGTTTACATCATATATGCAAATACGGATAACCCAAAATACATTGTGATCACTAGGAAAGACAACAAAACATTTGAAAAAGTATCACCCTTCCTTATTAAAATAACAATAAATTATACATGCGGAGGTTTTTTTCTAGTTAAAACAAAAACAACACACAGACAATAAAACTCCTTCCATAGTCTCTAAACACTAATATCGTAACCATTCCAAAGGAGTAATATATAGCTGTTATTAAATTTTATAATTTTTATTATTTTTAAAATGTCTGCCCCGAGAACATAAATTAGTGACATAGGGCTGTCGCAACCAACACTTAAAATTGGGTGGACTTCGGAGAGTAGTGAATAGACAAGAGTTGCTTGAATACTGATTTTATTAAGAAAAAGGTCCACGATTTTAGGATCTACGGGGTCACATGTATGTACATTTGTGATTGTGTGTGTGAACATTATGTGGGAGACTATTTTGTGTTGTATGAAAATATAGTGTGAGTGAGTGAGGTTAATTCTGTTCTAAGCAAAGCCTGCATTGGTCTTTACTATGAGAAATACATGGTTTGTGTTTTAAGCATGCATTTACACCAAAAATAGAAATGAATTACTCAACATCGACGAAACAGAAATATTAAATGAATTAAAACCACAAAACATAACTGAAGTCCGAAAAATATTTAAAAATCAGGACAAACTTTGATGAAAACCGGACTCATTATAATAACATTTACCTTACACACTGTTCCAGAATCTATAAGAATTCGATATGAAAAGGTAAGAGCTCGCCCTTATATTTCAATGCCTCTAAGATGCAGAAAATGCCTCTGTTTTGGTCACTCCATAACCATCTGCAAAAGCCCTGATATATGCAAAAACTGCTCCACAAAGACACATGCCAAGGAAAACGAGACCTGCACCAATGATAAATGTTGCATAAACTGAATAAATAACCCAGAAGTCGCATACAAAGACAGCCCACTAGATCGAAAATGCCCTGCATTTCTAAAACAACAGGAAAGCCGATCACAAAACAGCTTGTGAGGAAATATATATGTACGTTTTATATTTTCCATGATCAGCCAACGTACGAACAAAATCAGTTGGTGACAACAAAGTTGCCACAACACGAACGAAACAAACAAAACGCCAGCAACATGAACGAAACATATAAAACACCAGCAACATACATAGTTTAAAATGCTAGCAACACAAACGAAATATGTTAAACGCAACACGCACACAAACGACCCATATAAAACATACATGCACAAAACGAAAATGCGAAAACCCCCGTGAGAGCAAAAAGAAAGAGAAGCAAGATAGAATCAAACAATCATATGTACATAAACAAAACATAGAACATACGATCGTAAACAAATAACAGCAAAGCCGGTGCATAAGAAGTCGTCGGACTTTGACCGTGGTGACGTCAGTGGGCTCGGGCTTTAAAGTGCATGAAGGTAAGTTTGTGAACGGGCGCGGGAGTTACCTTCCAGTCACAACAACATGCACACATACAGATGCACATATGTATACGAGAGTAAAATGAAGTTAATTCAACTAAATCTAAACCACTTCGCAGCGGCCTATGATCTGTTGAAACAAACGGTAAGAGACCTCAATGTAGATATAGCCATCCTTAGCGAGCCCTATAAATCCGGAGCAGGTAATACTTGGGCAGTCGACAGCACGGGAAAGGCCGCAATATGGGCCTGCGGGCAAAATATTCCAGCCATGGAAGCTGTTTATTCTGCGCAAGGTTTCGTCAGAGCTAAAATTGGAGACCTGTGGCTGATTAGCTGCTATGCTGCTCCTAGTCTTCGAAGTAGCGAATTCGAAAAATTGGTGGACAGTATCGCTGCGGATGCTAGAGGAAAGCGTAAGATATTGATTGCTGGTGACTTTAATGCCTGGTCGGTGAAATGGGGCAGCAAATCCACTCACGCCAGGGGTCGTATACTCTTAGAAGCACTCGATCTGGTTATTCTCAACACAGGAGAGGAGCACACCTTCATTCGAGCGGGATACGGCTCTGTCATCGATGTTACATTCGCTAGTAGCAACTTATCCCAGCACGCGACTTGGTACCTTTGCAGACATTACACCGGAAGCGACCACCACGCCATATTATGTACCATTGGCAGACGGGTTACCCATAGCGATCAAGAGCAGATTGACAACAAGGGAAGGTATAGGATTGAAACGTTCAATCCAAACATATTTGCTGCGAATTTTTGAATTCCAGAATTAAGAGGTAATGCAGCTTGTAGCTCACAAGTGCTAATGCAAGCAGTAACGCATGCATGCGACTCTAACATGTCCATTCGAAGAGGTCACAGCAGGCACCGTGCTCCAGTCTATTGGTGGAATGAAAGCATCGCCGATGCCAGAAGGGAGTGCTTAAAAGCGTGGCGCTGCTATCAGAGGGCTAGAGGCAGGCCCAACTTCCAGCATTTACAACAGCAATATGTGGTTAAACGTTGCGAACTTAAAAAACAAATTATCGCCAGTAAGCGCAAGGCCTTTCTAGATCTTTGTGATTCTGCAGAAAATGGCATTTGGGGACTGGCCTAAAAAGTGGCACTTAAAAAACTTGGAGCAGCGAAGCCAGCTGTTCCGGATGAGGGCCGTTTGCAACACATTGTTGAATCACTGTTTCCTTGCACTTCCGTTGTGGAACCGAGAGTAGAACATAGGCTGGTCATAGTTGAGCGCCGAGTTAGTACAGAAGGGATCATTATTGCAGCTTCTCGAATCCAGGGTAATAAGTCCCCCGGCCCAGATGCTATCCCGAACACAGCTTTGAAGCTAGCGATGCTACTTCAACCGGAGAAATGGAAAGTGCAGAACCTGGTACTGATTCCTAAGCCCAACAAATCACCAAATGATCCGTCAGCATACAGACCTATCTGTGTACTCGACTCAGTGGCAAAAATTGTGGAAAAAGTCATTAGTGTCAGGATTGAGGAAGCTCTTACTGCAAATGGAGACCTTTCTCTCAGACAATATGGGTTTAGAAAATCCAAATCAACAGTCGACGCACTTTCAATAGTTATCGACACTGCAGCCAATGCCATAGAAGGCCAGCACTGGAAGGGTGAACAAAAAAAAAAAATACTGCTTAGTTACCAAGCTGGATGTTAAAAACCCCTTTAATACAGCAATTTGGACTTGCATTATTCAAGCTCTTTCCAACTTTAAAGTCCCAGATTACCTTATACGGATAACCGAAGATTACTTCCGGAATCGCGTTCTAGGGTATAGCACAACCTCAGGAACGAAAACATACACTGTGCGTGGAGTCGTCCCTCAGGGTTCTGTCGGCATGACGGCATGACGGCATACTTCGACTGCAGCTGCCCGAGGAGTTCTCCATTATTGGCTTTGCAGATGACGTGGCTTTGGTGGTTGTGGCAAAGCATCTCATTGAAGCGGAGCAGAAAACGGCCACTGCTGTTGGTATGGTGAAACGTTGGCTGGCCACTGCAGGTCTACAGTTGGCCGATGAAAAAACTGAGACTGTTCTAATAAGCAGCAGAAAGTCGGTAGAAACGGCAAAAATTTATCTTGAATCTTGTGTCATCGAATCTAGAAGGTCAATTAAGTACCTGGGTGTCTGGTTAGACACACGGCTATGCTTTAAAGAGCACTTAAGCTTCGTCAGCCAGAGGGCATCACAACTGACGAGATCATTGAGCAGAATTTTGCTCAACACTAGAGGGCCAAAACAGAACCGCCGTTTGCTGCTTATGAATGTCATAAGATCAACGATTCTATATGCTGCTCCAGTTTGGGCAGATGCAATGGAGTGCAAATCCTACAGGATCGGACTGGAAACGGTGTACCGCCTCGGAGCTCTTCGGGTCTGCTGCGGCTTCCGCACCATTTCAGCAGAGGCAGCTCTTGTGATTTCGGGCATGATCCCTATTGACTTGCTTGCCCGGGAGGCACAGGGTATATACAGACAAAGGCATACGGCTGGCCTACATTCAATGCCTCACAGCCTGCACCAGGGTTACTTGCATGGAGGAATGGCAGAGACGCTGGTGCGTAGCAAGCAAGGGAAGTTGGACCCGGCAACTCATTCCCAATATTGAATTTTGGCTTAAAAGGAAATTCGGCGAGGTCACATTCGAACTCACGCAACTGCTTAGTGGTCATGGCAGTTTTCGCAGCTATCTGTTTAAATTTGGGCATGACGCCAACCCAAATTGCCCAAGTAACCAGTATGGCACGATCGAGACCCCGGAGCACATCCTTTTTGTGTGCCCAAGGTTCATGGTTGAACGGCGTGCGATGGAGGAGGCGTGTGGCAAATCCTTAGTCACTAGCAACTTAGTACCCAGCATGATAGAGAGGCGCGAGAACTGGTCAGCAGTATGCAATTTCGCGGCGGAGGTGATGTCCAGGCTACGGCGGTTGGAAAGGGAGCGTAACTCTAGAGGGCCGTAGACGGCCTGCCAGCATTCTGCGACGCAATACTTCCCAGTAGTCCCGCAGGATTGTTTTCTCTGGCAAGTAGTTTGCAGTAGCGTAACTAGGGGGAGGGGCAAAAGGGTGCAGTCGCCCCGAGCGCAATGATTTGGGGACGGCAAAATTATCTTTACTGTTCCGTGAGGTAAAAGAAGTCGAAAATTTTTTGTACATACATTTTTTTTCATTGCTGAAAACTAATTTTGAATTCATAGCTTAAAATTCAAAGCAAATTAACATTTCTTGCTTTCATCGTTGCAAAACTAGATATTATATCTGCGTAGTCCAACATTGCAGCAGTTTCATTTTCGATTGATATGATCGCAAGATTTGTTAATCTTGTTTGCCCCATGGTTGATCTTAAATAAATTTTAATCAGCTTAAGTTTGCTGAATGACCTTTCGCAGGAAGCAACTGATACCGGAATGGTTAAAAATATTTGGAAAGCTGTCGATAATGTCTTGTATGCTTCCTGTCCCAATGAAGAAATATATAACAGAAATTGTTCAGGCGAGAATCCAATTTCTTTTTCATTTTTCCTTGCTCTTTTTAGTAAAACTAGAACGTTCTGAATGTCGTTGAATAAGTCTTCACTGTCTACGTCATCTGAATAATACTCCGCAAGTTTCTGGCACTTTTGTTTTATTTTGAGAAGCTTATCCTTGTATACGTCTTTGGGAAGTACAAGTATTTCTCCAAATTCACAAAGGAAACCAAAACGTTCTTCGAGTTTATTCAAATTTATAAAACGTGTGAAAATTTCCATTAATAGTTTATCCTATATTTCAGTCAAGGATCGTCGCATTTCTTCTTCCGAATTTAATTCATCATCTTTAACTGTTTCCCTAAGCATATTTCGCTTTTTTCGAATTCTCTTGACAATGCTAAGACCCCACTCGTTACATTTTTCTTTAGCTTTTCCAATAGCACGATCGCACAAGTCAATTCTTCAATCACTCAATTTTTCAGTCAATATTCGCAGTTGTCCCAATACATGAGTGAAACTGATTCCTTTTTCTTGCAGACGATTCTGAACTCTATCAAATGATGGCAGAATTTCTGTCCAAAAAAACAAAAGAGCTACGAAATCAGATGTTTCCATGGCATTGATTAATAATGCTGCATCTTGCCTGGTATCAATATTTTCAGTGACCGTATACCTCAAGTTTTCCAGTGCTGAGATAACTGCATCCAATTGTGTTGACACTGGTTTCACAGCTTCAGCTTCCATGTCCCACCTGGTTTCGCAATGTCTTTTGACTGTTATAGTTACGTATTTTTTAAGAACGTCAAATCTGTGGATAGACGAGGAGAAATAGGTGAAGAGACGCTGTATTGTTCCAAAAAATGTTACTGCTCGAACATTGACGTGAGCTGCGTGTACTCCAGCCAAATTAAGTGAGTGATTATCACAAGGAACGAAAACTGCCTGGTGATTCAAGTCGACGATTCTCTGCTGGACTCCCCTATGGATGCCGGCCATTGTTGGTGCATTGTCATACGATTGACCTCTACAATCTTTCAAGATTAATCCATCTTCGTCCAGTTTTTTCAAAATAGCTTCCGTAACTCCTTCTGCTGTTTTGACTTTTAAAGGTATAAAATCAATGAAGACTTCTCTGATTTTGACTGAATTTGATTTAACTTCAACAAATCTGATAATTAGAGACATCTGTTCCTCATGTGCCCCATCCGGAGTTGAATCGAACATCAACCTGTAATATTTCGCATTTTTACACTGAGAAATGAGATACTCACGCACTTTGTTCCCCATTATATGGTTTCGTTTTGAATTTTAGGAGAAAAATATGACAAGCGTGGAGGTTGTGAAGAAATATGTTCAATGTGAGATTTCATGACAGCGTCAAATTTGGCCAAATATTTTAGCATAGCCAGGAAATTCCCAGGATTTTGATAACCAATTGACTCGCGGTGTCCTCTCAGAGCCAAATTTTGTCGTGCGAGCGTTTGAATCGTGGCAATAATTCTTTTAATTATATTTCCAATATTTTATCTCTTCAGAAATTTGGCGTTCTAGTTCATCATCGATACCTCCACCTTCATTTAGATTTCGTTCTAATTCCTTCCATTCTAAGAAAGACAAACAGTGAACTGGGCTATTTTCATGAGCTTGTACGCGTGGATTAAGTTTACGCCATGATGAAAACCCCGCAGAATAAGTTTCTAGAACAGGCAGCACTTTGCAATTTCTGCTTTTTCATTTTTCGAAACTGCGCACCACTGGTTTTGCTTCTCTTCATTTTGTTCTGTTTCTAGGATTTCATTAAAAATTATACATACATGGTCCATGTAACATAGAGAAAAAATAAAAAGTAAAAATTAACATTTTTCTTGGGAATGGATGACTGAAGGTTGAAATGTGTTATAATTTACCAAGATTCTTAGTAGATACTTGTACACTTTTTATACCCTGTACCCAAAGGGTAAAAGGGTATATTAAAGTCGCTAAAATGTATGTAACAGGCAGAAGGAAGCGTTTCCGACCCCATAAAGTATTTATATTCTTGATCAGCATCAACAGCCGAGTCGATTGAGACATGTTCGTCTGTCCGTTTGTCCGTCCGTCTGTCTGTATGAGCCACTCGATCTCAGAGACTATAAGAGCTATAGCTAAAATAGCAAATTTGGTTTGAGCATCCGTCTAATGTCAAAGCAGTTCAAGTTTGTTTCAAATTTTAGCCACGCCCACTTCCGCCCCCGCAATTTAAAAAAAAACGATAACTAGGGCTGCCTTCAAGATATCGTATTCCTACTTGGTACACCTAGTTATATACCCAAACTGGGCCAGCTGAGCATTTTTGATGAAATCGGACAATAAACATCGGAGATATGGCTATATCCGTTTTGTACTGAATTGCCAAGACGACATTGGCAGATAAGAAAGAGCGAGATAGCATGCGTTCGCTGCTGCTGCATGTAAAGGGGAATTTTGTTTTAAATTGATTGCGATTTTGAGGTTGTTCGATCATTTGTCTAGTGACTACGCAGATCAAGAGAGTTTAAAATTTTTGCCACGCCCACTTCCGCCCCCGCATTTCAGAAAAAACTAATTATTAGAGCAGTTTTTAAGGAATCACATTCTTATTTGGCACACCTAATATGTGGTTAATATGCATCATCTGACCAATTTTAGTCGAAATCGGACAATAAATATCGGAGATATACGAATGTGCATTTTGAACTGAATTGTCAAGGCGACACTAGCTGGCAAGAGTGAGCGAGATAGCATGCGTTCGCTGTTGCGGCATGTTAAAGAAAATTTTTTATAAAATTAATCGCTATTTCGAGGGTGTTTGACTTTATTTAATATAATAACTAGTAGGTACAGGGTATACTCAATGTCGGCAGAGACGACTTGCTTGCTTCATTAACATACATTTTGCCAAGAATCTTGGAAAATTATAACACTTTTTCATTCAATGGTTATTTTTACTTTTTATTTTTCTTAGTGCATACTTGAGCTAAATAAATACTTACTTTTCTACGAATTTTCTCAATACCGACGATTGAAAGAAATATGCATCACTTAAGTACTTTCGGTTTGTACATATGTGTTGAGTAAAGACATCTCGCTGCGCAGCGATGTGACCATCACTGCAGCTTAGCAAGGTAACACCGCTCACCACTGAAAAAGTAATAAGGGGCGGCAAAATCATTTTTGCCCCGGGCGCCCAATTTCTTAGGTACGCCACTGTGTGTATGTATACGGTGTTTTAAATGGTTGCAATAACAATGCATAAAACTGATGCTTATCGTGCTATAGATCATTCGATATTACACGATTAAATGCATTTAACGATTGAACCTGCTGTATCGGACAGTGCGATCAAGACAATCAAAGAAATCATTATACCCTGTACCCATAGGGTAAAAGGGTATATTAAAGTCTATTTCTGAAGATATACAATATTGGAAATATAATTGAAAGAATTATTGCCACCATTCAAACGCTCGCACAACAAAATTTGGCTCTGAGAGGACACCGCGAGTCAATTGATGATTAAAATCCTTTGAATTTCCTGGCTATGCTAAAACATTGAACATATTTCTTCACAACCTGCACGCTTGTCATATTTTTCTCCTAAAATTTAAAACGAAATCATATAATGGGGAACAAAGTGCGTGAGTATCTCATTTCTCAGTGTAAAAATGCGAAATATTACAGGTTGATGTTCGATTCAACTCCGGATGCGGCACATGAGGAACAGATGTCTCTAATTATCAGATTTGTTGAAGTTAAATCAAATTCAGTCAAAATCAGAGAAGTCTTCATTGATTTTATACCTTTAAAAGTCAAAACAGCAGAAGGAGTTACGGAAGCTATTTTGAAAAAACTGGACGAAGATGGATTAATCTTGAAAGATTATAGAGGTCAATCGTATGACAATGCACCAACAATGGCCGGCATCCATAGGGGAGTCCAGCAGAGAATCGTCGACTTGAATCACCAAGCAGTTTTCGTTCCTTGTGATAATCACTCACTTAATTTGGCTGGAGTACACGTAGCTCACGTCAATGTTCGAGCAGTAACATTTTTTGGAACAATACAGCGTCTCTTCACCTATTTCTCCTCGTCTATCCACAGATTTGACGTTCTTAAAAAATACGTAACTATAACAGTCAAAAGACATTGCGAAACCAGGTGGGACATGGAAGCTGAAGCTGTGAAACCAGTGTCAACACAATTGGACGCAGTTATCTCAGCACTGGAAAACTTGAGGTATACGGTCACTGAAAATATTGATACCAGGCAAGATGCAGCATTATTAATCAATGCCATGGAAACATTTGATTTCGTAGCTCTTTTGTTTTTTTGGACAGAAATTCTGCCATCATTTGATAGAGTTCAGAATCGTCTGCAAGAAAAAGGAATCAGTTTCACTCATGTATTGGGACAACTGCGAATATTGACTGAAAAATTGAGTGATTGGAGAATTGATTTGTGCGATCGTGCTATTGGAAAAGCTAAAGAAAAATGTAACGAGTGGGGTCTTAGCATTGTCAAGAGAATTCGAAAAAAGCGAAATATGCTTAGGGAAACAGTTAAAGATGATGAATTAAGTTCGGAAGAAGAAATGCGACGATCCTTGACTGAAATATAGGATAAACTATTAATGGAAATTTTCACACGTTTTATAAATTTGAATAAACTCGAAGAACGTTTTGGTTTCCTTTGTCAATTTGGAGAAATACTTGTACTTCCCAAAGACGTATACAAGGATAAGCTTCTCAAAATAGAACAAAAGTGCCAGAAACTTGCGGAGTATTATCCAGATGACGTAGACAGTGAAGACTTATTCAACGACATTCAGAACGTTCAAGTTTTACTAAAAAGAGCAAGGAAAAATGAAAAAGAAATTGGATTCTCGCCTGAACAATTTCTGTTATATACATTATCGACAGCTTTCCAAATATTTTTAACCATTCCGGTATCAGTTGCTTCCTGCGAAAGGTCATTCAGCAAACTTAAGCTGATTAAAATTTATTTAAGATCAACCATGGGGCAAACAAGATTAACAAATCTTGCGATCATATCAATCGAAAATGAAACTGCTGCAATGTTGGACTACGCAGATATAATATCTAGTTTTGCAACGATGAAAGCAAGAAATGTTAATTTGCTTTGAATTTTAAGCTATGAATTCAAAATTAGTTTTCAGCAATGAAAAAAAATGTATGTACAAAAAATTTTCGACTTCTTTTACCTCACGGAACAGTAAAGATAATTTTGCCGTCCCCAAATCATTGCGCTCGGGGCGACTGCACCCTTTTGCCCCTCCCCCTAGTTACGCTACTGCAAACTACTTGCCAGAGAAAACAATCCTGCGGGACTACTGGGAAGTATTGCGTCGCAGAATGCTGGCAGGCCGTCTACGGCCCTCTAGAGTTACGCTCCCTTTCCAACCGCCGTAGCCTGGACATCACCTCCGCCGCGAAATTGCACACTGCTGACCAGTTCTCGCGCCTCTCTATCATGCTGGGTACTAAGTTGCTAGTGACTAAGGATTTGCCACACGCCTCCTCCATCGCACGCCGTTCAACCATGAACCTTGGGCACACAAAAAGGATGTGCTCCGGGGTCTCGATCGTGCCATACTGGTTACTTGGGCAATTTGGGTTGGCGTCATGCCCAAATTTAAACAGATAGCTGCGAAAACAGCCATGACCACTAAGCAGTTGCGTGAGTTCGAATGTGACCTCGCCGAATTTCAGTTTAAGCCAAAATTCAATATTGGGAATGAGTTGCCGGGTCCAACTTCCCTTGCTTGCTACGCACCAGCGTCTCTGCCATTCCTCCATGCAAGTAACCCTGGTGCAGGCTGTGAGGCATTGAATGTAGGCCAGCCGTATGCCTTTGTCTGTATATACCCTGTGCCTCCCGGGCAAGCAAGTCAATAGGGATCATGCCCGAAATCACAAGAGCTGCCTCTGCTGAAATGGTGCGGAAGCCGCAGCAGACCCGAAGAGCTCCGAGGCGGTACACCGTTTCCAGTCCGATCCTGCAGGATTTGCACTCCATTGCATCTGCCCAAACTGGAGCAGCATATAGAATCGTTGATCTTATGACATTCATAAGCAGCAAACGGCGGTTCTATTTTGGCCCTCTAGTGTTGAGCAAAATTCTGCTCAATGATCTCGTCAGTTGTGATGCCCTCTGGCTGACGAAGCTTAAGTGCTCCTTAAAGCATAGCCGTGTGTCTAACCAGACACCCAGGTACTTAATTGACCTTCTAGATTCGATGACACAAGATTCCAGATAAATTTTTGCCGTTTCTACCGACTTTCTGCTGCTTATTAGAACAGTCTCAGTTTTTTCATCGGCCAACTGTAGACCTGCAGTGGCCAGCCAACGTTTCACCATACCAACAGCAGTGGCCGTTTTCTGCTCCGCTTCAATGAGATGCTTTGCCACAACCACCAAAGCCACGTCATCTGCAAAGCCAATAATGGAGAACTCCTCGGGCAGCTGCAGTCGAAGTATGCCGTCATGCCGTCATGCCGACAGAACCCTGAGGGACGACTCCACGCACAGTGTATGTTTTCGTTCCTGAGGTTGTGCTATACCCTAGAACGCGATTCCGGAAGTAATCTTCGGTTATCCGTATAAGGTAATCTGGGACTTTAAAGTTGGAAAGAGCTTGAATAATGCAAGTCCAAATTGCTGTATTAAAGGGGTTTTTAACATCCAGCTTGGTAACTAAGCAGTATTTTTTTTTTTTTGTTCACCCTTCCAGTGCTGGCCTTCTATGGCATTGGCTGCAGTATCGATAACTATTGAAAGTGCGTCGACTGTTGATTTGGATTTTCTAAACCCATATTGTCTGAGAGAAAGGTCTCCATTTGCAGTAAGAGCTTCCTCAATCCTGACACTAATGACTTCCAGAATTTTTGACACTGAGTCAAGTACACAGATAGGTCTATATGCTGACGGATCATTTGGTGATTTGTTGGGCTTAGGAATCCGTACCAGGTTCTGCACTTTCCATTGGTCACGAAAGAAGCATTCCTCCAAACATTTATTAAATACTTCGGCGAATTTTTCCGGTTGAAGTAGCATCGCTAGCTTCAAAGCTATGTTCGGGATAGCATCTGGGCCGGGGGACTTATTACCCTGGATTCGAGAAGCTGCAATAATGATCCCTTCTGTACTAACTCGGCGCTCAACTATGACCAGCCTATGTTCTACTCTCGGTTCCACAACGGAAGTGCAAGGAAACAGTGATTCAACAATGTGTTGCAAACGGCCCTCATCCGGAACAGCTGGCTTCGCTGCTCCAAGTTTTTTAAGTGCCACTTTTTAGGCCAGTCCCCAAATGCCATTTTCTGCAGAATCACAAAGATCTAGAAAGGCCTTGCGCTTACTGGCGATAATTTGTTTTTTAAGTTCGCAACGTTTAACCACATATTGCTGTTGTAAATGCTGGAAGTTGGGCCTGCCTCTAGCCCTCTGATAGCAGCGCCACGCTTTTAAGCACTCCCTTCTGGCAGCGGCGATGCTTTCATTCCACCAATAGACTGGAGCACGGTGCCTGCTGTGACCTCTTCGAATGGACATGCTAGAGTCGCATGCATGCGTTACTGCTTGCATTAGCACTTGTGAGCTACAAGCTGCATTACCTGTTAATTCTGGAATTCAAAAATTCGCAGCAAATATGTTTGGATTGAACGTTTCAATCCTATACCTTCCCTTGTTGTCAATCTGCTCTTGATCGCTATGGGTAACCCGTCTGCCAATGGTACATAATATGGCGTGGTGGTCGCTTCCGGTGTAATGTCTGCAAAGGTACCAAGTCGCGTGCTGGGATAAGTTGCTACTAGCGAATGTAACATCGATGACAGAGCCGTATCCCGCTCGAATGAAGGTGTGCTCCTCTCCTGTGTTGAGAATAACCAGATCGAGTGCTTCTAAGAGTATACGACCCCTGGCGTGAGTGGATTTGCTGCCCCATTTCACCGACCAGGCATTAAAGTCACCAGCAATCAATATCTTACGCTTTCCTCTAGCATCCGCAGCGATACTGTCCACCAATTTTTCGAATTCGCTACTTCGAAGACTAGGAGCAGCATAGCAGCTAATCAGCCACAGGTCTCCAATTTTAGCTCTGACGAAACCTTGCGCAGAATAAACAGCTTCCATGGCTGGAATATTTTGCCCGCAGGCCCATATTGCGGCCTTTCCCGTGCTGTCGACTGCCCAAGTATTACCTGCTCCGGATTTATAGGGCTCGCTAAGGATGGCTATATCTACATTGAGGTCTCTTACCGTTTGTTTCAACAGATCATAGGCCGCTGCGAAGTGGTTTAGATTTAGTTGAATTAACTTCATTTTACTCTCGTATACATATGTGCATCTGTATGTGTGCATGTTGTTGTGACTGGAAGGTAACTCCCGCGCCCGTTCACAAACTTACCTTCATGCACTTTAAAGCCCGAGCCCACTGACGTCACCACGGTCAAAGTCCGACGACTTCTTATGCACCGGCTTTGCTGTTATTTGTTTACGATCGTATGTTCTATGTTTTGTTTATGTACATATGATTGTTTGATTCTATCTTGCTTCTCTTTCTTTTTGCTCTCGCGGGGGGTTTTCGCATTTTCGTTTTGTGCATGTATGTTTTATATGGGTCGTTTGTGTGCGTGTTGCGTTTAACATATTTCGTTTGTGTTGCTAGCATTTTAAACTATGTATGTTGCTGGTGTTTTATATGTTTCGTTCATGTTGCTGGCGTTTTGTTTGTTTCGTTCGTGTTGTGGCAACTTTGTTGTCACCAACTGATTTTGTTCGTACGTTGGCTGATCATGGAAAATATAAAACGTACATATATATTTCCTCACAAGCTGTTTTGTGATCGGCTTTCCTGTTGTTTTAGAAATGCAGGGCATTTTCGATCTAGTGGGCTGTCTTTGTATGCGACTTCTGGGTTATTTATTCAGTTTATGCAACATTTATCATTGGTGCAGGTCTCGTTTTCCTTGGCATGTGTCTTTGTGGAGCAGTTTTTGCATATATCAGGGCTTTTGCAGATGGTTATGGAGTGACCAAAACAGAGGCATTTTCTGCATCTTAGAGGCATTGAAATATAAGGGCGAGCTCTTACCTTTTCATATCGAATTCTTATAGATTCTGGAACAGTGTGTAAGGTAAATGTTATTATAATGAGTCCGGTTTTCATCAAAGTTTGTCCTGATTTTTAAATATTTTTCGGACTTCAGTTATGTTTTGTGGTTTTAATTCATTTAATATTTCTGTTTCGTCGATGTTGAGTAATTCGTTTCTATTTTTGGTGTAAATGCATGCTTAAAACACAAACCATGTATTTCTCATAGTAAAGACCAATGCAGGCTTTGCTTAGAACAGAATTAACCCTTACATATTTTCATATACACTGCACTCACACTATATTTTCATACAACACAAAATAGTCTCCCACATAATGTTCACACACACAATCACAAATGTACATACATGTGACCCCGTAGATCCTAAAATCGTGGACCTTTTTCTTAATAAAATCAGTATTCAAGCAACTCTTGTCTATTCACTACTCTGCAATCATTGGGTGAGCATCGCTGTGTTGTTGGACTCCATTTGCATGATCTCTCCGAAGTCCACCCAATTTTAAGTGTTGGTTGCGACAGCCCTATGTCACTAATTTATGTTCTCGGGGCAGACATTTTAAAAATAATAAAAATTATAAAATTTAATAACAGCTATATATTACTCCTTTGGAATGGTTACGATATTAGTGTTTAGAGACTATGGAAGGAGTTTTATTGTCTGTGTGTTGTTTTTGTTTTAACTAGAAAAAAACCTCCGCATGTATAATTTATTGTTATTTTAATAAGGAAGGGTGATACTTTTTCAAATGTTTTGTTGTCTTTCCTAGTGATCACAATGTATTTTGGGTTATCCGTATTTGCATATATGATGTAAACTGATGTTGTTGTGAGTCGGTAGATGTCAATAGGTTTGTCCATTGTAGGTATCTAAGGCCGCGAGCCCTGTGAACGCGATACTTTTCGGGTATACGTAGTAACTAAAATAACAATCCAAACCAATCTTTATTTCGAAACAAGTGAAAAAGCTTGTTTCTACGATCTGGTAGGCAACATTGTTATGGGACAATGGCTAAGCAACACGCGCCAAGCTAAGCAACACGCGTGTCAACATTGTGCCTAACGATCATGGTGACTGGGGTCGTCGGCAAATTACAAAATCCGATTGATCTCCTCTCTTGCCTTAACTCTCATTTCTTATATGGCGGAGCAAATGTTTTTTTTTTTTGTAGTGAAAATATCCAGGGCCCTGTTGCTAAGAATTCTCTGGGAAGAAAAGATTAAGCCATCTGAACTAGCACCGTTGCGTATGAGGGGAAAAGGGAAATGTAGTACTTGGCTGCAACTAGCCCACTGAAACGAAAGTGCCCAAACGCCAAGAGTTCGCAGCAAGTCTGCAAAAGTTCAGAGTGGGGATTAAAGAACCAAATCAAAATGTGTGAAAGATAAAAGTATCAAATAATATTGCAAAATAGTGTATGTCCAAGTTGGACCAAGAAGAAGCTTAGCTCAGCTTAGCTGGTGACAAATTAAAGGATTGGGTGCTTGGAATAATTCAAAATCCCCAGGAGCAACGAATTTTTACAAGAACTCGCAAATTTAAAAATGAATATTGGCCGAATTAAGCATTTGATTTTGAACTTTTTTACTTTATTCGAAAAATAGCTAAATTTTTAGTTATTTGTTATAAAATATTTAATGAAATTTGAAATACTCAGTAAGTTGGAAACGTTTCAAAAAAGCACTGAATTTTCGCATTTTTTAAACTTTGGTGAAGTAGAATCAACAGAGATACACCTAGATACACGATGAAACCATATACATTTGATAGGGGGAACATTCACCTATCAGACATATGTAGTGCAGTCTCCTCACGTTAAAAAAGCGTTATTGGTACAAGGAAGAAGAAGAGCGCATGCAAATTTGGCAAACATATGAAACAAGTCAAACCTACATTAAATGTTAATGGCTTAAGAAAAAAGTGTAATTCGACCAAAAAAAATTTGATTTGTTTGTTCGTATGGGAGCTATATCATATAGCATAGTCAACCGATTTCGTTGAAACATAGCACAGACATTTCTATATGTACTAAACTTTTAAAAAGAACTTTAAATAGAAATTTCGGGACAACCACTTTTTAAACACTCAAGTTATTGCTCTAAAACTATATTTTTGAACCATAGATGCTATGGGAGCTACATGATATAGTGAACCGATTCTGATGAAACTTGGTAAATATGTTAGAAAGTATATTAAACTAATAGAATACAAATTTCGAATTAGTATTCGATTGAAAAACAACAAAATTTTGGAAGCTTAACTTTATGCTCCACCTATCATTCCTATAGGAGCTATAAGATATAGTCAACTGATTCTGATGAAACTTGGTAAATATGTTAAAAAGTATATTAAACTAATAGAATACAAATTTTGTATTATTCGATTGAAAAACAACAAAGTTGTGAAAGCTTAATTTTATTCTCGACCTATCATTCCAATGGGAGATATGTATACGATATAGTTATCCCAGCAGGATGATTTCGAGATATACAATGCCCGCAGCAAAAAAAAGCCTGGGTGTAAAATTTCAGCTATGTAGTATTAAGGGTTTTGGAAGAGACCAAAATGAATATACCCTTGCAATGGTATATTTTTTTTGCAATTTCAATAAAAAATTAAAACAAAACATAAAAGAATATGATTTAGTCATTAAAATTAAAATATTAAAGTTCATATGTGATCAAAAAAGCGTCTTTTAAGTAAATTTTATGAGTAAAATATGCCTAGAAATATTTTGCAACTTTGACCTTGAATATCAGAGCAGCCCGCTCTTGTGGCACCTTCGGCAACCATTCAATTTGCTATCAAAGCTTAAGCAATTATCTATCAAATGCTATTTAAATAATAAAATGCTAAAAAATAAAAATATAACACCGCTTCACTACATTAGAAGATATGATTTTTGACAAGCGAAATAAGCGATGGCCCCACTGTGCGACGGCGACTGAGCCAGCAAGAATACCGACGACTCCGCGACCGACTCCTCGCTTCTCACAGCCAGGGACATTGCCAGCTGATCTAACAGCTTAACTGCCGCCGAGATCTCCCTTGCGGCCTTCGAGTCCACACCCACAATGGCATTGTGGGTGCCCTCTCCAGCAGCAGAAATCTCTGCCAAAATTGCCGACGTACCACCGACCACAATGCGCCAAGCTTGGCTTTGCGGCACAGCGGCAGCAGTGCCTTCTACAGCAGCAGCGGCAGCGGATGCGTTTCGCTTGACCGGCTTGGCCGGCTTCACGAACTCTTCGGTGGTGACGGGGGCGACTAAGGGTATGGAGACGCTGTCCAACGCTACCCTCTTGCCAACTGACGGCTCACCAACCATCAGGTCCGGCACAGACGCTGTGCTGGCCTTGGCCTTGCGCCCCTTCTTACGGCTACCGACGGCGACCGAGCCAGCAAGGCTCACCGACGATTCCGCGCCCGACTCCGCAACTGAATCCTCCACCGATTCAGCGACCGTGAAAATACTCACCATGCTGGCGGTGCTTCCACAACGGCTCCCCATGCCGTTCATTTGCCCTTGGAAAATCTAAAGTTTTTTGAAGTTCTGTGCACTCACACACACGCACGTGAAACAAAAAAACAAGGAACCGTTACACCGACGGCTAATCCACTTGTTTGTGCATAAACTGGTAAACACGTTACCGTTACAGCGCTGGGTTTTTTCCACGATTTGTCTCAAGTCTGTTTTCGACACTTATTCACGACTGGCACTCCGCGAACACGTCCGCACTCAACGACTGTCAAATCGGGACTAGTATATATGGACATAAAGTCGAATTTGTTTAACGTGGCGTGCACCCCTTAGGGGTTTACTACCACGGTACTCTAATATGCCGATATGTGACATATGTTACACATGTGACGTATAGTACAGCAGGCCGGGACAAAGCGCCGGCCAGTGCCCCTCACAATTGTTGCGAATGAAACCATTTTTTCGTTGCCGAATAAAACGCATGCTGTCGGACACGACATTTCCCCTTGGCGAAGGGCGAGGCCTATCTAAAACCTCTGCTGGTCTATGGGTACAGCACCCGGTTGTTAACGCAACTCCAGTCTAAGCCAAAAGCTCTCCCCGCATTTGGGTATTAAACCACAGCCACTACGATCTCCCACAAGGGGGCCAACCACACTGGGCTAGTAATGGGCACTAGCCCATCCCGTAGTACCAAATTAACAGCTTTGATCGGCTGTTCGCAGCCGAAGCTACTCGCCATTTTTGTTCACGACAAACACGGAATGGGTCATCCATCAGCTTACCCCAAATGGGGCTCGCTTACCAGATTAAGGCGCTCTGGTTCGGCCTCACAGTATCGGCCAAGTCCCATACTACTACCAGTTTTGGCCAATCATTGGCCCGGCATTGGTTAATCCTGGTTGGCTGCCATCTGTGGCAACCCTCGTCGCCTATAAAACGCCGCTCTCGCCTATAAAAAGATCTCCAGTTTCTCCAGCTGTTCCAGGACCCGGAAAAAGTCCCAACGGGCATCTCCTCTTCTTACACCAAGTCCGTCGAGGTCTCGCTGATCTGCATATAGAGGACTGGCAACTAAAACGTGGCGCCAGTCCTCACACTCCGCACCGCATAAACATGTGGGCGTTGCGCTCAGACTTCTCTGATGCAGAAATGCATTCAGCGATCCATTGTCAGTCAGCAAAAATCCAACGTGGAGGCCAAATCCTAGGTCTCTCTGGCTGAAAACGAAGCATACGTCCGAAATAAACTGATGAGTCGGTCGACCGTGCTCATCATCATCCCATCTGAGTTGCCACTCGCAGCACACATGCTCGTCCAGCATCGCCTTTATCTACCTCCGATCTAGATTTGCCACATCCAGACCGAACAGCCAATCGCCTTCCTCCAGCGGGTGGGCATGCCTGATCTTGAAGTTGATTGCCAAACACATGGCAACCAGATCCAACGGTGGAGCTCCAGCAAGTACTGTAGTACCACAGTGGACATTGTTCGGCATACCGCAAGGCATCCTAAAAGCATAACTCTCTGGCAGGAGTTGTGGCGCCTCCTGGCTCCCGACTCTCTCCTAACCGCGGAATACCACACCGAGGCACCAAACAGTGCACATGGCACCATAAGTCCGGCATAAATGGCAAGTCTTGCTCGAGGACTGAAATCCCCAGTCAACTCATAGCACGCGACTCAATCCTCCGACGACCAGAATCAGCTTATTGCGCAAAACCGCAATGTGCACCTGTGATGCCAAGGTACCGGTACTCGCACACGTAGCGTAGGCTTGCTTCTGCAAACCGTACTAGGGGCGGCCTCCTGTGGGCCAATCTCCCCTTAAGCAACATCATTGCCGACGAAATCGCTGGTCGAAATCGAGACTCCGACTTTTGCTCCCCAGGCTCCCACGACGGACATCAGCTCCACTCTACGACGCTCCAGTTCGGCTCTCGACCTTCTCTCGACGAGAACCAGCAGATCATCCGCGTACGCGCTGAATGTACACAGGGGCTGCAGTCTCTGGAGCAGCAAATCCTTCATAGTGTTCCAAATGAATGTCCCACAAATGGATCCCTGTGGACATCATCGAGTGACCGCCGCGTCAACGTCTTCAGATCCGCTGGTCATCTTGGCTCTCCTGCCACAGAAAAAGCTTCTCCATAAGCTGACTTCCTGGCATCCCGCGACGATTAAGCGGCGCTTCACAGCGCTCCACTCAATGTTGTCGAAGGCACCCTTGAAGTCGATGAAAAGAGCCAAAACGTATACCGCCTGGCTGGCGGCAACGCTGCCCTCAACATGAGCGTCCAGGTCGAAAGCCGAATTGCTACCTATTTCCATCCGGGAGCACCTCCTTCATCCGATTCACCATGATTCCCTCCAACACCTTGCCAAATACTGGCAACAAGCAGATACCCCGATAGGAAGCTGGGTCAGACCCATCCTTGTCGGGGCCCTTGAGTAGCGCCACTACATGTGGGCACTTCCACTCAAGGGGGAAATATCCCTCTGCTACACAGTGGGAAAGCAACGCCGTGATTTGCTCGGGAATGGCACGCCACACTGCCTTGCAGATACCACCTGTGATGCCGTCTAGTCCGGGAGAGCGCCTGCTCTTCAACCGGGCAACGCATACTCCAACTTCGAAGGTTTCTAGAGCTGGTGCAGCCACAGCCGGAATGATAATGTCATCACTCGCTTTCGCAACTGGAAAAAAGTTACGGAGGAGGAGACTCGCACAGTCGTGCCATGTAGTGACCGGCTCGCCATCCGACCGAAGGTATCCCGGATCTGTGGATCGCTTTCGTCCTCGTCGTATTCTGTAGACATGCCCCCATGGATCATTCCTGCGGTCTCCAACAAAGTTCCGCCAGTGTTCCTTCTTCATCTTTAGGATGAGCTTCTTGAACTCGCGACGTTAATTAAAAAAAAAAACAACAAAAGATGTTTCCTTTTTGACTATGCAAATATTATTCAGTAATATAAGAAAACAAGAAAAAACATTTATGAAATAAAAAAAAAAAAAAACAGTTAACCAAAGAATGTGCAACAACAACAACAATAAAAATTTAACATTAATATAAATGACTGACGTGGTATATGGCGGACCACCAGCAGGAATCAACTTTTGAAAGTGCTGCTCCTGTCGAGCAAAGGGATGCACCCACACTAGAAGAGGCTCTAGTGGTGTATCCAAATGATGGACCACGCCCACTCACCATAGCTGAGTTCCGGGATCGCCAGAACAGAAATACAACGCAAAGAGGGAAGAAGCGGGGCGAAAAAAGAATCGCCCTCCTGCGCCAGAGACGATTGGTGCAGGATATGTTAAAAACTACAACTTTGCCTGAGGAAGACCGACAACTCTACATAGAGAGTTTGAAACAACCAGAAGACCAACTTTGCCGTGGTGCAAAGTAACGCGAATCGGATTTCCGAAATTGCCTTTAATTAAAAAAAAAAAAATTTCATTATTCATTCATCCATTCTAAAAAAACATTTTGTTTATTGCTACTCATTTTCAATCATTTAATTTTAACTAAACCCTCAAGCCGATGCGTGCAAACGCTGCTTGAAAACTACTAACAATTTTGAAAAATGCTATTACTAACACATGTGGTTGGAGTATAATTTGTAAAATTTTAATGAAATGTAAAACTGAGTTGTGAGCCAACCACATAAGCTATCCCCCTTCTATTTTCCACGTCTCTGTCACTGCTATTAGCAGTTGAATATATACTTTCATTTCTTCATGTATGTATATACAATATAATGAATCATTAATCAATTAATTTTTTCGTTGATCTATTGATCATTTGAATTGAATATTACTAATTGAATTAAAAAAAAAGGATTGATACAACATTTTTTTTTTCTTTAAAAAAAAAAATACAATATTTAATGTAATTTCCATTACAATTACAAAATTTTTCTTCAAAATATTAAATTTAATGAAATTTAAAAAAAAAAAATCTTTTTTCTTATTATGTATGCGTTTTTGGATATAGTTAACTAATTTTATGGATAGTTCAGAAAAACAAAAAGAAAATTTCCAAAACTATATAAATGCTTTATTGATAGACAGGATATCGAAACTATTTAGAACATTCTCTAACAACCCAAAAATGGGTATAATTGACACGAAAACAGTGGCTTCCGCTGCCAATGTGATCAATAAAGTAGAAGTAGAGACCCAAGGTTTAACAACTATTACGATCTTACTGTTTGTAATTGTAACAATACTTGGTGCCAACCTGTTGTTTATAGTCTATATAATGCACAATAGGTGCTTGAAGAAGAAATATTTGAGTAAGGCAAATAACCTAGACAAAGTTAAGAGAATAAAAAAAAAGGGCAACATTAGATGAATATTTTGCAAAAATTAGAGATAGATATCCAAGTATAGAATCAGATTTAATTGAGGTTTTTAAGAGTGTAAAAAGTAATTCACCTCATCGCGCATTGAGTTTAGCTAATATTAATACAGTATACTTGGAAATAACGGGTGAAAATTTCCCGATCCTAGGAAATACTAGGGTAGAGACCAATTTCATCCTCACTGTACCATATATTTGTTGCTATACAAACGCAACAGGTACTTTGCGTTATTACTTAATGGATGAAGAACAGGAATAATGGAAGCAACATAACTAGGAGATGATTTTTTTTTTCTCTCTCTCACATTTAAAGAATGACCGACTGGCAAGTGATAGTTGCACAAGCCAGAATTCTAAAAGACGAACTGTTTAGGTCAATTAAGTGTATTACTCAAGATAGGACAATTGGTCCAAACACTCTTGAGAAACACACAAATATTATACAGACCACATCACAGCAAATAAGATTATTACTAAAAAAACATTTTGATAATCTAACAGAAGGTCATAAGTGTGCCGCCAAAGCATTCTATACCTAGTGTAGAGACAAATCTGTCTCGGCGCACAGTGGGGCCTCTGCCCGAATAGCTGACCGAAAATCATTTTTTTCACCATCGCGTTTGGCAAAAATGAAAAGTGAAATCGACAGATAATACTTCAAATGTTATGGATCCAAAATATTATTGAAATCCGATAAGAGTTGTGGGTGCTACATCGTCTCAAAGTGGAGACATTTTTCATGTAAGAAAAAAATTTAGAATTTTAAAAAAAACTTGCAACTTTGAAACTGTATATTGGCCGAAATAAACAACTGATCTTGAATATTTTTACTTTATTCGAAAAGTAGATCATTTTTTAGTTATTTGTTGTAAAAATTTAATGTAATTTGAAATACTCAGTAAATTGGAGACGTTTCAAAAATACACTAAATTTTCGCATATTTTAAACTTTAGTGAAGGAAAAACAACAGAGATTCACGGAGATTCACGATATAATTATATACACGTGATAGAGGGAATATTCACCTATCAGATCTATATAGTGTAGTCTTGCGCTTTTTTGCGCAAATTTGTCAAAAATTCAAAAAACTAATGCAACCTCGCGTTAAAAACGCGTACCAGGTACAAGGAAGAAGAAGAGCGCATGCAAATTTGTCAGCGGCGTGTGTGTAAAATCGCGTCCGAAATACTACCTGACGATGTTTACATGTTTAGAAGGTCTTAGAAAATAGGTAAATAATATTTTAGGTCATAGAAAATCGGGTCTACCTACATTGTTTGTTAATTTTTTGGATTTCCCCGATTACCTGTTTCAATTTGGAAACCAATTTTGTTGTTACCTAATTAATCAAAAAAGGTTATTACAAACAAGTGCAATAGTTTGCAATGATGCAAAAATGTTTTTTACCTAATGATTTAAGAAAAAATGGTATATATAAATGTTTTTTTACCTAATGATTTAAGAAAAAATGGTATAAATTGCAAACTATTGCACTTGTTCGAAACAGTTTGTTCTTGACTTCATAAGAGGCAACAGCTTTTTTGTTGAATAGTATTTTTGAATATAATTCAATTATAATTTAAAGTGTTAAAATGGATTTGAAGAATTCTAAGATTTTTGAAGTTTCTCGTGTCGCTAAAAATCAAAATGAATTTGTATCTGAATTGCTTAAAGTGATGGGCTTTGCACCCGAAGACGTTAGCAAGGAGATTGTGACGAAACTTAAAAACACCTACATTAACGTGAAACGAAAATGGAGTGGGTCTCAAAGAAAAAACTCTGAATTTATTGGGATCTACGAAAACTGGCTTGAGCAGTCTACATCATTGGATTCAATAGAGGATTCAAGAGAGGAAGAAGTCTACCCATCTACTAGCCAAGGAAGAGGAAGGCCACCTAAGAATATTGAAGAGTGTTCATCTGTTACAAGGAAACGTAAGCTCGGGAATGTTGGAGAAAGCTTTACAACAGAGAATCTGTCACAATCGCTATCTTTGAAATATTTAAGGGAACAGGAAAGAACTAAATCGACTGTAACAAAAGCTGTTCTGACTGCCAGTCCAATGCGGATGACCAGAATTAAGGAAAGTATTCCGACGCCACCCAACATTCTCGTCACCAAATACAGTAACCAAGAAGCGTTTTCCTTGTTTATGGACTTGGGATTAAGCAAGGATAAATATGAAATCTTACGGAGTTCCTTATTAAGGCATAACATCTACGTTCTTCCGGGATATAAAAAAATTGCAATTGCCAAAAAGGATGCAGTCCCTGCCAATGAAATAATCACAGAGATATCGGCAGAAGTAAAACTACAGGACTTGATGGATCACACTGCGAGGCGTCTAATTGAAAGTTTGCCGGAAGCACAGGTGGAGCTACTTCCTAAAAATCTAACTCTACTGAATAAATGGGGGTGCGATGGATCATCTGGACAAAGCGCCTACAAACAAGTCATAAAAACCGATGACGAAACAATTTCTGATGAAAATATGTTTATGGCTTCTGTAGTTCCTTTACGTCTCAGAAGTGAAACTTCTGAACATTGGAGAAATGTTCGACCATCTTCGATTCACTATTGTCGGCCTATTTTCTTTAAATATACAAAGGAAACATCGGAATTGATCAAATCAACTGTCAGTGACATAAAAAACCAAATTAGCCATCTGGAACCAACTGTTATTCAAACCAAGAGTGGAAGGACGATAACGGTTAAGTTTGATTTTTTCCTCACAATGATTGATGGAAAAGTGTTAAAGGATATTACAAACACCACCTCGACTTTAAGATGCCCCATATGCAAAAAAACTCAAAAAGACTTTCACAATTGAGACAGTTCAACGGATGAGGAAAACTGCTATGAATATGGAATTTCTCCGTTGCATTGCAGGATAAATTGCATGGAATTTATTTTGAAGTTAGCCTACACAATTCCTCGGCCAGGAGAAGCAAAAACCGAGAATACACCTCGAGAGGATATGCAAAGCAGAAAGGAAATTATACAAGCTGAGTTCTCCCGCAAGCTTGGATTAAAAGTTGACTGCCCAAAGTACGGATACGGGAATACGAATGATGGAAATACTGCGAGGAAATTTTTCGAAAATGATCACATAACATCATTGATAACAGGTGTTAATCATGAGATCATTAAAAGGTTGGCTGTTATCCTTAATGTTCTAAACTGCAAGGAAATGATAAATGGTACTAAATTTGCCGAATATGCATCGAAAACAGCTGAACTTTTGACTGAATTGTACCTTCACAAGAAGCTAACCCCCACAGTACATAGGATTTTGGCTCATGGAAAGGATTTAATCGAGTATCAGTGCTTCCCAATTGGAGAGCTGTCTGAAGAAGCACAGGAATGTAAGAACAAGGACTACAAAAAGTTTAGAAATACTAATACATTCAATATATCTCGGATTAGACAAAATGAAGACCTTTTCAACATGCTGGCAGCCTCATCGGATCCACTTATTGCCTCAATAAGACAAGTACGAACACGGAAAAACATAGAAGAAAGCAATTATAGTTCCGAAATGATAAGTTTATTAGATATAAAAGATAATGTTGAAGATTATTTTGCTGAAAATGAGCCACCAATATAAAATTTTTAAAATTAGCCTAAAAAAAATCATACATTTTTTTTTTTCGCAATTTCAGTAAAAAATTAAAACAGAACATTAAAAAATCTTATTTATCTTATCAAAATAGAATAATAAAGTTCATTTGTCATCAAAAAAGCGTTTTTTAAGTGAATTTTAAGGGTAAAATATGCCTAGAAATATTTTTCAACTTTGACCTTGAATATCTAAGCAACCCGAGCACGTGGCACCTCGGTAATAACTCCATTTATAGCTTGAACAATTAGCTATCAAATGAGCGTTCACAAACTAAACAAAAACAACCCAAAGTCAACCAAATTTTTTTTACTTTATTTCTAATAAAGTTCATAACAAATCCATATAAAAAAATAATTCGATATTGTTCAAGCTTCTCAGCAAAAATTAATAAACAAAAATAATAACCATTGACTCAATTTTGACTTTTTTGAAACTTTTTTTAAACTTTTTTTTTTTTCTAATTTTCAATATTTTGTCCAAAGTCCCTTATGTTTTATTACTGCAGAGATTCGAGACAGCATACTTTCCACAAGATTGTGAAAAATTTCCTGAGGAATCTTTGTCCACTCTTCCTCCATGCCTTGCCATAAGCTTTTCACAATTGACCATAAATTCTCAATTGGATTGAGGTCAGGACTTTGTGCTGGCCACTTCATCAGCTTGAATTCTTGGTTAGATAACCAATCTTGGACAATTTTAGCTGTATGCTTAGGGTCATTATCTTGCTGAAATGTAAGATCTGTTGTACCATAAGCGCATCTGTCAATAAAATTGCCAATTGGTCTGCAAAATGTTTAAGTAATCTTCCTTTCGCATTATTCCATTAATTTTGACTAATTTTGCAGAACTCCACCAAGTAAAACATCCCCATGCCATAACGTGCCCGCCTTAGTGTTTCACAGTTTCGCTGTCATGTCGCCTTTGAATGGTTTTACCGGGCCTTTTCCAGCAGTATTTCTTTCCATCGGACTGATATCGGTTATATTTGAACTCGTCTGACCAAAGAACCTTCTCCCAGTCCTCAATGGTCCAATGCCGATGCATTTTGGCAAATTGCAGACGTGCCTTGAAGTTTTTCTCGGACAGTGCTGGCTTTTTATACCCTGTACCCATAGGGTAAAAGGGTATATTAAAGTCGCTAAAATGTATGTAACAGGCAGAAATATACATTTCTGACCCCATAAAGTATATATATTCTTGATCAACATCACTAGCCGAGTCGATTGAACCATGTCCGTCTGTCCGTCCGACCGTCCGTCCGTATGAACACCTAGATCTCGGAGACTATAAGAGCTGGAGCCACCAAATTTGGTGTGAACATGCGCCTAATGCATACACAGATCAAGTTTGTTTCAAATTTTTGCCATGCCCACTTCCGCCTCTGCAAATCGGGAAAACGAATAACTTGAGCTGTACTAAAGATATCGTATTCTTACTTGGCACACCTAATTATATACCAAAACTGGACTAGTGACCAAATTTTGTCGAAATGGGACAAAAAACATCGGAGATATGGCTATATCCGTTTTGTTCTGAAATCGCAAGGCGGCAGTGGCAGACAAGAAAGAGCGAGATAGCATGCGTTCGCTGTAGCTGCATGTAAAGGAAAATTTAGTATGAAATTGATGGCTACTTCGAAGGTTTTTTTTTATGTTGGTACAGGGTCGGCAGGGACGACTTGCTTGCTTCATTTTTTTTTTTTTTTTTTTTACAATCGGAGTGTAGCCGATATTTCGAAGAGCCCTTCTTGCAGTAGATTCACTTACCGGCTTACCAATTGCTTTGGCAGCATCCTTGGGTGTCATATGACCATCTTTTTTAATTTGGCTGATCATTAGGCGTGCAACACCATCAGTAATCAGTCGTGGGCGTCCGTTGGATGTATTTTGGTTGTTGATTCCACGCCGTTTTACTACTCTAATAACTGTCGCCTGACTTATAGAGAGGGATTTGGTTATTTCTCGCGACGAGGATCCTCTTTCTGAAAGGCACACTATATTGTCCTCAACGGGTTTAGAAATTTTTTTCATTCTCGAGCTTTTAATCAAATTTGCAACTATTAGGTACCCGGTGCAAACCACAAGTGACTTTACTTCTTCAAAATTGACTACAAATATGAATATATCAAAAGCGAAAAACAATTCCCCAAAATAACTGTAAATTAAGATGCAGCTATTGATAAAGAACCTAAAAATAGGAATAGTCAAAAGTGAGTCAATGCATGTTGTTTTTGTTTTACATCTCCCTTTTCTGTTGTGTTTACTCCTTCGTTGTCTAATTTGCATTATTTTATTAAGAATAATCTAAGTAACTTTCAAAATAAGTTTTTTTTCATTTGCTTGCTCTATATTCGTACAGCAGCTGTTTAACTGCAAGAGTTGCAAACACTGAATCACTTTTGACGGCCACTGTAGATACAACGATAGTTCTGAACGAAGATACCTCGTATAGTCGAGAAGATTTAAATTTTACAATGGCAGAAAAAAAGCTGCCGATAGGGAATATGTAAGACAAGTTTTGTCTTCGGTCCCTGAGTTTGACGGTCAAAAGACCTCACTCAATCGCTTCGTTACGGCATTAAAAATCGACGAACGAACTAAGGCAGACCAGGAGGATTTGGCCGTTGAGGTCATAAAGTCCAAAATTACTGGCTTCATCGCTCATAAAGTCCAAAATGAGACTACAATAATGGGAATAATGAACAAATTAAACCATAACGTAAGAGGCTAATCGACTGACGTCTTAAAAGCCAAACTTATGAATGCCCAGCAAATGGGTAAAACAGCATCGGAATATGCAATGGAGCTTGACAATTTGCGAAAGCAACTTGAAGCTGCCTATATTGACCGTGGAATAGACCCCGATAACGCCTAGGAATTCGCTACAAAAGATGCTCTTCAGGCAGTGATCAACCAATGCCAGCACGAGCGAATTAGTATCTATCTCTAATTTTTGACAAATATTCATCTAATGTTGCCATGTTTTTTTTTATTCTCTAAACTTTATCTAGGTTATTTGCCTTGCTCAAATATTTCTTCTTCAAGCACCTATTGTGCATTATATAGACTATAGACAACAGGTTGGCACCAAGTATTTTTACTATTACGAACAGTAAAATCGTAATAGTTGTTAAACCTTGGGTCTCTACTTCTACTATATTGATCACATTGGCAGTGGAATCCACTGTTTTTGTGTCAATTATACCCATTTTTGGGTTGTTAGAGAATGTTCTAAATAGTTTCGATATCCTGTCTATCAATAAAGCATTTATATAGTTTTGGAAATTTTCTTTTTGTTTTTCTGAACTATCCATAAAATTAGTTAACTATATCCAAAAACGCATACATAATAAGAAAAAAGATTTTTTTGTTAAATTTCATTAAATTTAATATGTTGAAGAAAAATTTCAAATGTAATGGAAATTACATTAAATATTGTATTTTTTTTTTTTAAAGAAAAAAAAAAATGTGGTATCAATCCTTTTTTTTTAATTCAATTAGTAATTCAATTCAAATGATCAATAGATCAACGAAAAAATTAATTGATTAATGATTCATTATATTGTATATACATACATGAAGAAATGAAAGTATATATTCAACTGCTAATAGGAGTGACAGAGACGTGGAAAATAGAAGGGGGATAGCTTATGTGGTTGGCTCACAACTCAGTTTTACATTTCATTAAAATTTTACAAATTATACTCCAACCACATGTGTTAGTAATAGCATTTTTCAAAATTGTTAGTAGTTTTCAAGCAGCGTTTGCACGCATCGGCTTGAGGGTTTAGTTAAAATTAAATGATTGAGAATGAGTAGTTATAAACATAATTTTTTTTTTTAGAATGGATGAATGAATAATGAAATTTTTTTTTTAAATTAAAGGCAATTTCGGAAATCCGATTTGCGTTACTTTGCACCACGGCAAAGTTGGTCTTCTGGTTGTTTCAAACTCTCTATGTAGAGTTGTCGGTCTTCCTCAGGCAAAGTTGTAGTTTTTAACATATCCTGCACCAATCGTCTCTGGCGCAGGAGGGCGATTCTTTTTCCGCCCCGCTTCTTCCCTCTTTGCGTTGTATTTCTGTTCTGGCGAGCCCGGTACTCAGCTATGGTGAGTGGGCGTGGTCCATCGTTTGGATACACCACTAGAGCCTCTTCTAGTGTGGGTGCATCCCTTTGCTCGACAGGAGCAGCACTTTCAAAAGTTGATTCCTGCTGGTGGTCCGCCATATACCACGTCAGCCATTTATATTAATATTAAATTTTTATTGTTGTTGTTGTTGCACATTCTTTGGTTAACTGTTTTTTTTTTTTTTTTTTTTTATTTCATAAATGTTTTTTCTTGTTTTCTTGTATTACTGAATAATATTTGCATAGTCAAAAAGGAAACATCTTTTGTTGTTCTTTTTTTTAATTAACGTCGCGAGTTCAAGAAGCTCATCCTAAAGATGAAGAAGGAACACTGGCGGAACTTTGTTGGAGACCGCAGGAATGATCCATGGGGGCATGTCTACAGAATACGACGAGGACGAAAGCGATCCACAGATCCGGGATACCTTCGATCGGATGGCGAGCCGGTCGCAACATGGCACGACTGTGCGAGTCTCCTCCTCCTTAACTTTTTTCCAGTTGCGAAAGCGAGTGATGACATTATCATTCCGGCTGTGGCTGCACCAGCTCTAGAAACCTTCGAAGTTGGAGTATGCGTTGCCCGGTTGAAGAGCAGGCGCTCTCCCGGACTAGACGGCATCACAGGTGGTATCTGCAAGGCAGTGTGGCGTGCCATTCCCGAGCACATTGCGGCGTTGCTTTCCCGCTGTGTAGCAGAAGGATATTTTCCCTTTGAGTGGTAGTGTCGTCGAGTGGGGGCGCTACTCAAGGGCCCCGACAAGGATGGGTCTGACCCAGCTTCCTATCGGGGTATCTGCTTGTTGCCAGTATTTGGCAAGGTGTTGGAGGGAATCATGGTGAATCGGATGAAGGAGGTGCTCCCGGATTGAAATAGGTAGCAATTCGGCTTTCGACCTGGACGCTCATGTTAAGGGCAGCATTGCCGCCAGCCAGGCGGTATACGGTTTGGCTCTTTTCATCGACTTCAAGGGTGCCTTCGACAACATTGAGTGGAGCGCTGTGAAGCGCCGCTTAATCGTCGCGGGATGCCAGGAAGTCAGCTTATGGAGAAGCTTTTTCTGTGGCAGGAGAGCCAAGATGACCAGCGGATCTGAAGACGTTGACGCGGCGGTCACTCGATGATGTCCACAGGGATCCATTTGTGGGACATTCATTTGGAACACTATGAAGGATTTGCTGCTCCAGAGACTGCAGCCCCTGTGTACATTCAGCGCGTACGCGGATGATCTGCTGGTTCTCGTCGAGAGAAGGTCGAGAGCCGAACTGGAGCGTCGTAGAGTGGAGCTGATGTCCGTCGTGGGAGCCTGGGGAGCAAAAGTCGGAGTCTCGATTTCGACCAGCGATTTCGTCGGCAATGATGTTGCTTAAGGGGAGATTGGCCCACAGGAGGCCGCCCCTAGTACGGTTTGCAGAAGCAAGCCTACGCTACGTGTGCGAGTACCGGTACCTTGGCATCACAGGTGCACATTGCGGTTTTGCGCAATAAGCTGATTCAGGTCGTCGGAGGATTGAGTCGCGTGCTATGAGTTGACTGGGGATTTCAGTCCTCGAGCAAGACTTGCCATTTATGCCGGACTCATGGTGCCATGTGCACTGTTTGGTGCCTCGGTGTGGTATTCCGCGGTTAGGAGAGAGTCGGGTGCCAGGAGGCGCCTCATCTCCTGCCAGAGAGTTGTGCTTTTAGGATGCCTTGCGGTATGCCGAACAATGTCCACTGTGGTACTACTGTACTTGCTGGAGCTCCACCATTGGATCTGGTTGCCATGTGTTTGGCAATCAACTTCAAGATCAGGCATGCCCACCCGCTGGAGGAAGGCGATTGGCTGTTCGGTCTGGATGTGGCAAATCTAGATCGGAGGTAGATAAAGGCGATGCTGGACGAGCATGTGTGCTGCGAGTGGCAACTCAGATGGGATGATGATGAGCACGGTCGACCGACTCATCAGTTTATTTCGGACGTATGCTTCGTTTTCAGCCAGAGAGACCTAGGATTTGGCCTCCACGTTGGATTTTTGCTGACTGACAATGGATCGCTGAATGCATTTCTGCATCAGAGAAGTCTGAGTGCAACGCCCGCATGTTTATGCGGTGCGGAGTGTGAGGACTGGCGCCACGTTTTAGTTGCCAGTCCTCTATATGCAGATCAGCGAGACCTCGACGGACTTGGTGTAAGGAGAGGAGATGCCCGTTGGGACTTTTCCCGGGTCCTGGAACAGCTGGAGAAACTGGAGATCTTTGCGAGAGCGGCGTTTTATAGGCGACGAGGGTTGCTCCAGATGGCAGCCAACCAGGATTAACCAATGCCGGGCCAATGATTGGCCAAAACTGGTAGTAGTATGGGACTTGGCCGATACTGTGAGGCCGAACCAGAGCGCCTTAATCTGGTAGGCGAGCCCCATTTGGGGTAAGCTGATGGATGACCCATTCCGTGTTTGTCGTGAACAAAAATGGCGAGTAGCTTCGGCTGCGAACAGCCGATCAAAGCTGTTAATTTGGTACTACGGGATGGGCTAGTGCCCATGGTTGTGGTTTAATACCCAAATGCGGGGAGAGCTTTTGGCTTAGCGTGGAGTTGCGTTAACAACCGGGTGCTGTACCCATAGACCAGCAGAGATTTTAGATAGGCCTCGCCCTTCGCCAAGGGGAAATGTCGTGTCCGACAGCATGCGTTTTATTCGGCAACGAAAAAATGGTTGCATTCGCAACAATTGTGAGGGGCACTGGCCGGCGCTTTGTCCCGGCCTGCTGTACTATACGTCACATGTGTAACATATGTCACATATCGGCATATTAGAGTACCGTGGTAGTAAACCCCTAAGGGGTGCACGCCACGTTAAACAAATTCGACTTTATGTCCATATATACTAGTCCCGATTTGACAGTCGTTGAGTGCGGACGTGTTCGCGGAGTGCCAGTCGTGAATAAGTGTCGAAAACAGACTTGAGACAAATCGTGGAAAAAACCCAGCGCTGTAACGGTAACGTGTTTACCAGTTTATGCACAAACAAGTGGATTAGCCGTCGGTGTAACGGTTCCTTGTTTTTTTGTTTCACGTGCGTGTGTGTGAGTGCACAGAACTTCAAGAAACTTTAGATTTTCCAAGGGCAAATGAACGGCATGGGGAGCCGTTGTGGAAGCACCGCCAGCATGGTGAGTGTTTTCACGGTCGCTGAATCGGTGGAGGATTCAGTTGCGGAGTCGGGCGCGGAATCGTCGGTGAGCCTTGCTGGCTCGGTCGCCGTCGGTAGCCGTAAGAAGGGGCGCAAGGCCAAGGCCAGCACAGCGTCTGTGCCGGACCTGATGGTTGGTGAGCCGTCAGTTGGCAAGAGGGTAGCGTTGGACAGCGTCTCCATGCCCTTAGTCGCCCCCGTCACCCCCGAAGAGTTCGTGAAGCCGGCCAAGCCGGTCAAGCGAAACGCATCCGCTGCCGCTGCCGCTGCTGCTGTAGAAGGCACCGCTGCCGCTGTGCCGCAAAGCCAAGCTTGGCGCATTGTGGTCGGTGGTACGTCGGCAATTTTGGCAGAGATTTCTGCTGCTGGAGAGGGCACCCACAATGCCATTGTGGGTGTGGACTCGAAGGCCGCAAGGGAGATCTCGGCGGCAGTTAAGCTGTTAGATCAGCTGGCAATGTCCCTGGCTGTGAGAAGCGAGGAGTCGGTCGCGGAGTCGTCGGTATTCTTGCTGGTTCAGTCGCCGTCGCACAGTGGGGCCATCGCTTATTTCGCTTGTCAAAAATCATATCTTCTAATGTAGTGAAACGGTTTTATATTTTTATTTTTTAGCATTTTATTATTTAAATAGCATTTGATAGCTAATTGCTTAAGCTTTGATAGCAAATTGAATGTGATTGTGGTGGGGCGAAGAGTTCCAATTGGGAGAGCCCAATTCTATTGCCAGTATTTGTGTGGGGGATGAATTAAACGCGCGTTAACTCGTTTGCAAAGCACAGGCCAGATTTATTTACAATAAGTACCGGACCGGATCACAATATTAAGATTAGGCGTTACGAATAAAGAAAAACTTATTGAGATTTACGAGGCCAAGAAAATCTCGGATGACGATGGTAGTTGCCGGGGATGAAAAACTCAACTTGCCAAGATGGAGTTTTTCATAGAACTTAGCTTAGTAATTAATTCAGTGTGCCCGTTCGGGGATAGTGGTAAAAGCCTTCTTCTTTCCCCTGCTGGTCACCCTTTCTGTCGTGAACATACCGCCCCCCTTGCAACAAGTTGCAATAGCCCGGGTGGACTGGTGAGGATGGGGAGCAGCAACGTTCTGGAGCGCCGCGCTAAAGGAGTTCCGAACTGAACACACATTTGGACTTGATGACCTCAGGATAGAGGTTTGCTTCGTGGACAGGAGTGACGTCTGCGTGGGCGCTGGGGGTAAGAACTTGGAGTTGGACGTAGCGGATGCCGTGGGATGAAGGAGGCTATGGTGTTTCTCACCACACCGGCGACAGCCCGATTTGCTTCGATACAATCCTTTGGAATGCTCGTGGGCGAGGCAGTTAGGACAGTATTTGTGCGCTAATACTGCCTGGAGTCGCCTTGTCGCGCAGAGATTGAGGAACTGCCGACATTTGCGGAGCGCATGAACTCCTCCGCAGACCTTGCACTGGTCGGAGTTCTCTCGATGAAGTCCATCGCTTCCTTCGAGGCTGGGACGAGAGGTTCTTGGAGACGCGGAAATTTGAGCTGCCAATTTAGACATGGACCCAGTGGTAGGCTCAACTATGGGACCGTACAGAATCCACCCGAATATCGTCTCCAGAGCAAGGAGGGACCCACAAATGCCCTTTTCGATGCGCTTTCCTAAAACGCGGGGGAGAAGATCCACATGATTAAGTCTACTGGAGAACTTTCGTGGAAATGTGGATCTGCCAAAGGAAGACGCGGAATGCTCTCCTTTATCTTTGTGGGGACCCGGCAGGACGGAATTGCGCTAGGAATGTTGGGCAAGACGAATGCGTGCGCTTCCACGTGCTTGAAAGGATCTCTAGGAGACGAGATTTTTAGTTCGCATACTTTGTGAGAGTTGGTGGCAACACAATTGGAGATGCCACTGATTTCAGCGTCAGTGACATGGAACCGGGGTCTCACCAGATCGAACATCCTTTTGGATAGGAATGTTCCCTCAGATCCGGTGTCTATCAAGGCGCGTGCTTTGAATTCGGCACCTTGATGTCGTATAATTACCATGGCCGTACCCAGCAAACCTTTACGAGGCGTGGATATTCGGAACTTCTGGAGGCCATGGCTTGGATTTGGGCGCTCAACAGACTCTGCAGGGGGAGTATTTGTTTGTTGTCGCCGAGGATTTATTTTTGGTGGCTGCACACTGGAAGTCGTCACTGTGGAATTGTTAATGCGATGCAAGAGTGTGTGGTGCCGCTCCTGGCATATGCGGCATGAATGAAGACTGGGACACTCTCGCAATTGATGGCCACGTGCAAAGACATAAATTCAGATGTTTAATTGCCGCCACTCGTTCTTGCACGGGCATATCTGCGAATTTTGGACAGACGCGGATCGGATGGTTCTCATTGCCACACAATTGGCAGGAGACCTTATTGACAATGACGGTAGTGGTCAAAGACTGGAATCTAGTCGGAGACCCAGATTTGCGGACGGCTGCTGGGATTACTTGTAGCGCAGGAGTGGGCTTTCGACCTTCCAACATTTCTATAACGCGATACCGATCTATTAGAAAGTTTTTCAGGTCGGACCAGGATGAAAGGTCAGTCTTGTTTGGGATGGATTGTTCCCATAATGCGATGGTGGCGTTGGGCAGTTTGGATGTACAAAGCGCCACCAACAAGACGTCCCAGTTGTCTTTTCTAACACCAGATCGCGTGAGCGTGGTTAAGCACTCTTGGATGGTGGTCTGGATATCTTTCATGGCGGCGCAAGTCTCGTGAACGACTGCTGGAAGGTTAAAGAGAATCTTCATCTGGCTGGCAACAAGCTGTCTCTTGTTTTCAAACCGAGCTTGAAGATTCTCCCAAGCCGCATGGAAACCATCATTAGTGAGTGGGAAACTGGAAACAATTGCCTTTGCCTCGCCACGCGTTTTGGACACCAGATGATACAGCTTTTCAACTGGTGCCAACATCGGATTGTTCACATACAAGGCTGTGAACAGGTCGCGGAACGTGGGCCACTGATTATAGTCGCCCGTGAACACGTCCACCTCACACGGAGGTAGCAGATAGCCAGCATGGACATGCTGTTCTCGGATTTCGGGGGCGTTCTGGGACGCCGGAGCTGTAGTGGACGACTGCAGTCGCTCTATTCGTTCTCCTAATGTTCGTTCTCTGTAAGTACACCATATATACATATGCATATTTGGAGTGCACCGTCACCAAATTGGTCTTGCTTTCTTCACTCGCGTCAACCGAAAGGGCTCTGGTACAAGATAAGCACTCGGATTCGACTCTGCTCCACAGGACCTTTGTCTGCTCCAAGTGCATTTTCATCGAAAACAATGGCACATCACCCTCGAGGGAGCCCATTGTGTTGACCTCGAAATCGGTCAGACCGTCACAAGCGGCGATAAAGTGGTTTACGGACATGTCAGCTGCTTCGGACAGTCGCTGGGACTCAGATCGGGTTATTGTTTTGGATGTGGGAGCGGAAACCGTGACGCGTGGAATGGATAGGGAGCTAGAGTCGGAGTACGCGGGCGAGGGAATGCGACTGCAGACGGATGCTCTTTTGGGCGTAGTGCCAGAAAGGCCTGGTGCAGATTGAGCATTGGAAGAACGCTTGACGGTGTCGGTATTGCGGGATACCTTGGAATTAGATAGCGGCGTGGATGGCGAGGTGGATCGACGCGGCACTGCTAGACGATCGGTTTTGTGGCTGCTTTTAGAAGGATCTGTGGGCATAGCTGGATTGGACTAGATCGAGTCACGAAGGATATCGTGTTGGTCAACGAATTTGACCTTAGTGGACTGTATGATATCGAATTTGGAAACCGAACGGATGCGTCGGCAAATCGATGAGTGGAAAAAACAATAAATAAAAATATATATTTTGAAGATGAAATCCCAGAAAAATGAGAATAAATAATTTTAAAATGTGATTTGTGTGGTGACTGTAGTTTATGTGGTCCAGTGGAAACGGACCAAAACCATTAAGCGCTATTTCGATTGCAGCCTTTCGGATTTATTTGTTCAGATGATTTTATTTGCTGCAAGCGGGTCGAAAAGCCGCTAAGATTTGTCCGTGGCTGGAATGCCCTGTGCTTTATATTGCACGGTATTTTATTAGATTTAAGATTTTGGAAAAATTAATTATAAAAATAAAAAACCGGAATATTTTGAATCGATTTCGCTGGAAATACGAAACGGGAAAGGGCGCAAACTTTTTGTGGAAATTTGTCTACAAAATTAAATTTTATTGACGGAAATTATTAGTCACGCACACACGAAATTGTCGAAATTATTAATTCGGAAGTGGAATAAATTTTTTTTTATATATTTATTCTGGAATTTATTTATTTATACTTGAGAAATTTAATTTTTATTTTATTTATTGCTGGAGAAGCAACTATCGTGGCGGTGATCGAAGTCGTGATTTGTGATCGTCACGGGCCACCACTAATAGATATCAGCTGTGCTGCCAATTGGTGGTTTGTTTACTTTTGGAAATTTGCAATTTGGTAGTTAATTTTGCGCAATGATTTAAAGAATTGATGTGAAAGTGATGTGCAAATGCCGAAAAATTTATAAAGTTGGTGCGGGAAACCAATGAAAACAAATGCCACGACAGTAGTGTCTTATATACACAAAGTATGTAAATGCCGGTGCACCTGTGTATGTGTTCATACATATATGGATATACATACATACATACATACATATGTACATATGCAAGTGTGGGCGCATATGCATTTACCAATGTGTGTTTTAAATAAGAACATTCGGTTGGATTTCTTTTTCTTCTTTTGAGTTTTTAAAACGAAGGGGCAATGGTCGAAATTATGGCCAAGTAAATTACAGGTGAGATTGTTGGTTATCTTGGGCCAAACACGAAAACTAAAGCACTTTTTAATTTCAGCTTGCACTTGCACTCACGTATGCATATGGATATGTATATGTGTAGATAATTTTGTCGGTATTGGAAACAATAAAAAATCGAAAGGAATGGATTGGAATTGCAAGGATAAGCTACTAAACCAGGATAGATGAATTAAAGACAATGGAATGTCCACACAAATTAGAAAAGTGAAAGTAGTGAAAAGTCGCTATGGAAAAGAGCGGGAACTTTTCACTACAGGTATGTATGTATGTATGTGTATGTATAGTTGAATAAATGGAATGGCAATAAGAGTGTTTCTACTTATCAGATTCTTCACCGATGCGAAGCTGGGGCGTGTGGAAGGATATCCGGCTCGAAGGACCAATGATTGTGGTGGGGCGAAGAGTTCCAATGGGGGGAGCCCAATTCTATTGCCAGTATTTGTGTGGGGAATGAATTAAACGCGCGTTAACTCGTTTGCAAAGCACAGGCCAGATTTATTTACAATAAGTACCGGACCGGGTCACAATATTAAGATAAGGCGTTACGAGTAAAGGAAAACTTATTGAGAGTTATGAGGCCAAGAAAATCTCGGATGACGATGGTAGTTGCCGGGGATGAAAAACTCAACTTGCCAAGATGGAGTGTTTCATAGAACTTAGCTTAGTAATTAATTTAGTGTGCCCGTTCGGGGATAGTGGCAAAAGCCTTTTTCTTTACCCTGCTGGTCACCCTTCCTGACGTGAACAGAATGGTTGCCGAAGGTGCCACAAGAGCGGGCTGCTTTGATATTCAAGGTCAAAGTTGCAAAATATTTCTAGGCATATTTTACTCATAAAATTTACTTAAAAGACGCTTTTTTGATCACATATGAACTTTCATATTTTAATTTTGATGACTAAATCATATTCTTTTATGTTTTGTTTTAATTTTTTATTGAAATTGCAAAAAAAAATATTCCATTGCAAGGATATATTCATTTTGGTCTCTTCCAAAACCCTTAATACTACAGAGCTGAAATTTTACACCCAGGCTTTTTTTTTTTTGCTACGGGCATTGTATATCTCGAAATCATCCTGCTGGGATAACTATATCGTATACATATCTCCCATTGGAATGATAGGTCGAGAATAAAATTAAGCTTTCACAACTTTGTTGTTTTTCAATCGAATAATACAAAATTTGTATTCTATTAGTTTAATATACTTTTTAACATATTTACCAAGTTTCATCAGAATCGGTTCACTATATCATGTAGCTCCCATAGCATCTATGGTTCAAAAATATAGTTTTAGAGCAATAACTTGAGTGTTTAAAAAGTCGTTGTCCCGAAATTTCTATTTAAAGTTCTTTTTAAAAGTTTAGTACATATAGAAATGTCTGTGCTATGTTTCAGCCAAATCGGTTGACTATGCTATATGATATAGCTCCCATACGAACAAACAAATCAAATTTTTTTTGGTCGAATTACACTTTTTTCTTAAGCCATTAACATTTAATGTAGGTTTGACTTGTTTCATATGTTTGCCAAATTTGCATGCGCTCTTCTTCTTCCTTGTACCAATAACGCTTTTTTAACGTGAGGAGACTGCACTACATATGTCTGATAGGTGAATGTTCCCCCTATCAAATGTATATGGTTTCATCGTGTATCTAGGTGTATCTCTGTTGATTCTACTTCACCAAAGTTTAAAAAATGCGAAAATTCAGTGCATTTTTGAAACGTTTCCAACTTACTGAGTATTTCAAATTTCATTAAATATTTTATAACAAATAACTAAAAATTTAGCTATTTTTCGAATAAAGTAAAAAAGTTCAAAATCAAATGCTTAATTCGGCCAATATTCATTTTTAAATTTGCGAGTTCTTGTAAAAATTCGTTGCTCCTGGGGATTTTGAATTATTCCAAGCACCCAATCCTTTAATTTGTCACCAGCTAAGCTAAGCTAAGCTAAGCTTCTTCTTGGTCCAACTTGGACATACACTATTTTGCAATATTATTTGATACTTTTATCTTTCACACATTTTGATTTGGTTCTTTAATCCCCACTCTGAACTTTTGCAGACTTGCTGCGAACTCTTGGCGATTTGGGCACTTTCGTTTCAGTGGGCTAGTTGCAGCCAAGTACTACATTTCCCTTTTCCCCTCATACGCAACGGTGCTAGTTCAGATGGCTTAATCTTTTCTTCCCAGAGAATTCTTAGCAACAGGGCCCTGGATATTTTCACTACAAAAAAAAACATTTGATCCGCCATATAAGAAATGAGAGTTAAGGCAAGAGAGGAGATCAATCGGATTTTGTAATTTGCCGACGACCCCAGTCACCATGATCGTTAGGCACAATGTTGACACACGTGTTGCTTAGCTTGGCGCGTGTTGCTTAGCCTTTGTCCCATAACAATGTTGCCTACCAGATCGTAGAAACAAGCTTTTTCACTTGTTTCGAAATAAAGATTGGTTTGGATTGTTATTATAGTTACTACGTATACCCGAAAAGTATCGCGTTCACTTTCAGCTCTGGTGGGCCAAAGCTTTATGTCATGTTTTACGTTTCTCCTTACTATTAATAATTCTAAGTGTTCTCTGGTCACACTTTACCGAAAACTAAAAAGTATACAAAAAATTCGAAAAGTGCAAAAACAACATAAACAAGAACACGCTTCAGAATGCAGGGCTCGCGGCCTTAGATACCTACAATGGACAAACCTATTGACATCTACCGACTCACAACAACATCAGTTTACATCATATATGCAAATACGGATAACCCAAAATACATTGTGATCACTAGGAAAGACAACAAAACATTTGAAAAAGTATCACCCTTCCTTATTAAAATAACAATAAATTATACATGCGGAGGTTTTTTTCTAGTTAAAACAAAAACAACACACAGACAATAAAACTCCTTCCATAGTCTCTAAACACTAATATCGTAACCATTCCAAAGGAGTAATATATAGCTGTTATTAAATTTTATAATTTTTATTATTTTTAAAATGTCTGCCCCGAGAACATAAATTAGTGACATAGGGCTGTCGCAACCAACACTTAAAATTGGGTGGACTTCGGAGAGATCATGCAAATGGAGTCCAACAACACAGCGATGCTCACCCAATGATTGCAGAGTAGTGAATAGACAAGAGTTGCTTGAATACTGATTTTATTAAGAAAAAGGTCCACGATTTTAGGATCTACGGGGTCACATGTATGTACATTTGTGATTGTGTGTGTGAACATTATGTGGGAGACTATTTTGTGTTGTATGAAAATATAGTGTGAGTGCAGTGTATATGAAAATATGTAAGGGTTAATTCTGTTCTAAGCAAAGCCTGCATTGGTCTTTACTATGAGAAATACATGGTTTGTGTTTTAAGCATGCATTTACACCAAAAATAGAAACGAATTACTCAACATCGACGAAACAGAAATATTAAATGAATTAAAACCACAAAACATAACTGAAGTCCGAAAAATATTTAAAAATCAGGACAAACTTTGATGAAAAACTGCCTCTAAGATGCAGAAAATGCCTCTGTTTTGGTCACTCCATAACCATCTGCAAAAGCCCTGATATATGCAAAAACTGCTCCACAAAGACACATGCCAAGGAAAACGAGACCTGCACCAATGATAAATGTTGCATAAACTGAATAAATAACCCAGAAGTCGCATACAAAGACAGCCCACTAGATCGAAAATGCCCTGCATTTCTAAAACAACAGGAAAGCCGATCACAAAACAGCTTGTGAGGAAATATATATGTACGTTTTATATTTTCCATGATCAGCCAACGTACGAACAAAATCAGTTGGTGACAACAAAGTTGCCACAACACGAACGAAACAAACAAAACGCCAGCAACATGAACGAAACATATAAAACACCAGCAACATACATAGTTTAAAATGCTAGCAACACAAACGAAATATGTTAAACGCAACACGCACACAAACGACCCATATAAAACATACATGCACAAAACGAAAATGCGAAAACCCCCCGCGAGAGCAAAAAGAAAGAGAAGCAAGATAGAATCAAACAATCATATGTACATAAACAAAACATAGAACATACGATCGTAAACAAATAACAGCAAAGCCGGTGCATAAGAAGTCGTCGGACTTTGACCGTGGTGACGTCAGTGGGCTCGGGCTTTAAAGTGCATGAAGGTAAGTTTGTGAACGGGCGCGGGAGTTACCTTCCAGTCACAACAACATGCACACATACAGATGCACATATGTATACGAGAGTAAAATGAAGTTAATTCAACTAAATCTAAACCACTTCGCAGCGGCCTATGATCTGTTGAAACAAACGGTAAGAGACCTCAATGTAGATATAGCCATCCTTAGCGAGCCCTATAAATCCGGAGCAGGTAATACTTGGGCAGTCGACAGCACGGGAAAGGCCGCAATATGGGCCTGCGGGCAAAATATTCCAGCCATGGAAGCTGTTTATTCTGCGCAAGGTTTCGTCAGAGCTAAAATTGGAGACCTGTGGCTGATTAGCTGCTATGCTGCTCCTAGTCTTCGAAGTAGCGAATTCGAAAAATTGGTGGACAGTATCGCTGCGGATGCTAGAGGAAAGCATAAGATATTGATTGCTGGTGACTTTAATGCCTGGTCGGTAGAATGGGGCAGCAAATCCACTCACGCCAGGGGTCGAATACTCTTAGAAGCACTCGCCAGTACGCCAGTAAGCGCAAGGCCTTTCTAGATCTTTGTGATTCAGCAGAAAATGGCATTTGGGGACTGGCCTATAAAGTGGCACTTAAAAAACTTGGAGCAGCGAAGCCAGCTGTTCCGGATGAGGGCCGTTTGCAACACATTGTTGAATCACTGTTTCCTTGCACTTCCGTTGTGGAACCGAGAGTAGAACATAGGCTGGTCATAGTTGAGCGCCGAGTTAGTACAGAAGGGATCATTATTGCAGCTTCTCGAATCCAGGGTAATAAGTCCCCCGGCCCAGATGCTATCCCGAACATAGCTTTGAAGCTAGCGATGCTACTTCAACCGGAAAAATTCGCCGAAGTATTTAATAAATGTTTGGAGGAATGCTTCTTTCGTGACCAATGGAAAGTGCAGAACCTGGTACGGATTCCTAAGCCCAACAAATCACCAAATGATCCGTCAGCATATAGACCTATCTGTGTACTTGACTCAGTGTCAAAAATTCTGGAAGTCATTAGTGTCAGGATTGAGGAAGCTCTTACTGCAAATGGAGACCTTTCTCTCAGACAATATGGGTTTAGAAAATCCAAATCAACAGTCGACGCACTTTCAATAGTTATCGACACTGCAGCCAATGCCATAGAAGGCCAGCACTGGAAGGGTGAACAAAAAAAAAAAATACTGCTTAGTTACCAAGCTGGATGTTAAAAACCCCTTTAATACAGCAATTTGGACTTGCATTATTCAAGCTCTTTCCAACTTTAAAGTCCCAGATTACCTTATACGGATAACCGAAGATTACTTCCGGAATCGCGTTCTAGGGTATAGCACAACCTCAGGAACGAAAACATACACTGTGCGTGGAGTCGTCCCTCAGGGTTCTGTCGGCATGACGGCATGACGGCATACTTCGACTGCAGCTGCCCGAGGAGTTCTCCATTATTGGCTTTGCAGATGACGTGGCTTTGGTGGTTGTGGCAAAGCATCTCATTGAAGCGGAGCAGAAAACGGCCACTGCTGTTGGTATGGTGAAACGTTGGCTGGCCACTGCTGGTCTACAGTTGGCCGATGAAAAAACTGAGACTGTTCTAATAAGCAGCAGAAAGTCGGTAGAAACGGCAAAAATTTATCTTGAATCTTGTGTCATCGAATCTAGAAGGTCAATTAAGTACCTGGGTGTCTGGTTAGACACACGGCTATGCTTTAAAGAGCACTTAAGCTTCGTCAGCCAGAGGGCATCACAACTGACGAGATCATTGAGCAGAATTTTGCTCAACACTAGAGGGCCAAAACAGAACCGCCGTTTGCTGCTTATGAATGTCATAAGATCAACGATTCTATATGCTGCTCCAGTTTGGGCAGATGCAATGGAGTGCAAATCCTACAGGATCGGACTGGAAACGGTGTACCGCCTCGGAGCTCTCCGGGTCTGCTGCGGCTTCCGCACCATTTCAGCAGAGGCAGCTCTTGTGATTTCGGGCATGATCCCTATTGACTTGCTTGCCCGGCACAGGGTATATACAGACAAAGGCATACGGCTGGCCTAAGGCCACAAGACATCAAATGCCTCACAGCCTGCACCAGGGTTACTTGCATGGAGGAATGGCAGAGACGCTGGCGCGCAGCAAGCAAGGGAAGTTGGACCCGGCAACTCATTCCCAATATTGAATTTTGGCTTAAACGGAAATTCGGCGAGGTCACATTCGAACTCACGCAACTGCTTAGTGGTCATGGCTGTTTTCGCAGCTATCTGTTTAAATTTGGGCATGACGCCAACCCAAATTGCCCAAGTAACCAGTATGGCACGATCGAGACCCCGGAGCACATCCTTTTTGTGTGCCCAAGGTTCATGGTTGAACGGCGTGCGATGGAGGAGGCGTGTGGCAAATCCTTAGTCACTAGCAACTTAGTACCCAGCATGATAGAGAGGCGCGAGAACTGGTCAGCAGTGTGCAATTTCGCGGCGGAGGTGATGTCCAGGCTACGGCGGTTGGAAAGGGAGCGTAACTCTAGAGGGCCGTAGACGGCCTGCCAGCATTCTGCGACGCAATACTTCCCAGTAGTCCCGCAGGATTGTTTTCTCTGGCAAGTAGTTTGCAGTAGCGTAACTAGGGGGAGGGGCAAAAGGGTGCAGTCGCCCCGAGCGCAATGATTTGGGGACGGCAAAATTATCTTTACTGTTCCGTGAGGTAAAAGAAGTCGAAAATTTTTTGTACATACATTTTTTTTCATTGCTGAAAACTAATTTTGAATTCATAGCTTAAAATTCAAAGCAAATTAACATTTCTTGCTTTCATCGTTGCAAAACTAGATATTATATCTGCGTAGTCCAACATTGCAGCAGTTTCATTTTCGATTGATATGATCGCAAGATTTGTTAATCTTGTTTGCCCCATGGTTGATCTTAAATAAGTTTTAATCAGCTTAAGTTTGCTGAATGACCTTTCGCAGGAAGCAACTGATACCGGAATGGTTAAAAATATTTGGAAAGCTGTCGATAATGTCTTGTATGCTTCCTGTCCCAATGAAGAAATATATAACAGAAATTGTTCAGGCGAGAATCCAATTTCTTTTTCATTTTTCCTTGCTCTCTTTAGTAAAACTAGAACGTTCTGAATGTCGTTGAATAAGTCTTCACTGTCTACGTCATCTGAATAATACTCCGCAAGTTTCTGGCACTTTTGTTTTATTTTGAGAAGCTTATCCTTGTATAGGTCTTTGGGAAGTACAAGTATTTCTCCAAATTCACAAAGGAAACCAAAACGTTCTTCGAGTTTATTCAAATTTATAAAACGTGTGAAAATTTCCATTAATAATTTATCCTATATTTCAGTCAAGGATCGTCGCATTTCTTCTTCCGAATTTAATTCATCATCTTTAACTGTTTCCCTAAGCATATTTCGCTTTTTTCGAATTCTCTTGACAATGCTAAGACCCCACTCGTTACATTTTTCTTTAGCTTTTCCAATAGCACGATCGCACAAGTCAATTCTTCAATCACTCAATTTTTCAGTCAATATTCGCAGTTGTCCCAATACATGAGTGAAACTGATTCCTTTTTCTTGCAGACGATTCTGAACTCTATCAAATGATGGCAGAATTTCTGTCCAAAAAACAAAAGAGCTACGAAATCAGATGTTTCCATGGCATTGATTAATAATGCTGCATCTTGCCTGGTATCAATATTTTCAGTGACCGTATACCTCAAGCTTTCCAGTGCTGAGATAACTGCATCCAATTGTGTTGACACTGGTTTCACAGCTTCAGCTTCCATGTCCCACCTGGTTTCGCAATGTCTTTTGACTGTTATAGTTACGTATTTTTTAAGAACGTCAAATCTGTGGATAGACGAGGAGAAATAGGTGAAGAGACGCTGTATTGTTCCAAAAAATGTTACTGCTCGAACATTGACGTGAGCTGCGTGTACTCCAGCCAAATTAAGTGAGTGATTTCGGGCATGATCCCTATTGACTTGCTTGCCCGGCGCAGGGTATATACAGACAAAGGCATACGGCTGGCCTAAGGCCACAAGACATCAAATGCCTCACAGCCTGCACCAGGGTTACTTGCATGGAGGAATGGCAGAGACGCTGGCGCGCAGCAAGCAAGGGAAGTTGGACCCGGCAACTCATTCCCAATATTGAATTTTGGCTTAAACGGAAATTCGGCGAGGTCACATTCGAACTCACGCAACTGCTTAGTGGTCATGGCTGTTTTCGCAGCTATCTGTTTAAATTTGGGCATGACGCCAACCCAAATTGCCCAAGTAACCAGTATGGCACGATCGAGACCCCGGAGCACATCCTTTTTGTGTGCCCAAGGTTCATGGTTGAACGGCGTGCGATGGAGGAGGCGTGTGGCAAATCCTTAGTCACTAGCAACTTAGTACCCAGCATGATAGAGAGGCGCGAGAACTGGTCAGCAGTGTGCAATTTCGCGGCGGAGGTGATGTCCAGGCTACGGCGGTTGAAAAGGGAGCGTAACTCTAGAGGGCCGTAGACGGCCTGCCAGCATTCTGCGACGCAATACTTCCCAGTAGTCAAGCAGGATTGTTTTCTCTGGCAAGTAGTTTGCAGTAGCGTAACTAGGGGGAGGGGCAAAAGGGTGCAGTCGCCCCGAGCGCAATGATTTGGGGACGGCAAAATTATCTTTACTGTTCCGTGAGGTAAAAGAAGTCGAAAATTTTTTGTACATACATTTTTTTTCATTGCTGAAAACTAATTTTGAATTCATAGCTTAAAATTCAAAGCAAATTAACATTTCTTGCTTTCATCGTTGCAAAACTAGATATTATATCTGCGTAGTCCAACATTGCAGCAGTTTCATTTTCGATTGATATGATCGCAAGATTTGTTAATCTTGTTTGCCCCATGGTTGATCTTAAATAAGTTTTAATCAGCTTAAGTTTGCTGAATGACCTTTCGCAGGAAGCAACTGATACCGGAATGGTTAAAAATATTTGGAAAGCTGTCGATAATGTCTTGTATGCTTCCTGTCCCAATGAAGAAATATATAACAGAAATTGTTCAGGCGAGAATCCAATTTCTTTTTCATTTTTCCTTGCTCTTTTTAGTAAAACTAGAACGTTCTGAATGTCGTTGAATAAGTCTTCACTGTCTACGTCATCTGAATAATACTCCGCAAGTTTCTGGCACTTTTGTTTTATTTTGAGAAGCTTATCCTTGTATACGTCTTTGGGAAGTACAAGTATTTCTCCAAATTCACAAAGGAAACCAAAACGTTCTTCGAGTTTATTCAAATTTATAAAACGTGTGAAAATTTCCATTAATAGTTTATCCTATATTTCAGTCAAGGATCGTCGCATTTCTTCTTCCGAATTTAATTCATCATCTTTAACTGTTTCCCTAAGCATATTTCGCTTTTTTCGAATTCTCTTGACAATGCTAAGACCCCACTCGTTACATTTTTCTTTAGCTTTTCCAATAGCACGATCGCACAAGTCAATTCTTCAATCACTCAATTTTTCAGTCAATATTCGCAGTTGTCCCAATACATGAGTGAAACTGATTCCTTTTTCTTGCAGACGATTCTGAACTCTATCAAATGATGGCAGAATTTCTGTCCAAAAAAACAAAAGAGCTACGAAATCAGATGTTTCCATGGCATTGATTAATAATGCTGCATCTTGCCTGGTATCAATATTTTCAGTGACCGTATACCTCAAGTTTTCCAGTGCTGAGATAACTGCATCCAATTGTGTTGACACTGGTTTCACAGCTTCAGCTTCCATGTCCCACCTGGTTTCGCAATGTCTTTTGACTGTTATAGTTACGTATTTTTTAAGAACGTCAAATCTGTGGATAGACGAGGAGAAATAGGTGAAGAGACGCTGTATTGTTCCAAAAAATGTTACTGCTCGAACATTGACGTGAGCTGCGTGTACTCCAGCCAAATTAAGTGAGTGATTATCACAAGGAACGAAAACTGCCTGGTGATTCAAGTCGACGATTCTCTGCTGGACTCCCCTATGGATGCCGGCCATTGTTGGTGCATTGTCATACGATTGACCTCTACAATCTTTCAAGATTAATCCATCTTCGTCCAGTTTTTTCAAAATAGCTTCCGTAACTCCTTCTGCTGTTTTGACTTTTAAAGGTATAAAATCAATGAAGACTTCTCTGATTTTGACTGAATTTGATTTAACTTCAACAAATCTGATAATTAGAGACATCTGTTCCTCATGTGCCGCATCCGGAGTTGAATCGAACATCAACCTGTAATATTTCGCATTTTTACACTGAGAAATGAGATACTCACGCACTTTGTTCCCCATTATATGGTTTCGTTTTGAATTTTAGGAGAAAAATATGACAAGCGTGGAGGTTGTGAAGAAATATGTTCAATGTGAGATTTCATGACAGCGTCAAATTTGGCCAAATATTTTAGCAGGAAGCCAGGAAATTCCCAGGATTTTGATAATCAATTGACTCGCGGTGTCCTCTCAGAGCCAAATTTTGTTGTGCGAGCGTTTGAATCGTGGCAATAATTCTTTCAATTATATTTCCAATATTTTATCTCTTCAGAAATTTGGCGTTGTAGTTCATCATCGATACCTCCACCTTCATTTAGATTTCGTTCTAATTCCTTCCATTCTATGAAAGACAAACGGTGAGCTGGGCTATTTTCATGAGCTTGTACGGGTGGATTAAGTTTACGCCATGATGAAAACCCCGCAGAATAAGTTTCTAGAACAGGCAGCACTTTGCAATTTCTGCTTTTTCATTTTTCGAAACTGCGCACCACTGGTTTTGCTTCTCTTCATTTTGTTCTGTTTCTAGGATTTCATTAAAAATTATACATACATGGTCCATGTAACATAGAGAAAAAATAAAAAGTAAAAATTAACATTTTTCTTGGGAATGGATGACTGAAGATTGAAATGTGTTATAATTTACCAAGATTCTTAGTAGACACTTGTACACTTTTTATACCCTGTACCCAAAGGGTAAAAGGGTATATTAAAGTCGCTAAAATGTATGTAACTGGCAGAAGGAAGCGTTTCCGACCCCATAAAGTATTTATATTCTTGATCAGCATCAACAGCCGAGTCGATTGAGACATGTTCGTCTGTCCGTATGAACCACTCGATCTCAGAGACTATAAGAGCTATAGCTAAAATAGCAAATTTGGTTTGAGCATCCGTCTAATGTCAAAGCAGTTCAAGTTTGTTTCAAATTTTAGCCACGCCCACTTCCGCCCCCGCAATTTAAAAAAAACGATAACTAGGGCTGCCTTCAAGATATCGTATTCCTACTTGGTACACCTAATTATAAACCCAAACTGGGCCAGCTGAGCATTTTTGATGAAATCGGACAATAAACATCGGAGATATGGCTATATCCGTTTTGTACTGAATTGCCAAGACGACATTGGCAGATAAGAAAGAGCGAGATAGCATGCGTTCGCTGCTGCTGCATGTAAAAGGGAATTTCGTTTTGAATTGATTGCGATTTTGAGGGTTCTCGAACTTTTGTCTAGTGACTACGCAGATCAAGAGAGTTTAAAATTTTTGCCACGCCCACTTCCGCCCCCGCAATTTAGAAAAAACTAATTATTAGAGCAGTTTTTAAGGAATCACATTCTTATTTGGCACACCTAATAATGTGGTTAATATGCATCATCTGACCAATTTTAGTCGAAATCGGACAATAAATATCGGAGATATACGAATGTGCTTTTTGAACTGAATTGTCAAGGCGACACTAGCTGGAAAGAGTGAGCGAGATAGCATGCGTTCGCTGTTGCGGCATGTTAAAGAAAATTTTTTATGAAATTAATCGCTATTTCGAGGGTGTTTGACTTTATTTAATATAATAACTAGTAGGTACAGGGTATACTCAATGTCGGCAGAGACGACTTGCTTGCTTCATTAACATACATTTTGCCAAGAATCTTGGAAAATTATAACACTTTTTCAATTCACCCGGCCAATGGTTATTTTTACTTTTTATTTTTCTTAGTGCATACTTGAGCTAAATAAATACTTACTTTTCTACGAATTTTCTCAATACCGACGAAAAAGTAATAAGGGGCGGCAAAATCATTTTTGCCCCGGGCGCCCAATTTCTTAGGTACGCCACTGTGTGTATGTATATGGTGTTTTAAATGGTTGCAATAACAATGTATAAAACTAATGTCTTATCGTGCTATAGATCATTCGATATTACACGATTAAATGCATTTAACGATTGAACCTGCTGTATCGGACAGTGCGATCAAGACAATCAAAGAAATCATTATACCCTGTACCCATAGGGTAAAAGGGTATATTAAAGTCGCTAAAATGTATGTGACAGGCAGAAGGAGAAATGTCCGTCTGTCCGCCTGTCCATCCGTCCGCATGACCACCTAGATCTCGGAGACTATAAGAGCTAGAGCTACCAAATTTAGTGTGAACATCCGTCTTATGCCTAGGCAGATTAAGTTTGTTTCAAATTTTAGCCACGCCCACATCCACCCCCCCAAAATAAAAAAAAAACAATTTTTAAAATGAATTTACTCGAGCTGTATTAAAGACATCGTATTCTTATTTGGTATATAGTCAAACTTTAAACAAAAATTCAGGGAAAAGCCAACGAAATATTATATCAAACAAGAGTAAAATTAAATTGGGACGATATCAAAAACACCCTTGTGAGACACTTTTCGGACAAAAGGACAGAATACAACTTAATTGCTGAACTAAGTATTTTAACAACACAAAGTTACCCTGTATAAATTCTGTACGAAAAAATAACCAGCATACAAAAAGCTTTACTAAACGTTATTGATGAAAAGGATGCTAATACAACAGTGATAGAAACATAAAAGGATTTTTTTTATCAACCAATGCCTAATTACATTCCTTAAAAGGTTACGAGGTCCTTTAGGGTCCATAGTTCGAGGAAGAGAACCGATAGATATAATTACAGCCTATGAGATAATATTGTCTGAAAAAGAAATTTAAAAAAAAAAAACAAACTAGATCCTGGAGTCTAAATATAATTTCTAGTAGATTTAACAATAATTTTAGAGGTCAACAGCAAATTAGTTCACGAAATCAACAACAGGGAGAGAAACCTAATTACAGTGTAAAACCTTATAACCGTGATAACACTAATAAAGAGCAACAAAGCGGTCCGTTCAAGCGTAATAACAGAGAAACTTACAGTGGACAAACAAGAAAAACTTACGTTTCTCAACATTCCGATAAATCATTAAAGTCTAGAGATGAGTTTAAAGAAAATAACTATAATCAAGAAGAAATACATAATATCAATGATAACGAAAATTTTCAATCAGTAGCCTTAATAACCAACCAGGTGTAATGGTCGCGATAATAGTCTATTTTTTTCTGTACAAATTTTTTAAATTTTTTTTGTTTCATTCTTTAAATTCAAATTAGCATAAAAAGGCGCGCAACAAAACTTGTCACATGCAATTTTTGCTAGTCTAATTTATGGACATAGAGGGCGTTGCATAGAGTGCAAAGGTCTTAATGACATTGATCGCAACCCACTTCCGTTGTTCTAAAGAGAGAGCTTTCTTGCTTTTTTGGGTATATAAGACCAGGTCTAACCTTAGTCGGCCTTTTTCATTTTCATCAGAAGACACGAAAGATATACATAGGATTGTGCCAGGTCCTTTAGTCAAAAATAAGAAGTAAAGAAAAATTAAAGACAAAGATTAAAAATAAGACACGTGATTTAATCAACCTACAATTGGGTAGATTAAATAAATAAAAATATATTCCGTCTAAAGACGATGCGAATTTGTTTAATTTGGATGCTATAACATCCCCATAAATTTATCACGGCTGGCCCTAAATATTAGGTTGAAAGAGCTAATAAAGGTATGTATCAATTAAATTTTTTTTGTTAGCAATGCTTGTCATGTTAATTCTTGACACCCAATTGCAGTGCTGTTATTAATTATTGCGGTTGCAGCGCCTAAATCTAAATTCTCTTTTTGTGGAACCTATCTGGCAAGATAGAAGAGAAGTTAGTCAGCGACGGCCCATCTAATCCACACCAGAAAGCAGTAGAAAAGCAAATCGCTGCATGGCCGGTCGCATATACATACCTATATGTATACGGAAAGTGCACGTGTGTGAAGCGGAATTTTTGGTGGCAGCAAAACTCAAGTTAATTGCAAGAAAAGAAAAAAATATTTGAAAAGAAAATTCGTTAAAAGTCAAAAAAAAAAAATGGTATAGTGTTAGATTCAGGAAAAGGTGAGAAAATTGATTCTAACCTCTCAAAACGCGTGTTAAACAAAAAAATTATTTTTTTTTGGTTATCTGGATAAAGTAAAAGTTTATTAATTTGTGCAATGGGTTATATGGTTCAATAATTCATAATTCTCTCGATTGGTTGTTTAAAGTTTAAAAAAAAAAAAAAAAAAAAATTTTGAATTAAAAATTGTGCTATTAAAATCACCCCCTTTTTAGATAATTTTCGTGCGCCTCTGCCCAGTTGCTAGCGCGTACATATGTTATTATATAGCATATGTATATAAGACGCAGCTGTGCAAAGCAGAGTAGGAGCAGCGGCGCATCGCCAGTTATGGTCATTCGTGTTTGCAGTTAATTTTGATATTTGATTCACATTTTGTCCCCATATAATTGCAATATAGAATATTATTTTGATTAATTAAATTAAACAAAAAGAAAGAAAACCATTATGTTGCGCAGAAAAAAAATGATATCTTAAATTAAATATATATACATAACCATATAAAATGAATAAATCAAACCCAAAATAATGAACAATGCCAAGTGTGTGAGTGTATAAAACAACAAGAAAAAAAAAGAAACAAAAGAAAAAAAAAGGGGGTAATGATTTAAATTTAAGTATATACATATGCATATGTCTATGTACATACATATATGAAAGCCCTTCGTTTATCCATGTATATGATTCCCACAAAGCATAAGTAATGTTTGCATTTATTTTTTTTTGGTGTTTGATATATTCCTTTGCTTCATATTATCTTTTATTATCTTACTATCTATTTTTGCAATCGTTTAATAAAATCTAATCAGCTGTTCTGCTAGTGAAGTTCATTGAACTCATTTAAATTTTCCAGTGACAAAAGAGTGAATTTTAATTATTGAATTTATCATACCCTAATGTGCACAATGAAAAAGAAAAATTAACGTAAATCAAAAATTTATTTTGCATATTTTTGTTATTATTTTTTTTGTAGTTTTTTTTTTGTTACAATATAATATGCCCATATAATCTCATTTATTTTTTTGGGGTTTGGGGTTTTGAAAAAAAAAAGGGGTTTTGGGTTACGTTTTTTGTTTTGTGGGGGGAGAGGGGGGGGGGAAAAATTTAAAAAAAAATAAAGAAAAAAAAAAAAAAAAAAAAAAAAAAAAAAAAAAAAAAAAAAAAAAAAAAATATTTTTTTTTTTTTTTTTGTTTGTTTTTTTTTTATATATAAATTTTTTTTTTTTTTTTTTTTTTGGATAAAAAAAAATTAATATAAGTCTCAACTACATATTTGAAATTAAATTAAATGAAATGTTTATTGAAATGAATCATAATAATAATATATAATGTTTGGAGGAGGGCAGATTTCTTCCTTCTTGTTTCCCAAAAATAGATGTAGACTCCAAGAGAGTTTCACTTCACAGATTTTTATATTCACGTCTTTTCTTCAACGTTATAAAAGCGACTAATCTAACTTAACATTACATATTACAGACTACTTAGCATTACAGGCCGTGGTGAAAGCTCCCCTGTTCACCACTCCCGTCTCGCTCTCTCGCTCTCTATGTCATTGGTGACGTAGACATCCCGGCCCCCTTGCAATATCCTGATTGCGAATGCTTTAAGGGTGTGGGCAGCTACCGGCCAGTGTCCACCCGAAGATGGTGCGCTGGGCCACGGGGAATCCGTCCCGACTCGCGCGGCAATCTGCCCGTATGACTCGGGGGTATACGTCACCGCCCAACACCACGAAGATGGAGGCCGGAGCGTGGAAGCGCTCATCCGCCAGCCTCAGGTCCGCGAACCGCTGGCACACGCTGACATGGACGGGCCGAGCGGGTGTCCGGAACTGGAGGGCCGAATCCACCTGGAAGGCGACGTTGAGCTCGACGTCAGTCTCCACTGCCGACTTGACTACTGACTACTGCAAATCCGATCGGCCCCCAGATGGACCGTCGGCAAACCGAAACTGGCGGCAAGGGATGCCCGGATACGGCTGACCGGCGTGTAGGGGTCGAGCAGCGCTCGCGTGCGGAATGTTTTCGCGCCAACAACAATAATTATGGTCGCCGTGGGCATCGCCAACGTGGATGACAGGTTTAGGAGTCCTGTGAGCGAGGGAGGAGCAACGGAGGGTTTGGAGGCTTTCCTGGAGGAGGCGGCTGGCGGCTCCCGCGATGTCAAACGACGCTCATCGTCATGCAGCAACGTATGGTGCCGCTGTGTGTGAGAGGTGTGAGACTCCCGAGAGCGTGTCTCCTCGGAGATTTGCGGCGTTGGCGTGGACGTGGTGCCATTGCTGGTCTTGTGATGAAGAACAAAAACTGGAAAAAGAGGGCTAGAAATAAAAAGTTTCGGATTAGCCAAGGAATGACAATAATTGGAAAGAGCTGCAAATAGGAGGAAGAAATTATTCGCTACAGGAGGGTAGCAACAATAGTTTGGTGACGGGCCTTCGGATAGGGCCTCGCGTGGTCAGCAAGTCGACAACGCGAACACGCTCGTCGGCGCCAGGATGAACTGCCTGGATTCGACCGAGTCGCCACTCGTTTGGTGGCAAGTTGTCCTCTTTAACGACAACCATGTCGTTGATCTGGAGATCTCTCATGGGTCGTTGCCATTTGTGCCTCTTGTGCATCTCCTTCAGATACTCCTCTTTCCAGCGCAGGCAAAGTTGCTGGTTCAGAGCCTTAAGCCGCCGCCATCGGTTGTGGATGGACTCGGCGAGCTGAGGGATTTCAGCTTCAGGAGCTGACAGGAGAGGCGCTCCGATCAGGAAATGACCGGGTGTCAGTGAGAGGAGTTCTAAAGGGTCATCTGATAAAGGAGCCAGTGGCCTAGAATTTAGGCAAGCCTCGACTTTTGTCAACAGTGTTGACAGCTCCTCGAAGGTGAATCGAGTGCCGGAAGCGGATTTACGGAGCAGAGTCTTAAAACTTTTGACTCCAGCTTCCCATAAGCCACCCATATGCGGTGCTCCGGGCGGGATGAAACGCCAGTCTAGCTTATGGTGGCTGTACCGACTTGAGGCTGCGGATGCCACTGACTCCAGAAACTCTTTGGAGAGAAGTTTCTCGGCACCGACGAAGGTTTTGCGCCAACGCGGCCAGGAACTTCTCAGTCGTCAGGTCGGATGTGCATTCCAAGTTTATAGCCTTGGTGCTAAAACACACAAACACACACACATACCCCTTCGTAATGAGACAGGCCCGTCCTGTGTAATTTTTTATATCGAACGGGCCGGCAAAATCCACTCCCGTGTAGGTGAATGGCCTGGAAAAGGAAGACCGCTCCTTGGGCAGATCTCCCATTAGCTGCGTTTGGAGACGCTTTCTGTATATGATACAGACCTTACAGGACTTAGTCACATGTTTGACCAAATTTCGAATCTTGGGAATCCAGTATTTCGCGCGGATGATACGGATCATGAGCTGATTCCCCCCATGCAACGTTATTCGATGGGTGAAATCAGTAAGGAGTCGACTATCATACGGCAGAAGAACAGGACGACGTTCATTATACCGCAGAGAGCTGGAATTTTTAACTCGTCCGCTGGCTCGGATAATGCCATGGTGGTCGAGAAACGGATTTAAGGAGAGTATGAAACTACGAGAGGCCATTTGTTACTTGTTGCTTAGACATTGATATTCCTCAGCGTATGCTCGACGCTGAGTGGAAATAATGAGCGTTTGCTCTGCTGCCGCCAGGTTGCCTTGGGAAAGTTGAAGTGAGGTCGCCCTGGGACCTTTGCGACAATGGCGGATGAAACGCAGAGTGTACGCAGAAACGCGCAATGCTCGGCTAAAGTCGGAGAAACGGTCGAGGAACTCTTTCGTCTGCGCGATCTTAGTAGTGTGCACCTTAATGGTCTTTTGCTCGACGTCAGTGTCTGGGATAGACTCAAGTGCCGGTGGCCATTGGCTGCGAAGAAATGCTAACCACTCTGGGCCGTGCCACCACAGGTCTGACTGCGCTAACTCACTGGATAAAACACCTCTACTTGCCAAATCGACGGGGTTGTGTTCTGACCGAACATGATGCCATTGTTGGGCGTCGCAAATCTGTGTTATTTTCGCTACTCGATTTGCCACAAATGTGGTCCATCTGCACGGAGGTTTCTGAAGCCATGACAACACAATGGTGGAATCTGTCCACAGATGCAGATCAGGATTGTCTACCGGCATGTAAGAGAGAACTGCAGCACACAATTCTAATCGAGGGAGGGAAACGGTTTTCTCTGGAGCCACTCTTGTCTTGGAGGTCTGGTTGACATTGTACCCATCTGGGAATTCGGATTTCGTTAAGTGACTGGTAATTGGTCACAAACTGGCTTCACTGTTGGTCAAGATCGGACGGAAGTGGATCATCCCAACGAAGCTCACGTAGCCACAAAGTTTGCATAAACATCTTGGCACAAACAACGAATGGAGATGACCAGCCTGCTGGATCGAACAATTTGGAAATTTGGGACAAAACCTCGCGCTTCGAGTAGGAGGATTTTTGCTCCAGTGGAGAAGGAACGAAGAAAAACTCGTCAGTAGTGGCTCTCCATCGAATCCCCAGCGTCTTGGTTACACTAGCGTCATCGATTTCGAGAAACTCGGAATTTAACAGGTGGCTTGACGGAATATCACGTAGAAGCGGCTTATGATTGGCCGTCCACTTTCGTAGGGGGAAACCAGCGGACTCCATCGCACATGACAGCTCTTTAATGGCCCCACAGGCCTCGTGTTGCGTATGAGCACCAGCTAGTACGTCATCCACGTACACGAAACTGCGAATAACTTCACTAGCTCGAGGATATTGTGATTCCACATCACTTGCTAGTTATTGGAGGACTCGAATCGCAAGGAAGGGGGCACAATTTACTCCAAATGTGACGGTTTTTAGCTCGAAATCGCTTAATTCGCCATTTGGTGTGCGGAACAAGATTCGCTGAAACGGAGTGTGTCGATGGTCAACAAGGATTTGCCGATACATCTTGGTAATATCGGCGTTGAAAACAAATCGGAAATATCGCCACTTTAGTAGTTGCAGGGTTAGGACCGGTCCTGTATGCAAGACATCGTTGAGACTCTGCCCATTAGTGGAGGAACTGGAGGCGTTGAACACTACGCGAACTTTAGTAGTGGTGCTTTCTGGCTTAAACACCGCATGATGTGGAAGGTAAAATACAGAGCTACCGTCTGCAGGACTAACCTTTCTCATATGACCAAGGTCTATGTACTCTTGGATCACCGAGTTATACTGAGCTTTGAGTTCTGGATTTTGTTCAGTCGGCTCTCGTTCCGAAGGAACTGGGCCAATGCACCTGACCTGGAATGACCCAGCTGGATGTTGCTAGGCTCTCGGAATGGAAGGCTGACGATATATCGTCCCGAGGTGTCTCTTTTGGTGGTTCGGACGAAGTTCTCCTCACAATCGGAATCGGACTCTTTCATTCTCCTCACAGGGAGATCCTCCACCTCCCAAAATTTTGTGAGAAGTTTATCTAATTGGCTCTCTGGGGGATGCATAACTCGAGTGGAAAACGAGGAGATTGCCCGATGGTCGATTTGGGACTCGTCAACTGGGCCTGTAAGTACCCACCCGAATATGGTCTCTTCCCCAAGAAGGGTGCCACAAATGTTGGTTTCCTTGCCCTTCAAGGAAATTGCCGGAAGCACGTCAGACCCGAGCAGTAAATCTATTTGGGCACTGTGACGGAAATTCGGATCGGCAAGAGGCAAGTTGGGCAGGTTCTCTAAGGCACTCTCGCTAATGCTATGCGTCGGAAGATTGCCTGCCAAATACGGTAAGACATAGGCAGACGTGGGCACTCGCCGTTCTGGCATCAATGGAGAACCTATGACGAGCTGAGAAAGCTTATGGGCTTGAGCGGGAGTCGACATGGTCAGACCAGATATGTGGGCAGTCACTGTTTTGAATGGAAGTTTTATTTGATTGAAAAGCCGCTCCGTTATGAAACTCCCTTCAGATCCTGGATCAATCAAAGCACGAGCCCTATAGGATATTCCCTGATGACGCACGGTAACCATGGCGGTTCCCAAAAGGACTCGCTTCGCACTTGATGCAAAATAGCTTTGCGTGCGGATAGGTGGGTCTGCCGGAAGGTTTGAAACAACGTTGGCTTGATTGCCCCTCGCGTTTGAGTTGGGTAGCGCTGGCACTGGCGCACCGTTACCACGATGAAGTAGGGTGTTATGGCGACCGTTGCACGTGAAGCAATTATGTGCACTTGGACATTCTTTTAGTTGATGCTGACGTGCGAAACAATTAAGGCATAATTTGAGTTGCCTAATCTGGGTGACTCTATCATTGATGGACATTTGGAGAAAACGAGGACACAGACGGATTGGATGATTCTCCTTAGCACACACCTTGCATGTAGACGTGCCCACCGAGACCTTGGTTTTAAAAGTCTTAAATTTCCTCTGGGTCTCTTTTCGGTCGAATTGACTTGTCGATGGCTGACCACTCACAGTCATTGAATCTTCTAGTGATTCCAACGTAAGGACGCGATCTTCTAGAAACGCATTTAATTCGCACCAACATGGGATGTCTCGTTTATTTTGGAGAGACTGCTCCCACATAGCTCGGGTAACCTTGGGCAGCTTGGAGCTAGCCCAAAAAACGAGCATGCTGTCCCAAGTAGATGTGTCGACACCGTGGAGATTTAATGCTAGCAAGCATCCTTGGAAAGTGTTCAGCATCGTTCTCAGCGATGTAACGGACTCGGTAGGAATGGGCAGTAAGCCGAACAGGACTTTGAGCTGACTATTGACAAGGAGTCTCGGATTCTCAAACCGCTCACAGAGGGCTTCCCAAGCTGATTCAAAACCATCATTGGTAAGTGGAGACTTAGCCACTAGAGCCTTGGCATCACCTCTTGTTTTAGAATTCAAATGGAATAACTTTTCGACAGGTGTTAACCGCGGATTGTCTACGTAGACAGCGATGAAAAGGTCTCTAAATGTAGGCCAATGCAAAAAATCCCCGCTAAAGATTTCTGTATCACATGGCGGAAGATTACAGCCTCTCGAAGCAACGCTAGGAACTGGCAACTGCGCTGGCATGGATGCCTGGTCAATGGACTCTGTAAGTAAAGACGCGCAACGTTCATAAACATCATAACAATAAGCATATTTTGCTTCTAGGGTCGTAATATCTGCAGCGTCACCATCTTGCCGAATACTTTTGGAACAACGAACACACTCTTGTTCGGCTGTTGCCCATAAGGAGCGAATGTGATCCTGTCGGATCTTCAGTGTGGAGATTGTGACTGTGTTCCCAGACGGAGTGGTGATCATATCCTGGAAACGGCTGATACGATCACTGGCAGCTATAAAGTCAGCCAAAGCCATGTTGGATACACGAATACGTCGTTGCGTTTCAGAACGAGTAGAGACTGAAGGAGCGGACACGGTGATGTGCGGGACTGGCTTCACAGTTTCTAAACTAGATGGGCTTGACGCTCGGGAAGTTTTCGGAGATGACAATCGTGGCTCAGATGAAGCTCGTTGAATGCCGTGGCTCTGACTTTTGAGTGCCGAAGACTCACTACTAGCAGAACTTGGATGACGTTTAATTGTCGCAGGAGAAGCGACACTTCTTGGTTTTGATGTCGGGGTCGCAGGCGATGTAGAACGTGGAGGAACAGTGAGCCGAGTTGACTTAGCGCTAGTCTTGGGTTGCTCGATTGGCATAATCTAAATCGCGGTTTTTTTTGACCGTAGACGTAGCAGTGTCGCAACGACGACAGTAATTTGAAAATTGAAAATTGAAGCAATTGGAACTTGAATCGAGTGTAATAATTGTCGCAGTAATTGAAAAACTTGGATATATAAACACTGTGGAATTTTTTACACAAATGTTTACACAAAGTTTACACAAAGTTTACACAAATGCACATAAAAATTTTGCTGGTGGTTATCCGTTAATAAAATTTTCTTTTTTGTGAACTTGGGTCGAAAAAGGATAGACGGCTACGTGTTGTTGTTTGCGCAAAAAAAAAAGAAAAAATTGCAAAGAAAAAATCTAAAATGTACGTTATATTTCTTCCGATGTTCGCTTGGAATGGATTTTTTTTTTTTGTGTTCTCGGTAGAAATACAGATACACCGTCAGTAAACTTTAAAATCGTTTATAAAAAGATTAGTCACAAATTTTTTTTTGAAAAAAAAATAGGCAAATCTCACAGGAAAAAAACCGAGTCGGCTGTAGCGTTGGAGACGGTTTCACAAAATTTTCTTTATGCGCGAATTTCAAATTTTAAGGAACAAACAACACGAAGGCAAAAAATCCGGAATTAGTTCACTGAATTAGAAAATTTTTTTTTGATGAAATGTTTCAATGTTTTATTTGTTTTTTTTTTTATTTCGGAATCCTGCACCAAAAAATAATTATGAAAATGCGTTTGTGTAAATTCAATGTAGGAGAAATTATATGTGTGTGTTAGGATTTATATGTGTGGGTATGTGATATGTGTGTAAATATATTATGTGTATGGAATGTATTTTTTTTTTTTTTTTTTTGATTCATTTATTTACTCAAGAAAGTTAGCTAAATTAACAGAGTCAGAGAAAAAAATAAAAAGGTATTGGCAGCATGGACTTGTGGAACGTCCCAGAGGGAATTGCATCACAAGACACAATTGCTGCAGTTACCCTATCCCGTGATACTTCTGTTCGCTCGCCGCAGCTCGTCTGCTACATAATGCGCAAATCCGTTGACCGCTTCCCAGGTTGCTATGTCTCCTACCATCATCGTGACCAGGCTAGTGGGTGTGGGAGTCGTGCCAACACGCTCGTGTAACCGTTTTCTCTCGTCACTGAAGCGACTGCACACAAAAAATTCGTGATACGCGTCCTCTGTTGGGCTGCCTTCGCAATAGGAGCACGCTGACTCCGTTCCGTGGCCGAACCTCGCCAGGTAGCTTTTATAGCACCCGTGCCCACTTAGGAGCTGTGTCAGGTAAAAATTTACCTGCCCATGTTTTTGCAGGATCCACATATCTATTTTGGGGATTATACTGTGAGTCCACCTTCCTTTAGTTGAGGCATCCCATCTGTCTTGCCATCTTCTTAGGCTGTATTCCCTCGCGGACCTTTTCGCCTGAGTTTTGGGTGTACCTCCTCTAACTGCGTTAGCGATGTCCTTAGCTTCGTCCACTAGCAAGTCAATTGGAACAGTTCCGGCGATGACCATGGCGGCATCATCGGAGACGGTGCGAAAAGCGCAGCACACTCTTAGTGCGCTAAGAGTAAGACGCTGCTGAGTAATATTCTCCTTTCCTGCTTTGGTCCCCGGGTGTTAAGCATTATCCTTGACAGGGCTCTGCATGATTCCGCTGCTTTCTTCTGCGTTTGCTCCAAGTGTTCCCGAAAGCTAAGCCTGGTGTCTATCCAAACTCCCAGATATCGAATGGCACGTTTTGATTTAATTTTTGTTCCGGCGACGTGGACGTTTGCCAGCTCGACTACCTTTCTGCTGCTGATTAATACAGCCTCCGTCTTGTGAGACGCGAGGGTTAGGCCTACTGAGCTGAGCCAGTTTTTAATAGCAGATATGGCGTCATCTGCTTTAGTCTCGGTGGTGCGGAGATCCTTTGCTACGATCACGACTGCGATGTCATCAGCATAGCCAACTAGTTCGCATTCACTTGGTAATGGCACTCGGAGAATCCCGTCGTACATTATATTCCACAGCAGTGGTCCCAGAACCGAACCTTGAGGCACACCTGAAGATAATTTGCGCTTTACTTGTCCTGTGGAGGTAGAATAGATCAGGTTTCTTCCCTCGAAGTAGTTCCATATTATTGCATGCAGGTATTGGGGTACTCCATGACCCAGTAACTTGTCCAGGATACAGCCCCAGTCCGCCGAGTTAAAGGCGTTTTTGACATCGAGGGTAACCACTAAGCAATATCTCTGCCCGCCCTGCCATCGCGTACCCTTTATGGCGTTTGAGGCGATATTGACCACCTTCTCAATAGCATCCAGCGTGGACCTGGCCTTCCGAAAACCAAATTGGTTACAACTGAGACCAACGTTATCTAATATTGCGGAATCGAGTCGGAAGGAGATGATTTTCTCCAATACTTTCCCCATGGTGTCTATCAGGCAGATGGGCCTGTATTGCGCAGCTATGTCCGAAGGTTTGCCTGGCTTTGGTAGTAGGACCAATTTTTGCGTCTTCCATTGCGCTGGGAATGTTCCTTCTAACAGACATCGGTTGAAGGTATCGACGAAAACTTCCGTGCGAAGGGCAATTGCCAGTTTAAGAGCTCGGTTTGGCACAGCATCAGGTCCTGGTGCTTTGCCTACTTTGAGTGTTCTTGATATCCCTAAAATCTCCTCAGGGGTGACCGGGTCTATATCATATATAGCCGTCGGTTCCGGGCGTCTTTCGCTTAGCACGTCTTCTCGTTGTGGAAAGAGAGTATCCACGATCTGTGTGAGCTCCTGTTCGTCAGTTGGAGATGCCTGACGGTTAGCGTAAATTCTTTTTACCACAGTTTTATAGGCTTTCCCCCAGGGATCACGGTCAGCCGAGTCACACAATTGAAGGAATATTTCCTTCTTAGAGGACAGGATTGCCATTTTGAAAGATTTCCGCTTGCCGCAGTAGTCATCTTGGAGTGTTTGCCATCCAATGGCTTCTCGCTTTCTCGCTCGCTGGTATTTCCTTCTGGCTGAAAGGCATGTTTTCCGCAGGTCCGCTATGTTCGCATTCCACCAATATGCTGGTCTGTTGTGTTGCCTGTAGGGCTTGGTTCACTCCATACTAGCGTCACAAGCTTTTGTCACCATGTCAACCAGTTTGTGGGCCATCTTATCCGCAGAGTCTGTGTCGCAGCGCGCTGTGTTCAGGACCGTTGAGAACATGTTTATATCCAACGTGTCTGCCTTGTAGCATTTGGCACCGTGTGGTGGTACGGGGTGTGTCCATGTGGAGTCGCCTGTAGAAAAGAGAATCGCTTCGTGATCACTGGCTGTATAGAAGTTTCCAATTCTCCAGTGTGTGCCTCGAAATAAACTGTTGCTTACAAAGGTAAGGTCAATAATAGATCCCCTACCTGCACGGTTGAAAGTTTGTGACACTCCTGTGTTGGCTAGGGTGATATCTAGCTGTGCGAAAGCTTCCAGAAGAGCTCGTCCTCTGGTGTTGGTGCTAACGCTACCCCATTCCAGGGCCCACGCATTGAAATCGCCCGCTATTATGAACGGGGTGTGTTGTCGCGCGTCGTCCACCAGCGCATCCAGGGCATTGCAGTAGTTCACTTGGTTCAAGCTGGGTGGTAAATAGCAGCTATAGATCCACTTACCATTCGTGTGGGTTCTCACGAAGTGTTCGTGTTGATGCGACCCATATTGCTGCTTTGCCGGAAGTGCTGTATATCCATCGGCTGTCGTCCTTGCACCTGAAGGGCTCGCTAATTATTGCCAAATCTGACTTTTGTTCCACGACTGTCTGCTGGAGGAGGTTCTGGGCTGCCTCGCAGTGATTTAGGTTAATTTGGATAAACCTAATCATTGCGATTTTGGAGTCTGCCTTCTAGCGCCATCCGCTGTGGATGATGGACAGTTCTGCCCGCCGGCTCTATGTGCCCGTTCTTCCATTCCGCTGGCCTCGCACAGGAAGCAGTAGGGTCGGTTTTTGCAGTCTTTTGCCTTGTGGTCCTTGCCACCACATTTCAGACACCAACTACTCCTGTCTGTTGGGTCTTTACATTTGGCTGCTATATGCCCAGTCCTGAGACATCTAAAGCATCTGGTGGGGGCGTCATTCACTCGTATTCTGCATACTGTCCAGCCAATCTTTATTTTCCCCGCTGCCAAAATAGCATTTGCTGTCGACGACGGGGCGAGGATGTTTGCCCGTTGGGTACCAGCGCAAATGGGCGCAAATTTTTTATTGAATTACTATCTAATTTCACATTTAGTTGTGACGAGAGCGCAGCGAGGATATCATCTTCTGTGGTCATTTCATCTAAGTCTCTTATTTCAAGTTTGACTAGATTTGTAAGTGCCTTAGTATCTGCTTGGGTGCCGAGTACCGATCCTATATACTCCGTTAGCTTTTGTATATTGTTTTCGCTTCCTGGTTTTAATTGGATCAGCAGATCTCCTTTGACTGTTTTCCTTACCATCTGGACATTGTTGCCAAGCGCCTTCAATTTACCGTCGTTGCTCCTTGTGACTGTTTTGAGCATTTCACTGTAGGAGATGTTGCCAGTGCTGTGGACTAGGATGGCGTCAGGCCGTCTTCTCCTTGGTGGAGCAGGAGTTGATGGTGGCGGCTGCTGCTGTTTTTTGTGTCTTCCTTCCACTTTTTGCCAGCCATCGGTGGTGTTGGTGTTGTTGTTGGCTTCTTCCATCTGTTGTGGTGGTGGTGGTTGTTTTGGTCTCCGTGGTGTTGATGATCCTGATCCTCTGGTCGTCTGAGTATGGACCGTTTTCCTTTGAGGAGTAGACTTCAGATCCGTCTGCTGGGACTTATTTTCAGTCTGTGAGACTGGTGCTGCGATCACTGTGATGTCGCCACTCTCATGGTTTTCCTAATACAGAGATACTGACTCAATCATCGACTTAGGCTGGGAAAATTGGCCCCTCATTTTATTGTTGATGTGGCGAACTTTGGAGTCGCCACCGACCGACGTTGCGTCAATTATATCTTGGATTAATTGATTCATCTCGGCTAATTCTCTTCCTATTCCACCTCCTCTAATCTCTGGGATATCTCCTCCCCTGATTCTCTTATGCGGAACGTCGCCGTCTCTAGTGCCACCACAATTGGCGCTTGGTGGTGAGTTGAAAGTATCTCTGCCACGCTTTGGAATCGAAGTAGTAGTTCCTGTTGCGCCGCCGCCGCCAGTACTTTCGGGAGTCGCCACCATTCGTTGATTGGTGGTGCCACGGGGTGGTTTCTTTTCTGCCGAGCGGGGCTCTGGAGTTGCCCATTGTTGCTGTGCTAGATGGGCTTTCTTGCGCTGTTCGACTTGAGCTTTGGACCGAGCTTTTACGTTTGAGCTTACATACTCTAGATCAAGCTTATCACGATCAGCTGGTAGAGCTTGGTGATCTGGCCGCCCTGCCAGACAGCTGTTCAGCAGGTGGCTAGATTACTGCCCGTGTGCAGAAAGAAATTGGAGAAATGCTCTCTCCGTGTCACTGCCTGTGGGAGAGATGGGCCTACTCACACTAAGACGGGACCCTATGGATGCGCCGCACCCCTCTCTCTAGTCACCAAGCCAAGGTGGCGTCAACCGCGACGATATTGTGTACGCGCCGAGCCGGGACCGCTGGGACAAAAACCGTGAGTAGGTTGTACTGCTGGACGTCAAAACTAATAGGGCACCGTTTGTTTCAGTTTTCTTAAACGCCGGATTTCGGATTTCCGGATAGGTACTTCTCTACTTCTCTTCTCTGTGTGTGTGGAATGTATAAAATATATTGTGTGTATATGGAATATTATGTGTGTACGGAATGTTATAAAATATATTATGGAATATGTAAAATATATTTATTATGGATGAAATGTGTATTGGAAAAAATATGTGCATTAAATATTACACGCAAGCTCGGATTTATTAAATTCGGACCGCGAAAACAATGCGAGTGCGAAATTATTTTATTGGACGTTCGCGTTAATTTCCCATTTGGTTCGCGTTACCGAAAAAATAAATTGCCGTCGTGTAAACCTTGAAACTGGAGCCGATAACAAGTGTAGGAATGGTGAACAATCGGAACATTCGTGTATGTGCGTACATATGTGTGACTCAAAATGTAAACAATGGTAAGTTTAAATCATTTTCTCGCGAAATTAATTTATTTTCACTAAATGTTGTCTTGTTCGTATTTTAGGATGTCACAGCACAAATTTTTTTTCTCGTGGAGGAGTGTTCACTTCACTTGCTGTGAATTGGAAACGGCGACACACGGTAAGTTTGATATTGAATGCACATATATTTCTTGTTGGGGGAGATATGTATGTATGTATGGAAGTACCTTATGTACTTATGTAGTTATGTATGCACATATGTACGTTTCTTGGAAGGAATGGATGTGTGAACAGTTGATGTAGAAAAAAAATGATCATGAACTGTTCATATGTACACTTACATATGTACATACATAACTGGGATTGGAAAAAAGATGGCTGCGTTGGAAAGCAGTACAAAGTTGAAGGAAAAAGAAATGAAGGAGAATGAAGAATGACCTTATGTCATTTAATGAGTGTAAATGAAGTGCTGCCTGATTTAAACCTTATGTGATAAATCATGCAGTCGGACAACATTTACACTGCCACCTTATGTGGACTTCAAATAAAAGTTTTCACTTAACTTTCTTTGCAGCGCTGAGGAAAAATCCACCGATGCGAGTTGGCGTCAGTAGATCGGCCTGATCTGATAGAAGAAACTTCCTTCTGGATGAGGATCCGGCTCGAAGGACCAAAATGTTTGTAGGAGGGCAGATTTCTTCCTTCTTGTTTCCCAAAAATAGATGTAGACTCCAAGAGAGTTTCACTTCACAGGTTTTTATATTCACGTCTTTTCTTCAACGTTATAAAAGCGACTAATCTAACTTAACATTACATATTACAGACTACTTAGCATTACAGACCGTGGTGAAAGCTCCCCTGTTCACCACTTCCGTCTCGCTCTCTCGCTCTCTACGTCATTGGTGACGTAGACATATAATAATAATAATAATATAATAATTTTTCTTCCTAGTGATGTGGCAATATAAAAAAATAGTAGTCTAATATATTAAAGGGATTTTCATATATAAATTATCCGCAATGAAAATCATGGTAGGGTAGGGTACAGAGCGCTCGGATCAGACAACATCTTTGATTCCGCCTGATTCATCTCGTTATTATATTGAAGTCTTCACACCTCTTTGCTTTAATTTTAGTTTATTTCAATTAATTATGCACAGCACCGATTTTTTTAATTCGTGTTTTTTTAAGTTTAGATATTTGGACTTATCGTGTCTTATAGTAAAATTTAGATTCAGAAGGGATCCTAAAAATTTAGGTTATGTATGTTAGAGACAGATTATTGGCAAAATCCCACCCCATCCCGAATGAGCTAAGGTTTCAGAGGGTCCCGCACCGCTATATAATACTGCCTCCTGGGAAGGTTAACAAATTTAGTAGCACCATAAAGTTTTTTTTTGATGCTCACTAGATATTTAACATCAGCATCACCATCCACTGCTGTACACTTTCATTGTAGCAACCATACTCCCAGCTACAGTAGTAGCAATACTCACATTATATAATTTTGGCGCCCAACCATGGGGCTACTTACGCAATTCCTTTTGTTTATGCATTACATACATAAAAATTTGGTGTCCAACCATAAGGTCACTAATGCGATTTTATTAATTAGACTTGAGTTCTGGTGTTCAATGATATTCACCATTAACTTTTATTATGGTTTATTGGTAGATCGTTTTGTATGGAACGCATTTTAAAAGGGTAGTTGGTAGTCACATACCCTTATTGTTTAGAGAACATGTAAAAATTAAAATGTCTTTTACTTAGTTTATGTTGAAACCTTTGAATATAAATTATTCAATTGCCATAAAGCTATGGTAGTTTCTATGAAGAACTTAAATATTTCGCTTGAATCTGGTTAATTTGGCGAAGTCGAATTCCAAGTCGTGAAGTTTTTATTTAATTTATGGAAGGACTTAAAATAAAAATGGGATTATTTCCACCTGCATTATAAATATACAATCTCTGACAATAATTGCTCGTTTTCTTTTCGAAGAATTTGTTTTTTTTTTTCGATTAATATTTATTAATATAATTAT
>JAWNOQ010000069.1:0-41807 GCA_035045865.1 Drosophila austrosaltans
TCCAATTTTTACAAAAACTTGCAACTTTGTAAATGAATATTGACCGAATTAAACAATTGATCTTGAATATTTTTACTTCATTCAAAAAGTATATCAATTTTTAGTTATTTGTTGAAAAAAATACAATAAAATTTGGAATACTTAGTAAATTGGACACGCTTCAATAACACACTATATTTTCGCATTTTTTAAACTTCGGTGGAGTAGAATCAACAGAGATTCACGGAGATTCACGATATAATCATATACACGTGGTAGAGTGAACATTCACCTATCAGACCTATATAGTGTAGTCTTGCGATTTTTTGCGCAAATTTGTCAAAAATTAAAAAAATTAATGCAACTTCACGTTAAAAACGCGTTCCAGGTACAAGGATGCAAATTAGGCAAAGTATTTTTTGATATTTACATATTTATAATGAACCAAAATCATTGGAGAGCATATATTGCAAAAACTGAAATTAAAAGGAATTGACGGAAAGAGGCAGATTACTACTACACTATTTTTGGTGATTTCAACATAACGGCAAAAATTTACCATGTCCGAACATAAGTGTGTAAAACAGAAAAACGATAGGTCTCAAATATCGGCTGTTAATAGTTTTTAAAGAAGTGATTTTTGTTTGGTTAATTTTCTAATAATGAACTAGACCTAACTATATTAAATTGATATCGAATAAATTAAATGAAACCAACCGCATATTAATTATTTAATATGGAATAAATACCTAAATATCATATGATTTAATATAATTATTTATCAATTAATATCATTATAACAACTTTGGCACTAGTGAAGTGCTAGTGAAAAAATGTACAATTTTTACAAAAACTTGCAACTTTGAAAATGAATATTGACCGAATTAAACAATTGATCTTGAATATTTTTACTTTATTCAAAAAGTTAATAAATTTTTAGTTATTTGTTGTGAAAAATACAATAAAATTTGGAAAACTTAGTAAATTGGACACGCTTCAATAACAAACTATATTTTCGCATTTTTTAAACTTCGGTGGAGTAGAATCAACAGAGATTCACGGAGATTCACGATATAATCATATACACGTGGTAGAGGGAACATTCACCTATCAGACCTATATAGTGTAGTCTTGCGATTTTTTGCGCAAATTTGTCAAAAATTAAAAAATTAATGCAACCTCACGTTAAAAACGCGTTCCAGGTACAAGGATGCGAATTTGGCAAAGTATTTTTTTAATATTTACATATTTATAATGAAGCAAAATCTTTGGAGAGCATATATTGCAAAAACTGAAATTAAAAGGAATTGACGGAAAGAGGCAGATTACTACTACACTATTTTTGGAGATTTCAACACAACGGCAAAAAATTTACTATGTCCGAACATAAGTGTGTAAAACAGAAAACGATAGGTCTCATATCTCGGCCGTTAATAGTTTTAAAAGAAGTGATTTTTGTTTGGTTAATTTTCTAATAATGAACAAGACCTAAATATATTAAATTGATATCGAAAGGAAGCTTATATAAATTAAATGAAACCAACCGCATATTAATTATTTAATATGGAATAAATACATAAATATCATATGATTTAATATAATTATTTATCAATTAATATCATTATAACAATTTTAGCACTAGTGAAGAGCAGTTTGCAACACGGATGTAAAATGGTGGCGGTAAGTAAAAAGTGAAATTCACAGATAATACTTTAGAACTTATGGATACAAAATGTTTTTAAAATCCGATTAGAATTGTGGGTGCTACATCATCTCAAAGTGGAGACATTTTTCAAGTATGAAAAAAATGTCCAATTTTTGCAAAAACTTGCAACTTTGTAAATGAATATTGACCGAATTAAACAGTTGATCTTGAATATTTTTACTTCATTCAAAAAGTATATCAATTCGGTGGAGTAGAATCAACAGAGATTCACGATATAATCATATACACGTGATAGAGGGAACATTCACCTATCAGACCTAGACCAGTGTAGTCTTGCGATTTTTTCCGCAAATTTGTCAAAAATTAAAAAAATTAAGGAAACTTCACGTTAAAAACGCGTTCCAGGTACAAGGATGCAAATTTGGCAAAGTATTATTTGATATTTACATATTTATAATGAACCAAAATCATTGGAGAGCATATATTGCAAAAACTGAAATTAAAAGGAATTGACGGAAAGAGGCAGATTACTACTACACTATTTTTGGAGATTTCAACAAAACGGCAAAAAATTTACTATGTCCGAACATAAGTGTGTAAAACAGAAAAACTATAGGTCTCATATCTCGGCCGTTAATAGTTTTTAAAGAAGTGATTTTTGTTTGGTTAATTTTCTAATAATGAACAAGACCTAAATATATTAAATTGATATCGAAAGGAAGCTTATATAAATTAAATGAAACCAACCGCATATTAATTATTTAATATGGAATAAATACCTAAATATCATATGATTTAATATAATTATTTATCAATTAATATCATTATAACAATTTTAGCACTAGTGAAGTGCAGTTTGCAACACGGATGTAAAATGGTGGCGGTAAGTAAAAAGTGAAATTCACAGATAATACTTTAGAACTTATGGATACAAAATGTTTTTAAAGTCCGATAAGAATAGTGGGTGCTACATCATCTCAAAGTGGAGACATTTTTCAAGTATGAAAAAATGTAAAATTTTTACAAAAACTTGGAACATTGAAAATGAATATTGACCGAATTAAACAATTGATCTTGAATATTTTTACTTTATTCAAAAAGTTACTAAATTTTTAGTTATTTGTTGAAAAAAATACAATAAAATTTGGAATACTTAGTAAATTGGACACGCTTCAATAACACACTATATTTTCGCATTTTTTAAACTTCGGTGGAGTAGAATCAACAGAGATTCACGGAGATTCATGATATAATCATATACACGTGGTAGAGGGAACATTCACCTATCAGACCTATATAGTGTAGTCTTGCGATTTTTTGCGCAAATTTGTCAAAAATTAAAAAAATTAATGCAACCTCACGTTAAAAACGCGTTCCATGTACAAGGATGCAAATTCGGCAAAGTATTATTTGATATTTACATATTTATAATGAACCAAAATCATTGGAGAGCATATATTGCAAAAACTGAAATTAAAAGGAATTGACGGAAAGAGGCAGATTACTACTACACTATTTTTGGAGATTTCAACACAACGGCAAAAAATTTACTATGTCCGAACATAAGTGTGTAAAACAGAAAACGATAGGTCTCATATCTCGGCCGTTAATAGTTTTTAAAGAAGTGATTTTTGTTTGGTTAATTTTCTAATAATGAACAAGACCTAAATATATTAAATTGATATCGAAAGGAAGCTTATATAAATTAAATGAAACCAACCGCATATTAATTATTTAATATGGAATAAATACCTAAATATCATATGATTTAATATAATTATTTATCAATTAATATCATTATAACAATTTTAGCACTAGTGAAGTGCAGTTTGCAACACGGATGTAAAATGGTGGCAGTAAGTAAAAAGTGAAATTCACAGATAATACTTTAGAACTTATGGATACAAAATGTTTTTAAAATCCGATTAGAATTGTGGGTGCTACATCATCTCAAAGTGGAGACATTTTTAAAGAATGAAAAAAATGTCCAATTTTTACAAAAACTTGCAACTTTTAAAATGAATATTGACCGAATTAAACAGTTGATCTTGAATATTTTTATACCCTTGCAGAGGGTATTATAAAATTGGTCAGATGTTTGTAACGCATAGAAATATACATTTCCGACCCCATAAAGTATATATATTCTTGATCAGCATCAATAGCCGAGTCGATTAAGACATGTCCGTCTGTCCGTCTGTCCGTCTGTCCGTCTGTCCGTCTGTCTGTTTCTATCAAGTTTTAGACCATAAATTTTTAAGCTACATAGTTGAAACATGAAAAGTTAAGTTCCTTAATCTATGAAGTATGAAAAGTGTGAAAATGAGTAGGATCGGATAATTATCACCAGAGCTATTAACTAAAACGTGGAGGTACCTCGAGTAAAATAGCAGTTTTCTCTGGCAGCAAAGAAACAAAAACAAATTCCAAGCAATCACACACACACATACATATGCAAAAATTGGTCACCACGCGGTGTGTGAGAGAGACAGAAACATTTGCGTTGTGACAGAACAGAACGAATTTTAAAGAGCGAGATGCCATGCGTTTGCTATATGTACATACATACATATATGTATGTCGAACTAGCTTAAGTGAGTTAAGTGAGGATGGTGACGTAGTACGTAAAGATCGGTCGCACGATGGTTCGGTGATTGGTGGGTTCGATTCTCGGTGAATTCGGGAAAATTTTTAGTTGAGTTTTCTCTTCAATTACTTTAAAAATTTAGTTTTTAAATTGAATAATAAAACAATGAAGCTGCAAGGGTATACAAACTTCGGCAGAGCCGAAGTTAGCTTCTTTGATATTTACTTCATTCAAAAGGTATATCAATTTTAAGTTATTTGTTGTAAAAAATACAATAAAATTTGGAATACTTAGTAAATTGGACACGCTTCAAAAACACACTATATTTTCGCATTTTTTAAACTTCGGTGGAGTAGAATCAACAGAGATTCACGATATAATCATATACACGTGATAGAGGGAACATTCACCTATCAGACCTATATAGTGTAGTCTTGCGATTTTTTGCGCAAATTTGTCAAAAATTAAAAAAATTAATGCAACCTCACGTTAAAAACGCGTTCCAGGTACAAGGATGCAAATTTGGCAAAGTATTATTTGATATTTACATATTTATAATGAACCAAAATCATTGGAGAGCATATATTGCAAAAACTGAAATTAAAAGGAATTGACGGAAAGAGGCAGATTACTACTACACTATTTTTGGAGATTTCAACAAAACGGCAAAAAATTTACTATGTCCGAACATAAGTGTGTAAAACAGAAAAACTATAGGTCTCATATCTCGGCCGTTAATAGTTTTTAAAGAAGTGATTTTTGTTTGGTTAATTTTCTAATAATGAACAAGACCTAAATATATTAAATTGATATCGAAAGGAAGCTTATATAAATTAAAAGAAACCAACCGCATATTAATTATTTAATATGGAATAAATACCTAAATATCATATGATTTAATATAATTATTTATCAATTAATATCATTATAACAATTTTAGCACTAGTGAAGAGCAGTTTGCAACACGGATGTAAAATGGTGGCTGTAAGTAAAAAGTGAAATTCACAGATAATACTTTAGAACTTATGGATACAAAATGTTTTTAAAATCCGATTAGAATTGTGGGTGCTACATCATCTCAAAGTGGAGACATTTTTCAAGTATGAAAAAAATGTCCAATTTTTGCAAAAACTTGCAACTTTGTAAATGAATATTGACCGAATTAAACAGTTGATCTTGAATATTTTTACTTCATTCAAAAAGTATATCAATTCGGTGGAGTAGAATCAACAGAGATTCACGATATAATCATATACACGTGATAGAGGGAACATTCACCTATCAGACCTAGACCAGTGTAGTCTTGCGATTTTTTCCGCAAATTTGTCAAAAATTAAAAAAATTAAGGAAACTTCACGTTAAAAACGCGTTCCAGGTACAAGGATGCAAATTTGGCAAAGTATTATTTGATATTTACATATTTATAATGAACCAAAATCATTGGAGAGCATATATTGCAAAAACTGAAATTAAAAGGAATTGACGGAAAGAGGCAGATTACTACTACACTATTTTTGGAGATTTCAACAAAACGGCAAAAAATTTACTATGTCCGAACATAAGTGTGTAAAACAGAAAAACGATAGGTCTCATATCTCGGCCGTTAATAGTTTTTAAAGAAGTGATTTTTGTTTGGTTAATTTTCTAATAATGAACAAGACCTAAATATATTAAATTGATATCGAAAGGAAGCTTATATAAATTAAATGAAACCAACCGCATATTAATTATTTAATATGGAATAAATACCTAAATATCATATGATTTAATATAATTATTTATCAATTAATATCATTATAACAATTTTAGCACTAGTGAAGTGCAGTTTGCAACACGGATGTAAAATGGTGGCAGTAAGTAAAAAGTGAAATTCACAGATAATACTTTAGAACTTATGGATACAAAATGTTTTTAAAATCCGATTAGAATTGTGGGTGCTACATCATCTCAAAGTGGAGACATTTTTCAAGTATGAAAAAAATGTACAATTTTTACAAAAACTTGCAACTTTTAAAATGAATATTGACCGAATTAAACAGTTGATCTTGAATATTTTTACTTCATTCAAAAAGTATATCAATTTTTAGTTATTTGTTGAAAAAAATACAATAAAATTTGGAATACTTAGTAAATTGGACACGCTTCAATAACACACTATATTTTCGCATTTTTTAAACTTCGGTGGAGTAGAATCAACAGAGATTCACGGAGATTCACGATATAATCATATACACGTGGTAGAGGGAACATTCACCTATCAGACCTATGTAGTGTAGTCTTGCGATTTTTTGCGCAAATTTGTCAAAAATTAAAAAAATTAATGCAACCTCACGTTAAAAACGCGTTCCAGGTACAAGGATGCGAATTTGGCAAAGTATTTTTTTAATATTTACATATTTATAATGAAGCAAAATCTTTGGAGAGCATATATTGCAAAAACTGAAATTCATAGATAATACTTTAGAACTTATGGATACAAAATGTTTTTAAAATCCGATTAGAATAGTGGGTGCTACATCATCTCAAAGTGGAGACATTTTTCAAGTATGAAAAAAATGTACAATTTTTACAAAAACTTGCAACTTTTAAAATGAATATTGACCGAATTAAACAGTTGATCTTAAATATTTTTACTTCATTCAAAAAGTATATCAATTTTTAGTTATTTGTTGTAAAAAATACAATAAAATTTGGAATACTTAGTAAATTGGACACGCTTCAAAAACACACTATATTTTCGCATTTTTTAAACTTCGGTGGAGTAGAATCAACAGAGATTCACGATATAATCATATACACGTGGTAGAGGGAACATTCACCTATCAGACCTATATAGTGTAGTCTTGCGATTTTTTGCGCAAATTTGTCAAAAATTAAAAAAATTAATGCAACCTCACGTTAAAAACGCGTTCCAGGTACAAGGATGCGAATTTGGCAAAGTATTTTTTAATATTTACACATTTATAATGAAGCAAAATCTTTGGAGAGCATATATTGCAAAAACTGAAATTAAAAGGAATTGACGGAAAGAGGCAGATTACTACTACACTATTTTTGGAGATTTCAACAAAACGGCAAAAAATTCACTATGTCCGAACATAAGTGCGTAACTTTGAAAATTAATATTGACCGAATTAAACAATTGATCTTGAATATTTTTACTGTATTCGAAAAGTAGATCAATTTTTAGTTATTTTTTGTAAAAAATACAATAAAATTTGGAATACTTAGTAAATTGGACACGCTTCAAAAACACACTATATTTTCGCATTTTTTAAACTTCGGTGGAGTAGAATCAACAGAGATTCACGGAGATTCACGATATAATCATATACACGTGGTAGAGGGAACACTCACCTATCAGACCTATATAGTGTAGTCTTGCGATTTTTTGCGCAAATTTGTCAAAAATTAAAAAAATTAATACAACCTCACGTTAAAAACGCGTTCCAGGTACAAGGATGCAAATTTGGCAAAGTATTATTTGATATTTACATATTTATAATGAACCAAAATCATTGGAGAGCATATATTGCAAAAACTGAAATTAAAAGGAATTGACGGAAAGAGGCAGATTACTACTACACTATTTTGAGAGATTTCAACAAAACGGCAAAAAATTCACTATGTCCGAACATAAGTGCGTAACTTTGAAAATTAATATTGACCGAATTAAACAATTGATCTTGAATATTTTTACTGTATTCGAAAAGTAGATCAATTTTTAGTTATTTGTTGTAAAAAATACAATAAAATTTGGAATTCTTTGTAAATTGGACACGCTTCAAAAACACACTATATTTTCGCATATTTTAAACTTCGGTGGAGTAGAATCAACAGATTTTACGGAGATTTACTATATAATCATATACACGTGATAGAGGGAACATTCACCTATCAGACCTATATAGTGTAGTCTTGCGATTTTTTGCGCAAATTTGTCAAAAATTAAAAAAATTAATGCAACCTCACGTTAAAAACGCGTTCCAGGTACAAGGATGCGAATTTGGCAAAGTATTTTTTAATATTTACATATTTATAATGAAGCAAAATCTTTGGAGAGCATATATTGCAACTACTGAAATTAAAAGGAATTGACGGAAAGAGGCAGATTACTACTACACTATTTTTGGAGATTTCAACAAAACGGCAAAAAATTTACTATGTCCGAAAATAAGTGTGTAAAACAGAAAAACGATAGGTCTCATATCTCGAGAAGTGATTTTTGTTTGGTTAATTTTCTAATAATGAACAAGACTTAAATATATTTAATTGATATCGAAAGGAAGCTTTTATAAATTAAAAGAAACCAACCGCATATTAATTATTTAATATGGAATACATACCTAAATATCATATGATTTAATATAATTATTTATCAATTAATATCATTATAACAACTTTGGCACTAGTGAAGTGCAGTTTGCAACACGGATGTAAAATGGTGGCGGTAAGTAAAAAGTGAAATTCACAGATAATACTTTAGAACTTATGGATACAAAATGTTTTTAAAATCCGATAAGAATAGTGGGTGCTACATCATCTCAAAGTGGAGACATTTTTCAAGTATGAAAAAATGTACAATTTTTACAAAAACTTGCAACTTTATAAATGAATATTGACCGAATTAAACAATTGATCTTGAATATTTTTACTTTATTCAAAAAGTATATCAATTTTTAGTTATTTGTTGTAAAAAATACAATAAAATTTGGAATTCTTTGTAAATTGGACACGCTTCAAAAACACACTATATTTTCGCATATTTTAAACTTCGGTGGAGTAGAATCAACAGATTTTACGGAGATTTACTATATAATCATATACACGTGATAAAGGGAACATTCACCTATCAGACCTATATAGTGTAGTCTTGCGATTTTTTGCGCAAATTTGTCAAAAATTAAAAAAATTAATGCAACCTCACGTTAAAAACGCGTTCCAGGTACAACGATGCGAATTTGGCAAAGTATTTTTTAATATTTACATATTTATAATGAAGCAAAATCTTTGGAGAGCATATATTGCAAAAACTGAAATTAAAAGGAATTGACGGAAAGAGGCAGATTACTACTACACTATTTTTGGAGATTTCAACACAACGGCAAAAAATTTACTATGTCCGAACATAAGTGTGTAAAACAGAAAAACTATAGGTCTCATATCTCGGCCGGTAATAGTTTTTAAAGAAGTGATTTTTGTTTGGTTAATTTTCTAATAATGAACAAGACTTAAATATATTAAATTGATATCAAAAGGAAGCTTTTATAAATTAAATGAAACCAACCGCATATTAATTATTTAATATGGAATACATACCTAAATATCATATGATTTAATATAATTATTTATCACTTAATATCATTATAACAACTTTGGCACTAGTGAAGTGCAGTTTGCAACACGGATGTAAAATGGTGGCGGTAAGTAAAAAGTGAAATTCACAGATAATACTTTAGAACTTATGGATACAAAATGTTTTTAAAATCCGATTAGAATTGTGGGTGCTACATCATCTCAAAGTGGAGACATTTTTCAAGTATGAAAAAAATGTACAATTTTTACAAAAACTTGCAACTTTGAAAATGAATATTGACCGAATTAAACAGTTGATCTTGAATATTTTTACTTTATTCAAAAAGTATATCAATTTTTAGTTATTTGTTGTAAAAAATAAAATAAAATTTGGAATACTTAGTAAATTGGACACGCTTCAAAAACACACTATATTTTCGCATTTTTTAAACTTCGGTGGAGTAGAATCAACAGAGATTCACGGAGATTCACGATATAATCATATACACGTGGTAGAGGGAACACTCACCTATCAGACCTATATAGTGTAGTCTTGCGATTTTTTGCGCAAATTTGTCAAAAATTAAAAAAATTAATGCAACCTCACGTTAAAAACGCGTTCCAGGTACAAGGATGCGAATTTGGCAAAGTATTTTTTTAATATTTACATATTTATAATGAAGCAAAATCTTTGGAGAGCATATATTGCAAAAACTGAAATTAAAAGGAATTGACGGAAAGAGGCAGATTACTACTACACTATTTTTGGAGATTTCAACACAACGGCAAAAAATTTACTATGTCCGAACATAAGTGTGTAAAACAGAAAAACTATAGGTCTCATATCTCGGCCGTTAATAGTTTTAAAAGAAGTGATTTTTGTTTGGTTAATTTTCTAATAATGAACAAGACTTAAATATATTAAATTGATATCGAAAGGAAGCTTATATAAATTAAATGAAACCAACCGCATATTAATTATTTAATATGGAATAAATACCTAAATATCATATGATTTAATATAATTATTTATCAATTTATATCATTATAACAACTTTGGCACTAGTGAAGTGCAGTTTGCAACACGGATGTAAAATGGTGGCGGTAAGTAAAAAGTGAAATTCACAGATAATACTTTAGAACTTATGGATACAAAATGTTTTTAAAATCCGATAAGAATAGTGGGTGCTACATCATCTCAAAGTGGAGACATTTTTCAAGTATGAAAAAATGTACAATTTTTACAAAAACTTGCAACTTTGATAAATGAATATTGACCGAATTAAACAATTGATCTTGAATATTTTTACTTTATTCAAAAAGTATATCAATTTTTAGTTATTTGTTGTAAAAAATACAATAAAATTTGGAATTCTTTGTAAATTGGACACGCTTCAAAAACACACTATATTTTCGCATATTTTAAACTTCGGTGGAGTAGAATCAACAGATTTTACGGAGATTTACTATATAATCATATACACGTGATAGAGGGAACATTCACCTATCAGACCTATATAGTGTAGTCTTGCGATTTTTTGCGCAAATTTGTGAAAAATTAAAAAAATTAATGCAACCTCACGTTAAAAACGCGTTCCAGGTACAAGGATGCAAATTTGGCAAAGTATTATTTGATATTTACATATTTATAATGAACCAAAATCATTGGAGAGCATATATTGCAAAAACTGAAATTAAAAGGAATTGACGGAAAGAGGCAGATTACTACTACACTATTTTTGGAGATTTCAACAAAACGGCAAAAAATTTACTATGTCCGAACATAAGTGTGTAAAACAGAAAAACTATAGGTCTCATATCTCGGCCGTTAATAGTTTTTAAAGAAGTGATTTTTGTTTGGTTAATTTTCTAATAATGAACAAGACTTAAATATATTAAATTGATATCAAAAGGAAGCTTTTATAAATTAAATGAAACCAACCGCATATTAATTATTTAATATGGAATAAATACCTAAATATCATATGATTTAATATAATTATTTATCAATTAATATCATTATAACAACTTTGGCACTAGTGAAGTGCAGTTTGCAACACGGATGTAAAATGGTGGCGGTAAGTAAAAAGTGAAATTCACAGATAATACTTTAGAACTTATGGATACAAAATGTTTTTAAAATCCGATTAGAATAGTGGGTGCTACATCATCTCAAAGTGGAGACATTTTTCAAGTATGAAAAAAATGTACAATTTTTACAAAAACTTGCAACTTTGAAAATGAATATTGACCGAATTAAACAATTGATCTAGAATATTTTTACTTTATACAAAAAGAAGATCAATTTTTAGTTATTTGTTGTAAAAAATAAAATAAAATTTAGAATAGTTAGTAAATTGGACACGCTTCAAAAACACACTAAATTTTCGCATTTTTTAAACTTCGGTGGAGTAGAATCAACAGAGATTCACGGAGATTCACGATATAATCATATACACGTGGTAGAGGGAAACATTCACCTATCAGACCTATATAGTGTGGTCTTGCGATTTTTTGCGCAAATTTGTCAAAAATTAAAAAAATTAATGCAACCTCACGTTAAAAACGCGTTCCAGGTACAAGGATGCGAATTTGGCAAAGTATTTTTTTAATATTTACATATTTATAATGAAGCAAAATCTTTGGAGAGCATATATTGCAAAAACTGAAATTAAAAGGAATTGACGGAAAGAGGCAGATTACTACTACACTATTTTTGGAGATTTCAACACAACGGCAAAAAATTTACTATGTCCGAACATAAGTGTGTAAAACAGAAAAACTATAGGTCTCATATCTCGGCCGTTAATAGTTTTAAAAGAAGTGATTTTTGTTTGGTTAATTTTCTAATAATGAACAAGACTTAAATATATTTAATTGATATCGAAAGGAAGCTTTTATAAATTAAAAGAAACCAACCGCATATTAATTATTTAATATGGAATACATACCTAAATATCATATGATTTAATATAATTATTTATCACTTAATATCATTATAACAACTTTGGCACTAGTGAAGTGCAGTTTGCAACACGGATGTAAAATGGTGGCGGTAAGTAAAAAGTGAAATTCACAGATAATACTTTAGAACTTATGGATACAAAATGTTTTTAAAATCCGATAAGAATAGTGGGTGCTACATCATCTCAAAGTGGAGACATTTTTCAAGTATGAAAAAAATGTACAATTTTTACAAAAACTTGCAACTTTGTAAATGAATATTGACCGAATTAAACAATTGATCTTGAATATTTTTACTTTATTCAAAAAGTATATCAATTTTTAGTTATTTGTTGTAAAAAATACAATAAAATTTGGAATTCTTTGTAAATTGGACACGCTTCAAAAACACACTATATTTTCGCATATTTTAAACTTCGGTGGAGTAGAATCAACAGAGATTCACGATATAATCATATACACGTGGTAGAGGGAACATTCACCTATCAGACCTATATAGTGTAGTCTTGCGATTTTTTGCGCAAATTTGTCAAAAATTAAAAAAATTAATGCAACCTCACGTTAAAAACGCGTTCCAGGTACAAGGATGCAAATTTGGCAAAGTATTATTTGATATTTACATATTTATAATGAACCAAAATCATTGGAGAGCATATATTGCAAAAACTGAAATTAAAAGGAATTGACGGAAAGAGGCTGATTACTACTACACTATTTTGGGAGATTTCAACAAAACGGCAAAAAAATTTACTATGTCCGAACATAAGTGTGTAAAACAGAAAAACGATAGGTCTCATATCTCGGCCGTTAATAGTTTTTAAAGAAGTGATTTTTGTTTGGTTAATTTTCTAATAATGAACAAGACCTAAATATATTAAATTGATATCGAAAGGAAGCTTATATAAATTAAATGAAACCAACCGCATATTAATTATTTAATATGGAATAAATACCTAAATATCATATGATTTAATATAATTATTTATCAATTTATATCATTATAACAACTTTGGCACTAGTGAAGTGCAGTTTGCAACACGGATGTAAAATGGTGGCGGTAAGTAAAAAGTGAAATTCACAGATAATACTTTAGAACTTATGGATACAAAATGTTTTTAAAATCCGATTAGAATTGTGGGTGCTACATCATCTCAAAGTGGAGACATTTTTCAAGTATGAAAAAAATGTACAATTTTTACAAAAACTTGCAACTTTTAAAATGAATATTGACCGAATTAAACAGTTGATCTTGAATATTTTTACTTCATTCAAAAAGTATATCAATTTTTAGTTATTTGTTGTAAAAAATACAATAAAATTTGGAATACTTAGTAAATTGGACACGCTTCAAAAACACACTATATTTTCGCATTTTTTAAACTTCGGTGGAGTAGAATCAACAGAGATTCACGATATAATCATATACACGTGGTAGAGGGAACACTCACCTATCAGACCTATATAGTGTAGTCTTGCGATTTTTTGCGCAAATTTGTCAAAAATTAAAAAAATTAATGCAACCTCACGTTAAAAACGCGTTCCAGGTACAAGGATGCGAATTTGGCAAAGTATTTTTTTAATATTTACATATTTATAATGAAGCAAAATCTTTGGAGAGCATATATTGCAAAAACTGAAATTAAAAGGAATTGACGGAAAGAGGCAGATTACTACTACACTATTTTTGGAGATTTCAACACAACGGCAAAAAATTTACTATGCCCGAACATAAGTGTGTAAAACAGAAAAACGATAGATCTCATATCTCGGCCGTTAATAGTTTTAAAAGAAGTGATTTTTGTTTGGTTAATTTTCTAATAATGAACAAGACTTAAATATATTAAATAGATATCGAAAGGAAGCTTATATAAATTAAATGAAACCAACCGCATATTAATTATTTAATATGAAATAAATACCTAAATATCATATGATTTAATATAATTATTTATCAATTAATATCATTATAACAACTTTGGCACTAGTGAAGTGCAGTTTGCAACACGGATGTAAAATGGTGGCGGTAAGTAAAAAGTGAAATTCACAGATAATACTTTAGTACTTATGGATACAAAATGTTTTTAAAATCCGATAAGAATAGTGGGTGCTACATCATCTCAAAGTGGAGACATTTTTAAAGTATGAAAAAATGTACAATTTTTACAAAAACTTGCAACTTTGTAAATGAATATTGACCGAATTAAACAATTGATCTTGAATATTTTTACTTTATTCAAAAAGTATATCAATTTTTAGTTATTTGTTGTAAAAAATACAATAAAATTTGGAATTCTTTGTAAATTGGACACGCTTCAAAAAAACACACTATATTTTCGCATATTTTAAACTTCGGTGGAGTAGAATCAACAGATTTTACGGAGATTTACTATATAATCATATACACGTGATAGAGGGAACATTCACCTATCAGACCTATATAGTGTAGTCTTGCGATTTTTTGCGCAAATTTGTCAAAAATTAAAAAAATTAATGCAACCTCACGTTAAAAACGCGTTCCAGGTACAAGGATGCGAATTTGGCAAAGTATTTTTTAATATTTACATATTTATAATGAAGCAAAATCTTTGGAGAGCATATATTGCAAAAACTGAAATTAAAAGGAATTGACGGAAAGAGGCTGATTACTACTACACTATTTTGGGAGATTTCAACAAAACGGCAAAAAATTTACTATGTCCGAACATAAGTGTGTAAAACAGAAAAACGATAGGTCTCATATCTCGGCCGTTAATAGTTTTTAAAGAAGTGATTTTTGTTTGGTTAATTTTCTAATAATGAACAAGACCTAAATATATTAAATTGATATCGAAAGGAAGCTTATATAAATTAAATGAAACCAACCGCATATTAATTATTTAATATGGAATAAATACCTAAATATCATATGATTTAATATAATTATTTATCAATTTATATCATTATAACAACTTTGGCACTAGTGAAGTGCAGTTTGCAACACGGATGTAAAATGGTGGCGGTAAGTAAAAAGTGAAATTCACAGATAATACTTTAGAACTTATGGATACAAAATGTTTTTAAAATCCGATTAGAATTGTGGGTGCTACATCATCTCAAAGTGGAGACATTTTTCAAGTATGAAAAAAATGTACAATTTTTACAAAAACTTGCAACTTTTAAAATGAATATTGACCGAATTAAACAGTTGATCTTGAATATTTTTACTTCATTCAAAAAGTATATCAATTTTTAGTTATTTGTTGTAAAAAATAGAATAAAATTTGGAATACTTAGTAAATTGGACACGCTTCAAAAACACACTATATTTTCGCATTTTTTAAACTTCGGTGGAGTAGAATCAACAGAGATTCACGGAGATTCACGATATAATCATATACACGTGGTAGAGGGAACATTCACCTATCAGACCTATATAGTGTAGTCTTGCGATTTTTTGCGCAAATTTGTCAAAAATTAAAAAAATTAATGCAACCTCACGTTAAAAACGCGTTCCAGGTACAAGGATGCGAATTTGGCAAAGTATTTTTTTAATATTTACATATTTATAATGAAGCAAAATCTTTGGAGAGCATATATTGCAAAAACTGAAATTAAAAGGAATTGACGGAAAGAGGCAGATTACTACTACACTATTTTTGGAGATTTCAACACAACGGCAAAAAATTTACTATGTCCGAACATAAGTGTGTAAAACAGAAAAACTATAGGTCTCATATCTTGGCCGTTAATAGTTTTTAAATAAGTGATTTTTGTTTGGTTAATTTTCTAATAATGAACAAGACTTAAATATATTAAATAGATATCGAAAGGAAGCTTATATAAATTAAATGAAACCAACCGCATATTAATTATTTAATATGAAATAAATACCTAAATATCATATGATTTAAAATAATTATTTATCAATTAATATCATTATAACAACTTTGGCACTAGTGAAGTGCAGTTTGCAACACGGATGTAAAATGGTGGCGGTAAGTAAAAAGTGAAATTCACAGATAATACTTTAGAACTTATGGATACAAAATGTTTTTAAAATCCGATTAGAATTGTGGGTGCTACATCATCTCAAAGTGGAGACATTTTTCAAGTATGAAAAAAATGTACAATTTTTACAAAAACTTGCAACTTTTAAAATGAATATTGACCGAATTAAACAGTTGATCTTGAATATTTTTACTTCATTCAAAAAGTATATCAATTTTTAGTTATTTGTTGTAAAAAATACAATAAAATTTGGAATAGTTAGTAAATTGGACACGCTTCAAAAACACACTAAATTTTCGCATTTTTTAAACTTCGGTGGAGTAGAATCAACAGAGATTCACGGAGATTCACGATATAATCATATACACGTGGTAGAGGGAAACATTCACCTATCAGACCTATATAGTGTAGTCTTGCGATTTTTTGCGCAAATTTGTCAAAAATTAAAAAAATTAATGCAACCTCACGTTAAAAACGCGTTCCAGGTACAAGGATGCGAATTTGGCAAAGTATTTTTTTAATATTTACATATTTATAATGAAGCAAAATCTTTGGAGAGCATATATTGCAAAAACTGAAATTAAAAGGAATTGACGGAAAGAGGCAGATTACTACTACACTATTTTTGGAGATTTCAACACAACGGCAAAAAATTTACTATGTCCGAACATAAGTGTGTAAAACAGAAAAACTATAGGTCTCATATCTCGGCCGTTAATAGTTTTAAAAGAAGTGATTTTTGTTTGGTTAATTTTCTAATAATGAACAAGACTTAAATATATTTAATTGATATCGAAAGGAAGCTTTTATAAATTAAAAGAAACCAACCGCATATTAATTATTTAATATGGAATAAATACCTAAATATCATATGATTTAATATAATTATTTATCAATTAATATCATTATAACAACTTTGGCACTAGTGAAGTGCAGTTTGCAACACGGATGTAAAATGGTGGCGGTAAGTAAAAAGTGAAATTCACAGATAATACTTTAGAACTTATGGATACAAAATGTTTTTAAAATCCGATAAGAATAGTGGGTGCTACATCATCTCAAAGTGGAGACATTTTTAAAGTATGAAAAAATGTACAATTTTTACAAAAACTTGCAACTTTGTAAATGAATATTGACCGAATTAAACATCTGATCTTGAATATTTTTACTTCATTCAAAAAGTATATAAATTTTTAGTTATTTGTTGTAAAAAATACAATAAAATTTGGAATTCTTTGTAAATTGAACACGCTTCAAAAACACACTATATTTTCGCATATTTTAAACTTCGGTGGAGTAGAATCAACAGAGATTCACGATATAATCATATACACGTGGTAGAGGGAACATTCACCTATCAGACCTATATAGTGTAGTCTTGCGATTTTTTGCGCAAATTTGTGAAAAATTAAAAAAATTAATGCAACCTCACGTTAAAAACGCGTTCCATGTACAAGGATGCAAATTCGGCAAAGTATTATTTGATATTTACATATTTATAATGAACCAAAATCATTGGAGAGCATATATTGCAAAAACTGAAATTAAAAGGAATTGACGGAAAGAGGCTGATTACTACTACACTATTTTGGGAGATTTCAACAAAACGGCAAAAAATTTACTATGTCCGAACATAAGTGTGTAAAACAGAAAAACGATAGGTCTCATATCTCGGCCGTTAATAGTTTTTAAAGAAGTGATTTTTGTTTGGTTAATTTTCTAATAATGAACAAGACCTAAATATATTAAATTGATATCGAAAGGAAGCTTATATAAATTAAATGAAACCAACCGCATATTAATTATTTAATATGGAATAAATACCTAAATATCATATGATTTAATATAATTATTTATCAATTTATATCATTATAACAACTTTGGCACTAGTGAAGTGCAGTTTGCAACACGGATGTAAAATGGTGGCGGTAAGTAAAAAGTGAAATTCACAGATAATACTTTAGAACTTATGGATACAAAATGTTTTTAAAATCCGATTAGAATTGTGGGTGCTACATCATCTCAAAGTGGAGACATTTTTCAAGTATGAAAAAAATGTACAATTTTTACAAAAACTTGCAACTTTTAAAATGAATATTGACCGAATTAAACAGTTGATCTTGAATATTTTTACTTCATTCAAAAAGTATATCAATTTTTAGTTATTTGTTGTAAAAAATACAATAAAATTTGGAATACTTAGTAAATTGGACACGCTTCAAAAACACACTATATTTTCGCATTTTTTAAACTTCGGTGGAGTAGAATCAACAGAGTTCACGGAGATTCACGATATAATCATATACACGTGGTAGAGGGAACATTCACCTATCAGACCTATATAGTGTAGTCTTGCGATTTTTTGCGCAAATTTGTCAAAAATTAAAAAAATTAATGCAACCTCACGTTAAAAACGCGTTCCAGGTACAAGGATGCGAATTTGGCAAAGTATTTTTTTAATATTTACATATTTATAATGAAGCAAAATCTTTGGAGAGCATATATTGCAAAAACTGAAATTAAAAGGAATTGACGGAAAGAGGCAGATTACTACTACACTATTTTTGGAGATTTCAACACAACGGCAAAAAATTTACTATGTCCGAACATAAGTGTGTAAAACAGAAAAACGATAGGTCTCATATCTCGGCCGTTAATAGTTTTAAAAGAAGTGATTTTTGTTTGGTTAATTTTCTAATAATGAACAAGACTTAAATATATTAAATAGATATCGAAAGGAAGCTTATATAAATTAAATGAAACCAACCGCATATTAATTATTTAATATGAAATAAATACCTAAATATCATATGATTTAATATAATTATTTATCAATTAATATCATTATAACAACTTTGGCACTAGTGAAGTGCAGTTTGCAACACGGATGTAAAATGGTGGCGGTAAGTAAAAAGTGAAATTCACAGATAATACTTTAGAACTTATGGATACAAAATGTTTTTAAAATCCGATAAGAATAGTGGGTGCTACATCATCTCAAAGTGGAGACATTTTTAAAGTATGAAAAAATGTACAATTTTTACAAAAACTTGCAACTTTGTAAATGAATATTGACCGAATTTAACAGTTGATCTTGAATATTTTTACTTCATTCAAAAAGTATATAAATTTTTAGTTATTTGTTGTAAAAAATACAATAAAATTTGGAATTCTTTGTAAATTGGACACGCTTCAAAAACACACTATATTTTCGCATATTTTAAACTTCGGTGGAGTAGAATCAACAGATTTTACGGAGATTTACTATATAATCATATACACGTGATAGAGGGAACATTCACCTATCAGACCTATATAGTGTAGTCTTGCGATTTTTTGCGCAAATTTGTCAAAAATTAAAAAAATTAATGCAACCTCACGTTAAAAACGCGTTCCAGGTACAAGGATGCGAATTTGGCAAAGTATTTTTTTAATATTTACATATTTATAATGAAGCAAAATCTTTGGAGAGCATATATTGCAAAAACTGAAATTAAAAGGAATTGACGGAAAGAGGCTGATTACTACTACACTATTTTGGGAGATTTCAACAAAACGGCAAAAAATTTACTATGTCCGAACATAAGTGTGTAAAACAGAAAAACGATAGGTCTCATATCTCGGCCGTTAATAGTTTTTAAAGAAGTGATTTTTGTTTGGTTAATTTTCTAATAATGAACAAGACTTAAATATATTAAATAGATATCGAAAGGAAGCTTATATAAATTAAATGAAACCAACCGCATATTAATTATTTAATATGAAATAAATACCTAAATATCATATGATTTAATATAATTATTTATCAATTAATATCATTATAACAACTTTGGCACTAGTGAAGTGCAGTTTGCAACACGGATGTAAAATGGTGGCGGTAAGTAAAAAGTGAAATTCACAGATAATACTTTAGAACTTATGGATACAAAATGTTTTTAAAATCCGATTAGAATTGTGGGTGCTACATCATCTCAAAGTGGAGACATTTTTCAAGTATGAAAAAAATGTACAATTTTTACAAAAACTTGCAACTTTTAAAATGAATATTGACCGAATTAAACAGTTGATCTTGAATATTTTTACTTCATTCAAAAAGTATATCAATTTTTAGTTATTTGTTGTAAAAAATACAATAAAATTTGGAATACTTTGTAAATTGGACACGCTTCAAAAACACACTATATTTTCGCATATTTTAAACTTCGGTGGAGTAGAATCAACAGATTTTACGGAGATTTACTATATAATCATATACACGTGATAGAGGGAACATTCACCTATCAGACCTATATAGTGTAGTCTTGCGATTTTTTGCGCAAATTTGTCAAAAATTAAAAAAATTAATGCAACCTCACGTTAAAAACGCGTTCCAGGTACAAGGATGCGAATTTGGCAAAGTATTTTTTTAATATTTACATATTTATAATGAAGCAAAATCTTTGGAGAGCATATATTGCAAAAACTGAAATTAAAAGGAATTGACGGAAAGAGGCAGATTACTACTACACTATTTTTGGAGATTTCAACACAACGGCAAAAAATTTACTATGTCCGAACATAAGTGTGTAAAACAGAAAAACTATAGGTCTCATATCTCGGCCGTTAATAGTTTTAAAAGAAGTGATTTTTGTTTGGTTAATTTTCTAATAATGAACAAGACTTAAATATATTTAATTGATATCGAAAGGAAGCTTATATAAATTAAAAGAAACCAACCGCATATTAATTATTTAATATGGAATACATACCTAAATATCATATGATTTAAAATAATTATTTATCAATTAATATCATTATAACAACTTTGGCACTAGTGAAGTGCAGTTTGCAACACGGATGTAAAATGGTGGCGGTAAGTAAAAAGTGAAATTCACAGATAATACTTTAGAACTTATGGATACAAAATGTTTTTAAAATCCGATAAGAATAGTGGGTGCTACATCATCTCAAAGTGGAGACATTTTTAAAGTATGAAAAAAATGTACAATTTTTACAAAAACTTGCAACTTTGTAAATGAATATTGACCGAATTAAACATCTGATCTTGAATATTTTTACTTCATTCAAAAAGTATATAAATTTTTAGTTATTTGTTGTAAAAAATACAATAAAATTTGGAATTCTTTGTAAATTGAACACGCTTCAAAAACACACTATATTTTCGCATTTTTTAAACTTCGGTGGAGTAGAATCAACAGAGATTCACGATATAATCATATACACGTGGTAGAGGGAACATTCACCTATCAGACCTATATAGTGTAGTCTTGCGATTTTTTGCGCAAATTTGTCAAAAATTAAAAAAAATTAATGCAACCTCACGTTAAAAACGCGTTCCAGGTACAAGGATGCAAATTTGGCAAAGTATTATTTGATATTTACATATTTATAATGAACACAAAATCATTGGAGAGCATATATTGCAAAAACTGAAATTAAAAGGAATTGACGGAAAGAGGCTGATTACTACTACACTATTTTGGGAGATTTCAACAAAACGGCAAAAAATTTACTATGTCCGAACATAAGTGTGTAAAACAGAAAAACGATAGGTCTCATATCTCGGCCGTTAATAGTTTTTAAAGAAGTGATTTTTGTTTGGTTAATTTTCTAATAATGAACAAGACCTAAATATATTAAATTGATATCGAAAGGAAGCTTATATAAATTAAATGAAACCAACCGCATATTAATTATTTAATATGGAATAAATACCTAAATATCATATGATTTAATATAATTATTTATCAATTTATATCATTATAACAACTTTGGCACTAGTGAAGTGCAGTTTGCAACACGGATGTAAAATGGTGGCGGTAAGTAAAAAGTGAAATTCACAGATAATACTTTAGAACTTATGGATACAAAATGTTTTTAAAATCCGATTAGAATTGTGGGTGCTACATCATCTCAAAGTGGAGACATTTTTCAAGTATGAAAAAAATGTACAATTTTTACAAAAACTTGCAACTTTTAAAATGAATATTGACCGAATTAAACAGTTGATCTTGAATATTTTTACTTCATTCAAAAAGTATATCAATTTTTAGTTATTTGTTGTAAAAAATACAATAAAATTTGGAATACTTAGTAAATTGGACACGCTTCAAAAACACACTATATTTTCGCATTTTTTAAACTTCGGTGGAGTAGAATCAACAGAGTTTCACGGAGATTCACTATATAATCATATACACGTGGTAGAGGGAACACTCACCTATCAGACCTATATAGTGTAGTCTTGCGATTTTTTGCGCAAATTTGTCAAAAATTAAAAAAATTAATGCAACCTCACGTTAAAAACGCGTTCCAGGTACAAGGATGCGAATTTGGCAAAGTATTTTTTTAATATTTACATATTTATAATGAAGCAAAATCTTTGGAGAGCATATATTGCAAAAACTGAAATTAAAAGGAATTGACGGAAAGAGGCTGATTACTACTACACTATTTTTGGAGATTTCAACACAACGGCAAAAAATTTACTATGTCCGAACATAAGTGTGTAAAACAGAAAAACGATAGGTCTCATATCTCGGCCGTTAATAGTTTTTAAAGAAGTGATTTTTGTTTGGTTAATTTTCTAATAATGAACAAGACTTAAATATATTAAATAGATATCGAAAGGAAGCTTATATAAATTAAATGAAACCAACCGCATATTAATTATTTAATATGAAATAAATACCTAAATATCATATGATTTAATATAATTATTTATCAATTAATATCATTATAACAACTTTGGCACTAGTGAAGTGCAGTTTGCAACACGGATGTAAAATGGTGGCGGTAAGTAAAAAGTGAAATTCACAGATAATACTTTAGTACTTATGGATACAAAATGTTTTTAAAATCCGATAAGAATAGTGGGTGCTACATCATCTCAAAGTGGAGACATTTTTAAAGTATGAAAAAATGTACAATTTTTACAAAAACTTGCAACTTTGTAAATGAATATTGACCGAATTAAACAATTGATCTTGAATATTTTTACTTTATTCAAAAAGTATATCAATTTTTAGTTATTTGTTGTAAAAAATACAATAAAATTTGGAATTCTTTGTAAATTGGACACGCTTCAAAAACACACTATATTTTCGCATATTTTAAACTTCGGTGGAGTAGAATCAACAGATTTTACGGAGATTTACTATATAATCATATACACGTGATAGAGGGAACATTCACCTATCAGACCTATATAGTGTAGTCTTGCGATTTTTTGCGCAAATTTGTCAAAAATTAAAAAAATTAATGCAACCTCACGTTAAAAACGCGTTCCAGGTACAAGGATGCGAATTTGGCAAAGTATTTTTTAATATTTACATATTTATAATGAAGCAAAATCTTTGGAGAGCATATATTGCAAAAACTGAAATTAAAAGGAATTGACGGAAAGAGGCTGATTACTACTACACTATTTTGGGAGATTTCAACAAAACGGCAAAAAATTTACTATGTCCGAACATAAGTGTGTAAAACAGAAAAACGATAGGTCTCATATCTCGGCCGTTAATAGTTTTTAAAGAAGTGATTTTTGTTTGGTTAATTTTCTAATAATGAACAAGACCTAAATATATTAAATTGATATCGAAAGGAAGCTTATATAAATTAAATGAAACCAACCGCATATTAATTATTTAATATGGAATAAATACCTAAATATCATATGATTTAATATAATTATTTATCAATTTATATCATTATAACAACTTTGGCACTAGTGAAGTGCAGTTTGCAACACGGATGTAAAATGGTGGCGGTAAGTAAAAAGTGAAATTCACAGATAATACTTTAGAACTTATGGATACAAAATGTTTTTAAAATCCGATTAGAATTGTGGGTGCTACATCATCTCAAAGTGGAGACATTTTTCAAGTATGAAAAAAATGTACAATTTTTACAAAAACTTGCAACTTTTAAAATGAATATTGACCGAATTAAACAGTTGATCTTGAATATTTTTACTTCATTCAAAAAGTATATCAATTTTTAGTTATTTGTTGTAAAAAATAGAATAAAATTTGGAATACTTAGTAAATTGGACACGCTTCAAAAACACACTATATTTTCGCATTTTTTAAACTTCGGTGGAGTAGAATCAACATAGGAGATTCACGATATAATCATATACACGTGGTAGAGGGAACACTCACCTATCAGACCTATATAGTGTAGTCTTGCGATTTTTTGCGCAAATTTGTCAAAAATTAAAAAAATTAATGCAACCTCACGTTAAAAACGCGTTCCAGGTACAAGGATGCGAATTTGGCAAAGTATTTTTTAATATTTACATATTTATAATGAAGCAAAATCTTTGGAGAGCATATATTGCAAAAACTGAAATTAAAAGGAATTGACGGAAAGAGGCAGATTACTACTACACTATTTTTGGAGATTTCAACACAACGGCAAAAAATTTACTATGTCCGAACATAAGTGTGTAAAACAGAAAAACGATAGATCTCATATCTCGGCCGTTAATAGTTTTAAAAGAAGTGATTTTTGTTTGGTTAATTTTCTAATAATGAACAAGACTTAAATATATTAAATAGATATCGAAAGGAAGCTTATATAAATTAAATGAAACCAACCGCATATTAATTATTTAATATGAAATAAATACCTAAATATCATATGATTTAATATAATTATTTATCAATTAATATCATTATAACAACTTTGGCACTAGTGAAGTGCAGTTTGCAACACGGATGTAAAATGGTGGCGGTAAGTAAAAAGTGAAATTCACAGATAATACTTTAGAACTTATGGATACAAAATGTTTTTAAAATCCGATTAGAATTGTGGGTGCTACATCATCTCAAAGTGGAGACATTTTTCAAGTATGAAAAAATGTACAATTTTTACAAAAACTTGCAACTTTGTAAATGAATATTGACCGAATTAAACAGTTGATCTTGAATATTTTTACTTCATTCAAAAAGTATATCAATTTTTAGTTATTTGTTGTAAAAAATACAATAAAATTTGGAATACTTAGTAAATTGGACACGCTTCAAAAACACACTATATTTTCGCATATTTTAAACTTCGGTGGAGTAGAATCAACAGATTTTACGGAGATTTACTATATAATCATATACACGTGATAGAGGGAACATTCACCTATCAGACCTATATAGTGTAGTCTTGCGATTTTTTGCGCAAATTTGTCAAAAATTAAAAAAATTAATGCAACCTCACGTTAAAAACGCGTTCCAGGTACAAGGATGCGAATTTGGCAAAGTATTTTTTAATATTTACATATTTATAATGAAGCAAAATCTTTGGAGAGCATATATTGCAAAAACTGAAATTAAAAGGAATTGACGGAAAGAGGCTGATTACTACTACACTATTTTGGGAGATTTCAACACAACGGCAAAAAATTTACTATGTCCGAACATAAGTGTGTAAAACAGAAAAACGATAGGTCTCATATCTCGGCCGTTAATAGTTTTTAAAGAAGTGATTTTTGTTTGGTTAATTTTCTAATAATGAACAAGACCTAAATATATTAAATAGATATCGAAAGGAAGCTTATATAAATTAAATGAAACCAACCGCATATTAATTATTTAATATGGAATAAATACCTAAATATCATATGATTTAATATAATTATTTATCAATTAATATCATTATAACAATTTTAGCACTAGTGAAGTGCAGTTTGCAACACGGATGTAAAATGGTGGCGGTAAGTAAAAAGTGAAATTCACAGATAATACTTTAGAACTTATGGATACAAAATGTTTTTAAAGTCCGATAAGAATAGTGGGTGCTACATCATCTCAAAGTGGAGACATTTTTCAAGTATGAAAAAAATGTACAATTTTTACAAAAACTTGCAACTTTTAAAATGAATATTGACCGAATTAAACAATTGATCTTGAATATTTTTACTTTATTCAAAAAGTAGATCAATTTTTAGTTATTTGTTGTAAAAAATACAATAAAATTTGGAATAGTTAGTAAATTGGACACGCTTCAAAAACACACTATATTTTCGCATTTTTTAAACTTCGGTGGAGTAGAATCAACAGAGATTCACGGAGATTCACGATATAATCATATACACGTGGTAGAGGGAACACTCACCTATCAGACCTATATAGTGTAGTCTTGCGATTTTTTGCGCAAATTTGTCAAAAATTAAAAAAATTAATGCAACCTCACGTTAAAAACGCGTTCCAGGTACAAGGATGCGAATTTGGCAAAGTATTTTTTTAATATTTACATATTTATAATGAAGCAAAATCTTTGGAGAGCATATATTGCAAAAACTGAAATTAAAAGGAATTGACGGAAAGAGGCAGATTACTACTACACTATTTTTGGAGATTTCAACACAACGGCAAAAAATTTACTATGTCCGAACATAAGTGTGTAAAACAGAAAAACTATAGGTCTCATATCTCGGCCGTTAATAGTTTTTAAAGAAGTGATTTTTGTTTGGTTAATTTTCCAATAATGAACAAGACCTAAATATATTAAATAGATATCGAAAGGAAGCTTATATAAATTAAATGAAACCAACCGCATATTAATTATTTAATATGAAATAAATACCTAAATATCATATGATTTAAAATAATTATTTATCAATTAATATCATTATAACAACTTTGGCACTAGTGAAGTGCAGTTTGCAACACGGATGTAAAATGGTGGCGGTAAGTAAAAAGTGAAATTCACAGATAATACTTTAGAACTTATGGATACAAAATGTTTTTAAAATCCGATTAGAATTGTGGGTGCTACATCATCTCAAAGTGGAGACATTTTTCAAGTATGAAAAAAATGTACAATTTTTACAAAAACTTGCAACTTTTAAAATGAATATTGACCGAATTAAACAGTTGATCTTGAATATTTTTACTTCATTCAAAAAGTATATCAATTTTTAGTTATTTGTTGTAAAAAATACAATAAAATTTGGAATACTTAGTAAATTGGACACGCTTCAAAAACACACTATATTTTCGCATTTTTTAAACTTCGGTGGAGTAGAATCAACAAGGAGATTCACGATATAATCATATACACGTGGTAGAGGGAACACTCACCTATCAGACCTATATAGTGTAGTCTTGCGATTTTTTGCGCAAATTTGTCAAAAATTAAAAAAATTAATGCAACCTCACGTTAAAAACGCGTTCCAGGTACAAGGATGCGAATTTGGCAAAGTATTTTTTTAATATTTACATATTTATAATGAAGCAAAATCTTTGGAGAGCATATATTGCAAAAACTGAAATTAAAAGGAATTGACGGAAAGAGGCAGATTACTACTACACTATTTTTGGAGATTTCAACACAACGGCAAAAAATTTACTATGCCCGAACATAAGTGTGTAAAACAGAAAAACGATAGATCTCATATCTCGGCCGTTAATAGTTTTAAAAGAAGTGATTTTTGTTTGGTTAATTTTCTAATAATGAACAAGACTTAAATATATTAAATAGATATCGAAAGGAAGCTTATATAAATTAAATGAAACCAACCGCATATTAATTATTTAATATGAAATAAATACCTAAATATCATATGATTTAATATAATTATTTATCAATTAATATCATTATAACAACTTTGGCACTAGTGAAGTGCAGTTTGCAACACGGATGTAAAATGGTGGCGGTAAGTAAAAAGTGAAATTCACAGATAATACTTTAGAACTTATGGATACAAAATGTTTTTAAAATCCGATAAGAATAGTGGGTGCTACATCATCTCAAAGTGGAGACATTTTTCAAGTATGAAAAAAATGTACAATTTTTACAAAAACTTGCAACTTTTTAAATGAATATTGACCGAATTTAACAATTGATCTTGAATATTTTTACTTCATTCAAAAAGTATATCAATTTTTAGTTATTTGTTGTAAAAAATACAATAAAATTTGGAATACTTAGTAAATTGGACACGCTTCAAAAACACACTATATTTTCGCATATTTTAAACTTCGGTGGAGTAGAATCAACAGATTTTACGGAGATTTACTATATAATCATATACACGTGATAGAGGGAACATTCACCTATCAGACCTATATAGTGTAGTCTTGCGATTTTTTGCGCAAATTTGTCAAAAATTAAAAAAATTAATGCAACCTCACGTTAAAAACGCGTTCCAGGTACAAGGATGCGAATTTGGCAAAGTATTTTTTAATATTTACATATTTATAATGAAGCAAAATCTTTGGAGAGCATATATTGCAAAAACTGAAATTAAAAGGAATTGACGGAAAGAGGCTGATTACTACTACACTATTTTGGGAGATTTCAACAAAACGGCAAAAAATTTACTATGTCCGAACATAAGTGTGTAAAACAGAAAAACGATAGGTCTCATATCTCGGCCGTTAATAGTTTTTAAAGAAGTGATTTTTGTTTGGTTAATTTTCTAATAATGAACAAGACCTAAATATATTAAATTGATATCGAAAGGAAGCTTATATAAATTAAATGAAACCAACCGCATATTAATTATTTAATATGGAATAAATACCTAAATATCATATGATTTAATATAATTATTTATCAATTAATATCATTATAACAACTTTGGCACTAGTGAAGTGCAGTTTGCAACACGGATGTAAAATGGTGGCGGTAAGTAAAAAGTGAAATTCACAGATAATACTTTAGAACTTATGGATACAAAATGTTTTTAAAATCCGATTAGAATTGTGGGTGCTACATCATCTCAAAGTGGAGACATTTTTCAAGTATGAAAAAAATGTACAATTTTTACAAAAACTTGCAACTTTTAAAATGAATATTGACCGAATTAAACAGTTGATCTTGAATATTTTTACTTCATTCAAAAAGTATATCAATTTTTAGTTATTTGTTGTAAAAAATAGAATAAAATTTGGAATACTTAGTAAATTGGACACGCTTCAAAAACACACTATATTTTCGCATTTTTTAAACTTCGGTGGAGTAGAATCAACAGAGATTCACGATATAATCATATACACGTGGTAGAGGGAACACTCACCTATCAGACCTATATAGTGTAGTCTTGCGATTTTTTGCGCAAATTTGTCAAAAATTAAAAAAATTAATGCAACCTCACGTTAAAAACGCGTTCCAGGTACAAGGATGCGAATTTGGCAAAGTATTTTTTAATATTTACATATTTATAATGAAGCAAAATCTTTGGAGAGCATATATTGCAAAAACTGAAATTAAAAGGAATTGACGGAAAGAGGCAGATTACTACTACACTATTTTTGGAGATTTCAACACAACGGCAAAAAATTTACTATGTCCGAACATAAGTGTGTAAAACAGAAAAACGATAGATCTCATATCTCGGCCGTTAATAGTTTTAAAAGAAGTGATTTTTGTTTGGTTAATTTTCTAATAATGAACAAGACTTAAATATATTAAATAGATATCGAAAGGAAGCTTATATAAATTAAATGAAACCAACCGCATATTAATTATTTAATATGAAATAAATACCTAAATATCATATGATTTAAAATAATTATTTATCAATTAATATCATTATAACAACTTTGGCACTAGTGAAGTGCAGTTTGCAACACGGATGTAAAATGGTGGCGGTAAGTAAAAAGTGAAATTCACAGATAATACTTTAGAACTTATGGATACAAAATGTTTTTAAAATCCGATAAGAATAGTGGGTGCTACATCATCTCAAAGTGGAGACATTTTTCAAGTATGAAAAAATGTACAATTTTTACAAAAACTTGCAACTTTGAAAATGAATATTGACCGAATTAAACAATTGATCTTGAATATTTTTACTTTATTCAAAAAGTATATCAATTTTTAGTTATTTGTTGTAAAAAATACAATAAAATTTGGAATTCTTTGTAAATTGGACACGCTTCAAAAAAACACACTATATTTTCGCATATTTTAAACTTCGGTGGAGTAGAATCAACAGATTTTACGGAGATTTACTATATAATCATATACACGTGATAGAGGGAACATTCACCTATCAGACCTATATAGTGTAGTCTTGCGATTTTTTGCGCAAATTTGTCAAAAATTAAAAAAATTAATGCAACCTCACGTTAAAAACGCGTTCCAGGTACAAGGATGCGAATTTGGCAAAGTATTTTTTAATATTTACATATTTATAATGAAGCAAAATCTTTGGAGAGCATATATTGCAAAAACTGAAATTAAAAGGAATTGACGGAAAGAGGCTGATTACTACTACACTATTTTGGGAGATTTCAACAAAACGGCAAAAAATTTACTATGTCCGAACATAAGTGTGTAAAACAGAAAAACGATAGGTCTCATATCTCGGCCGTTAATAGTTTTTAAAGAAGTGATTTTTGTTTGGTTAATTTTCTAATAATGAACAAGACTTAAATATATTAAATAGATATCGAAAGGAAGCTTATATAAATTAAATGAAACCAACCGCATATTAATTATTTAATATGGAATAAATACCTAAATATCATATGATTTAATATAATTATTTATCAATTAATATCATTATAACAACTTTAGCACTAGTGAAGTGCAGTTTGCAACACGGATGTAAAATGGTGGCGGTAAGTAAAAAGTGAAATTCACAGATAATACTTTAGAACTTATGGATACAAAATGTTTTTAAAGTCCGATAAGAATAGTGGGTGCTACATCATCTCAAAGTGGAGACATTTTTCAAGTATGAAAAAAATGTACAATTTTTACAAAAACTTGCAACTTTTTAAAATGAATATTGACCGAATTAAACAATTGATCTTGAATATTTTTACTTTATTCAAAAAGTATATCAATTTTTAGTTATTTGTTGTAAAAAATACAATAAAATTTGGAATACTTAGTAAATTGGACACGCTTCAAAAACACACTATATTTTCGCATTTTTTAAACTTCGGTGGAGTAGAATCAACAGAGATTCACGGAGATTCACGATATAATCATATACACGTGGTAGAGGGAACATTCACCTATCAGACCTATATAGTGTAGTCTTGCGATTTTTTGCGCAAATTTGTCAAAAATTAAAAAAATTAATGCAACCTCACGTTAAAAACGCGTTCCAGGTACAAGGATGCGAATTTGGCAAAGTATTTTTTTAATATTTACATATTTATAATGAAGCAAAATCTTTGGAGAGCATATATTGCAAAAACTGAAATTAAAAGGAATTGACGGAAAGAGGCAGATTACTACTACACTATTTTTGGAGATTTCAACACAACGGCAAAAAATTTACTATGTCCGAACATAAGTGTGTAAAACAGAAAAACGATAGGTCTCATATCTCGGCCGTTAATAGTTTTTAAAGAAGTGATTTTTGTTTGGTTAATTTTCTAATAATGAACAAGACTTAAATATATTAAATAGATATCGAAAGGAAGCTTATATAAATTAAATGAAACCAACCGCATATTAATTATTTAATATGGAATAAATACCTAAATATCATATGATTTAAAATAATTATTTATCAATTAATATCATTATAACAACTTTGGCACTAGTGAAGTGCAGTTTGCAACACGGATGTAAAATGGTGGCGGTAAGTAAAAAGTGAAATTCACAGATAATACTTTAGAACTTATGGATACAAAATGTTTTTAAAATCCGATTAGAATTGTGGGTGCTACATCATCTCAAAGTGGAGACATTTTTCAAGTATGAAAAAAATGTACAATTTTTACAAAAACTTGCAACTTTTAAAATGAATATTGACCGAATTAAACAGTTGATCTTGAATATTTTTACTTTATTCAAAAAGTATATCAATTTTTAGTTATTTGTTGTAAAAAATACAATAAAATTTGGAATACTTAGTAAATTGGACACGCTTCAAAAACACACTATATTTTCGCATTTTTTAAACTTCGGTGGAGTAGAATCAACAGAGATTCACGGAGATTCGATATAATCATATACACGTGGTAGAGGGAACATTCACCTATCAGACCTATATAGTGTAGTCTTGCGATTTTTTGCGCAAATTTGTCAAAAATTAAAAAAATTAATGCAACCTCACGTTAAAAACGCGTTCCAGGTACAAGGATGCGAATTTGGCAAAGTATTTTTTAATATTTACATATTTATAATGAAGCAAAATCTTTGGAGAGCATATATTGCAAAAACTGAAATTAAAAGGAATTGACGGAAAGAGGCAGATTACTACTACACTATTTTTGGAGATTTCAACAAAACGGCAAAAAATTTACTATGTCCGAACATAAGTGTGTAAAACAGAAAAACGATAGATCTCATATCTCGGCCGTTAATAGTTTTTAAAGAAGTGATTTTTGTTTGGTTAATTTTCTAATAATGAACAAGACTTAAATATATTAAATAGATATCGAAAGGAAGCTTATATAAATTAAATGAAACCAACCGCATATTAATTATTTAATATGAAATAAATACCTAAATATCATATGATTTAATATAATTATTTATCAATTAATATCATTATAACAACTTTGGCACTAGTGAAGTGCAGTTTGCAACACGGATGTAAAATGGTGGCGGTAAGTAAAAAGTGAAATTCACAGATAATACTTTAGAACTTATGGATACAAAATGTTTTTAAAATCCGATAAGAATAGTGGGTGCTACATCATCTCAAAGTGGAGACATTTTTCAAGTATGAAAAAAATGTACAATTTTTACAAAAACTTGCAACTTTTTAAATGAATATTGACCGAATTAAACAATTGATCTTGAATATTTTTACTTCATTCAAAAAGTATATCAATTTTTAGTTATTTGTTGTAAAAAATACAATAAAATTTGGAATACTTAGTAAATTGGACACGCTTCAAAAACACACTATATTTTCGCATTTTTTAAACTTCGGTGGAGTAGAATCAACAGATTTTACGGAGATTCACGATATAATCATATACACGTGGTAGAGGGAACATTCACCTATCAGACCTATATAGTGTAGTCTTGCGATTTTTTGCGCAAATTTGTCAAAAATTAAAAAAATTAATGCAACCTCACGTTAAAAACGCGTTCCAGGTACAAGGATGCGAATTTGGCAAAGTATTTTTTAATATTTACATATTTATAATGAAGCAAAATCTTTGGAGAGCATATATTGCAAAAACTGAAATTAAAAGGAATTGACGGAAAGAGGCAGATTACTACTACACTATTTTTGGAGATTTCAACACAACGGCAAAAAATTTACTATGTCCGAACATAAGTGTGTAAAACAGAAAAACGATAGGTCTCATATCTCGGCCGTTAATAGTTTTTAAAGAAGTGATTTTTGTTTGGTTAATTTTCTAATAATGAACAAGACTTAAATATATTAAATTGATATCGAAAGGAAGCTTATATAAATTAAAAGAAACCAACCGCATATTAATTATTTAATATGGAATAAATACCTAAATATCATATGATTTAAAATAATTATTTATCAATTAATATCATTATAACAACTTTGGCACTAGTGAAGTGCAGTTTGCAACACGGATGTAAAATGGTGGCGGTAAGTAAAAAGTGAAATTCACAGATAATACTTTAGAACTTATGGATACAAAATGTTTTTAAAGTCCGATTAGAATTGTGGGTGCTACATCATCTCAAAGTGGAGACATTTTTCAAGTATGAAAAAAATGTACAATTTTTACAAAAACTTGCAACTTTTAAAATGAATATTGACCGAATTAAACAATTGATCTTGAATATTTTTACTTCATTCAAAAAGTATATCAATTTTTAGTTATTTGTTGTAAAAAATACAATAAAATTTGGAATACTTAGTAAATTGGACACGCTTCAAAAACACACTATATTTTCGCATTTTTTAAACTTCGGTGGAGTAGAATCAACAGAGTTTCACGGAGATTCACGATATAATCATATACACGTGGTAGAGGGAACACTCACCTATCAGACCTATATAGTGTAGTCTTGCGATTTTTTGCGCAAATTTGTCAAAAATTAAAAAAATTAATGCAACCTCACGTTAAAAACGCGTTCCAGGTACAAGGATGCGAATTTGGCAAAGTATTTTTTAATATTTACATATTTATAATGAAGCAAAATCTTTGGAGAGCATATATTGCAAAAACTGAAATTAAAAGGAATTGACGGAAAGAGGCAGATTACTACTACACTATTTTTGGAGATTTCAACACAACGGCAAAAAATTTACTATGTCCGAACATAAGTGTATAAAACAGAAAAACGATAGGTCTCATATCTCGGCCGTTAATAGTTTTAAAAGAAGTGATTTTTGTTTGGTTAATTTTCTAATAATGAACAAGACTTAAATATATTAAATAGATATCGAAAGGAAGCTTATATAAATTAAATGAAACCAACCGCATATTAATTATTTAATATGGAATAAATACCTAAATATCATATGATTTAATATAATTATTTATCAATTAATATCATTATAACAACTTTGGCACTAGTGAAGTACAGTTTGCAACACGGATGTAAAATGGTGGCGGTAAGTAAAAAGTGAAATTCACAGATAATACTTTAGAACTTATGGATACAAAATGTTTTTAAAATCCGATAAGAATAGTGGGTGCTACATCATCTCAAAGTGGAGACATTTTTCAAGTATGAAAAAAATGTACAATTTTTACAAAAACTTGCAACTTTTAAAATGAATATTGACCGAATTAAACAGTTGATCTTGAATATTTTTACTTCATTCAAAAAGTATATCAATTTTTAGTTATTTGTTGTAAAAAATACAATAAAATTTGGAATACTTAGTAAATTGGACACGCTTCAAAAACACACTATATTTTCGCATTTTTTAAACTTCGGTGGAGTAGAATCAACAGAGATTCACGGAGATTCACGATATAATCATATACACGTGGTAGAGGGAACACTCACCTATCAGACCTATATAGTGTAGTCTTGCGATTTTTTGCGCAAATTTGTCAAAAATTAAAAAAATTAATGCAACTTCACGTTAAAAACGCGTTCCAGGTACAAGGATGCGAATTTGGCAAAGTATTTTTTTGATATTTACATATTTATAATGAACCAAAATCTTGGAGAGCATATATTGCAAAAACTGAAATTAAAAGGAATTGACGGAAAGAGGCAGATTACTACTACACTATTTTTGGAGATTTCAACACAACGGCAAAAAATTTACTATGTCCGAACATAAGTGTGTAAAACAGAAAAACGATAGGTCTCATATCTCGGCCGTTAATAGTTTTTAAAGAAGTGATTTTTGTTTGGTTAATTTTCTAATAATGAACAAGACTTAAATATATTAAATAGATATCGAAAGGAAGCTTATATAAATTAAATGAAACCAACCGCATATTAATTATTTAATATGAAATAAATACCTAAATATCATATGATTTAATATAATTATTTATCAATTAATATCATTATAACAACTTTGGCACTAGTGAAGTGCAGTTTGCAACACGGATGTAAAATGGTGGCGGTAAGTAAAAAGTGAAATTCACAGATAATACTTCAGAACTTATGGATACAAAATGTTTTTAAAATCCGATAAGAATAGTGGGTGCTACATCATCTCAAAGTGGAGACATTTTTCAAGTATGAAAAAAATGTACAATTTTTACAAAAACTTGCAACTTTGAAAATGAATATTGACCGAATTAAACAGTTGATCTTGAATATTTTTACTTCATTCAAAAAGTATATCAATTTTTAGTTATTTGTTGTAAAAAATACAATAAAATTTGGAATACTTAGTAAATTGGACACGCTTCAAAAACACACTATATTTTCGCATTTTTTAAACTTCGGTGGAGTAGAATCAACAGAGATTCACGGAGATTCACGATATAATCATATACACGTGATAGAGGGAACATTCACCTATCAGACCTATATAGTGTAGTCTTGCGATTTTTTGCGCAAATTTGTCAAAAATTAAAAAAATTAATGCAACTTCACGTTAAAAACGCGTTCCAGGTACAAGGATGCAAATTTGGCAAAGTATTTTTTGATATTTACATATTTATAATGAACCAAAATCATTGGAGAGCATATATTGCAAAAACTGAAATTAAAAGGAATTGACGGAAAGAGGCAGATTACTACTACACTATTTTTGGAGATTTCAACACAACGGCAAAAAATTTACTATGTCCGAACATAAGTGTGTAAAACAGAAAAACTATAGGTCTCATATCTTGGCCGTTAATAGTTTTTTTAAATAAGTGATTTTTGTTTGGTTAATTTTCTAATAATGAACAAGACTTAAATATATTAAATAGATATCGAAAGGAAGCTTATATAAATTAAATGAAACCAACCGCATATTAATTATTTAATATGAAATAAATACCTAAATATCATATGATTTAAAATAATTATTTATCAATTAATATCATTATAACAACTTTGGCACTAGTGAAGTGCAGTTTGCAACACGGATGTAAAATGGTGGCGGTAAGTAAAAAGTGAAATTCACAGATAATACTTCAGAACTTATGGATACAAAATGTTTTTAAAGTCCGATAAGAATAGTGGGTGCTACATCATCTCAAAGTGGAGACATTTTTCAAGTATGAAAAAAATGTACAATTTTTACAAAAACTTGCAACTTTGTAAAATGAATATTGACCGAATTAAACAGTTGATCTTGAATATTTTTACTTCATTCAAAAAGTATATCAATTTTTAGTTATTTGTTGTAAAAAATACAATAAAATTTGGAATACTTAGTAAATTGGACACGCTTCAAAAACACACTATATTTTCGCATTTTTTAAACTTCGGTGGAGTAGAATCAACAGAGATTCACGGAGATTCACGATATAATCATATACACGTGGTAGAGGGAACATTCACCTATCAGACCTATATAGTGTAGTCTTGCGATTTTTTGCGCAAATTTGTCAAAAATTAAAAAAATTAATGCAACCTCACGTTAAAAACGCGTTCCAGGTACAAGGATGCGAATTTGGCAAAGTATTTTTTTAATATTTACATATTTATAATGAAGCAAAATCTTTGGAGAGCATATATTGCAAAAACTGAAATTAAAAGGAATTGACGGAAAGAGGCTGATTACTACTACACTATTTTGGGAGATTTCAACACAACGGCAAAAAATTTACTATGTCCGAACATAAGTGTGTAAAACAGAAAAACTATAGGTCTCATATCTCGGCCGTTAATAGTTTTTAAAGAAGTGATTTTTGTTTGGTTAATTTTCTAATAATGAACAAGACTTAAATATATTAAATTGATATCGAAAGGAAGCTTATATAAATTAAATGAAACCAACCGCATATTAATTATTTAATATGGAATAAATACCTAAATATCATATGATTTAATATAATTATTTATCAATTAATATCATTATAACAACTTTGGCACTAGTGAAGTGCAGTTTGCAACACGGATGTAAAATGGTGGCGGTAAGTAAAAAGTGAAATTCACAGATAATACTTTAGAACTTATGGATACAAAATGTTTTTAAAGTCCGATAAGAATAGTGGGTGCTACATCATCTCAAAGTGGAGACATTTTTCAAGTATGAAAAAAATGTACAATTTTTTACAAAAACTTGCAACTTTGAAAATGAATATTGACCGAATTAAACAATTGATCTTGAATATTTTTACTTTATTCAAAAAGTAGATCAATTTTTAGTTATTTGTTGTAAAAAATACAATAAAATTTGGAATACTTAGTAAATTGGACACGCTTCAAAAACACACTATATTTTCGCATTTTTTTAAACTTCGGTGGAGTAGAATCAACAGAGATTCACGGAGATTCACGATATAATCATATACACGTGGTAGAGGGAACATTCACCTATCAGACCTATATAGTGTAGTCTTGCGATTTTTTGCGCAAATTTGTCAAAAATTAAAAAAATTAATGCAACTTCACGTTAAAAACGCGTTCCAGGTACAAGGATGCGAATTTGGCAAAGTATTTTTTTGATATTTACATATTTATAATGAACCAAAATCTTTGGAGAGCATATATTGCAAAAACTGAAATTAAAAGGAATTGACGGAAAGAGGCAGATTACTACTACACTATTTTGGGAGATTTCAACAAAACGGCAAAAAATTTACTATGTCCGAACATAAGTGTGTAAAACAGAAAAACTATAGGTCTCATATCTCGGCCGTTAATAGTTTTTAAAGAAGTGATTTTTGTTTGGTTAATTTTCTAATAATGAACAAGACTTAAATATATTAAATAGATATCGAAAGGAAGCTTATATAAATTAAATGAAACCAACCGCATATTAATTATTTAATATGGAATAAATACCTAAATATCATATGATTTAAAATAATTATTTATCAATTAATATCATTATAACAACTTTTGGCACTAGTGGAGTGCAGTTTGCAACACGGATGTAAAATGGTGGCGGTAAGTAAAAAGTGAAATTCACAGATAATACTTTAGAACTTATGGATACAAAATGTTTTTAAAGTCCGATTAGAATAGTGGGTGCTACATCATCTCAAAGTGGAGACATTTTTCAAGTATGAAAAAATGTACAGTTTTTACAAAAACTTGCAACTTTGAAAATGAATATTAACCGAATTAAACATTTGATCTTGAATATTTTTACTTCATTCAAAAAGTATATCAATTTTTAGTTATTTGTTGTAAAAAATACAATAAAATTTGGAATACTTAGTAAATTGGACACGCTTCAAAAACACACTATATTTTCGCATTTTTTAAACTTCGGTGGAGTAGAATCAACAGAGATTCACGGAGATTCACGATATAATCATATACACGTGGTAGAGGGAACACTCACCTATCAGACCTATATAGTGTAGTCTTGCGATTTTTTGCGCAAATTTGTGAAAAATTAAAAAAATTAATGCAACTTCACGTTAAAAACGCGTTCCAGGTACAAGGATGCGAATTTGGCAAAGTATTATTTGATATTTACATATTTATAATGAACCAAAATCATATATTGCAAAAACTGAAATTAAAAGGAATTGACGGAAAGAGGCAGATTACTACTACACTATTTTGGGAGATTTCAACAAAACGGCAAAAAATTTACTATGTCCGAACATAAGTGTGTAAAACAGAAAAACGATAGGTCTCATATCTCGGCCGTTAATAGTTTTTAAAGAAGTGATTTTTGTTTGGTTAATTTTCTAATAATGGAACAAGACCTAAATATATTAAATTGATATCGAAAGGAAGCTTATATATATTAAGTGAAACCAACCGTATATTAATTATTTAATATGGAATAAATACCTAAATATCATATGATTTAATATAATTATTTATCAATTTATATCATTATAACAATTTGAGCACCAGTGAAGTGCAGTTTGCAACACGGATGTAAAATGGTGGCGGTAAGTAAAAAGTGAAATTCACAGATAATACTTCAGAACTTATGGATACAAAATGTTTTTAAAGTCCGATAAGAATAGTGGGTGCTACATCATCTCAAAAAGTGGAGACATTTTTCAAGTATGAAAAAAATGTACAATTTTTACAAAAACTTGCAACTTTTAAAATGAATATTGACCGAATTAAACAGTTGATCTTGAATATTTTTACTTCATTCAAAAAGTATATCAATTTTTAGTTATTTGTTGTAAAAAATACAATAAAATTTGGAATACTTAGTAAATTGGGCACGCTTCAATAACACACACTATATTTTCGAAATTTTTAAACTTCGGTGGAGTAGAATCAACAGAGATTCACGGAGATTCACGATATAATCATATACACGTGGTAGAAGGGAACACTCACCTATCTTGAGACCTATATAGTGTAGTCTTGCGATTTTTTGCGCAAATTTGTCAAAAATTAAAAAAATTAATGAAACTTCATTTAAAAACGCGTTCCAGGTAGAAGGATGCAAATTTGGCAAAGTTTTTTTTGTTATTTACATATTTATAATGAACCAAAATCTTTGGAGAGCATATATTGCAAAAACTGAAATTAAAAGGAATTGACGGAAAGAGGCTGATTACTACTACTACACTATTTTGGGAGATTTCAACAAAACGGCTAAAAAATTTACTATGTCCGAACATAAGTGTGTAAAACAGAAAAACTATAGGTCTCATATCTCCGCCGTTAATAGTTTTTAAAGAAGTGATTTTTGTTTGGTTAATTTTCTTATAATGTGAACAAGACTTAAATATATTAAATAGATATCGAAAGGAAGCTATATAAATTAAATGAAACCAACCTCATATTAATTGTTTAATATGGAATAAATACCAAAATATCATATGATTTAAAATGATTATTTATCAATTAATATCATTATAACAACTTTGGCACTAGTGAAGTGCAGTTTGCAACACGGATGTAAAATGGTGGCGGTAAGTAAAAAGTGAAATTCACAGATAATACTTTAGAACTTATGGATAGAAAATGTTAAAAAAAAAAAAAAAAAAAAAAAAAAAAAAAAAAAAAAAAAAAAAAAAAAAAAAAAAAGGGGTGAAATGAATATTGACCGAATTAAACAATTGATTTCGAATATTTTTACTTTATTCAAAAAGTATATCAATTTTTAGTTATTTGTTGTAAAAAATACAATAATATTTGGAATTCTTTGTAAATTGGACACGCTTCAAAAACACACTATATTTTCGCTTTTTTTAAACTTCGGTGGAGTAGAATCAACAGAGATTCACGGAGATTCACGATATAATCATATACACGTGGTAGAGGGAACACTCACCTATCAGACCTATATAGTGTAGTCTTGCGATTTTTTGCGCAAATTTGTCAAAAATTAAAAAAATTAATGCAACCTCACGTTAAAAACGCGTTCCAGGTACAAGGATGCGAATTTGGCAAAGTATTATTTGATATTTACATATTTATAATGAACCAAAATAAAAAAATTTCATATATTGCAAAAACTGAAATTAAAAAGGAAATTGACGGAAAGAGGCAGATTACTACTACACTATTTTGGGAGATTTCAACAGAACGGCAAAAAATTTACTATGTCCGAACATAAGTGTGTGTAAAACAGAAAAACGATAGGTCTCATATCTCGGCCGTTAATAGTTTTTAAAGAAGTGATTTTTGTTTGGTTAATTTTCTAATAATGAAGAAGACCTAAATATATTAAATTGATATCGAAAGGAAGCTTATATAAATTAAATGAAACCAACCGCATATTAATTATTTAATATGGAATAAATACCTAAATATCATATGATTTAATATAATTATTTATCAATTTATATCATTATAACAATTTGAGCACCAGTGAAGTGCAGTTTGCAACACGGATGTAAAATGGTGGCGGTAAGTAAAAAGTGAAATTCACAGATAATACTTCAGAACTTATGGATAAAAAATGTAAATGAA